>VXAL01019808.1:8226-46615 GCA_013399475.1 Chauna torquata | reverse complement strand
TTTTTCCTCCCCCTAGGGATCCACGGGTGGAAGTGGCCACAGGACCCACCCGGAGCGATGGCAGGTGGTCCGTGGGCACGCAGCCCCCTGGTTTCCCAAAGCAAGGAGAGGGGCTGTGCCCGGCCTCGGCGCACGCTGCAGCACCCTGAACAGGGATGCAGCCGTCCCCAGACAGGCCAGGCTCAGATTTTAGGATTTCCTGGCTGCTTGGGTTTGGTATTTGTGCAGGCTCTGGCTGCCTTTGAGCTGAAATAGCTCCATCCGGGGGCCCTGTGACAGCTGACCCACAGCACTGCTTGGTCCCACGCTATCACCTCCCCTCCACAAACAGCTCCCTTGTCAGCTCCATCAGGAGATACTTTGGGCTAGGACCAAGCCCACCCCCCCAAAACTCTGCCAGGTCAAGGGGAGAGACAGAGCCAGCTTCAGGGCTGGCCTGGGGCAGGGGCAGGCAAGGCAGGGTGCGCAGGCAGGGCTGATGCTGTGACCTGCGACGGCTGCAGACAACGGTCCCCAAGGACGCAGAAGCCACGCGTGCCCACGGCAGCTGCAGGCAAGGAAAGGGGGGGGAACACAAGAGGGACGGAGAGGCAGGGTGTGAGCAGGGGGAGAGGGAGGCAAAGAGGGTCCCAATGTCAAACGCCGACGGGTGTCAAGTCCCTGCGCAAAGCCAAGTCCTGGGAGAGGCGCGCAGGGCTAGAAAACCACGGACTGCAGGAGGCGGAAACACATCATCAGGTCCAAGGGGATGGGGGGCTTCAGGAGGTTCCCGTCCAGCCGCAGGTACCGGAGCCGGGGCACGCTGTCCAGGTCGGAGGGGGAGAAGTCCTGGATGGACATCAGCGAGGTGGGGCAGATCTGCGTCCCGTTGATTTCTGCAGGGAGAGAAGGAAAAGCAGGGTGCGGATTAGAGGAATGAGGAAAGGCAAGGCAGAGAGGGAAGCTAGAGACCCTCCTCCCTGCTCATCTGTTCCTGGCCTCCTCGGGTCACCCCCAAAATGGGGTTGCTTTGCTACCGAGGGGGGAATCCCCAGCATCTCCCAGAAGACAGGGTGCAGCCCCAGCGTCCTGGCAAGAGGAACAGCTTGCTTTTGTGCAGAAATGAAGTAGGTCACATTCAGCCGAAGCAAGGTGAGGAGTACAGAGTCATTTGAGAGAGAAAAGGGATCATTGCAAACGTGAAACCCACCTGGGCAGTCCCAAGCCATCAAAAAAACACCACTAAAACCTGCTTCAGCACCATTACACTGGAGACAACATCAATAACTGCTGATCTGACTTGTTGCCCGCTTCTGGATTTCCCTGCCTTTCTCCCACCCCAGGGCCTGTGTTACAGGGGGAAAAAAAAAAAAGAAAAAGAAAAAAAAAAAAAGAAGAGGATTCTTGTGTCATTACCCAACTCCAGGGACTGAAATCTTATAAAAGCTGGATAAACAAAAGCAAAAGAAAAGATGGGACATGAGGTGCACGACCACGCAGGCATCTGTCCGTGGAAAGCCCCAGCAGGAGCTGGGTACCTGTACGAGTACTCTGAGAAAGCAGCCGTCCCCACCTTCGCCCCAAGGTCTCCTTGGCTAGTTTGGTGTTGCTTAAATAAAATGCAGATTAACCTGCGTCTGAACCAGGCACTCATCACTGTGTCCCTCTTCCCTGGGAACTGACTCCCATGACCCCCCTTCAGAGGAGGGATGTGGTCTTGTGCGGGTTTCGCCCCTCTCCCTGGCACCACGTCCCACATTGCTACCAGTGCTTGGCTTCAGAGGAGCCGGTTTCTTGCTTGTCCCTTCCTGGATGATGCTGCAGTCCGTGCCTGGTCCACGCAGGAGCCCCCTGTTACGGTTGTGCTGTAATTTTACACCTCCTCCTCTGCTGCAGGCTGCTTTTGCACTTAGCCACACGCCATCACTGCCCAACAAACACCGCAGCAAGTGGAAGTGCTTGTGTCACACCACGTGTTGGGACCAGCGTCCTGCCCGGCGCCTGCTTCGCAAGAGTAATGCCCTGTGCGGGTCCTGCAGCCCCACAGAGCCCACCACAGCCAGAAACACAAGAGCCCAGCTCGCTTTCCCCGATGCACATGGAGGGTTTCTGGCAGGAGTGCTGCATTCTTACTCCCCTGCAGATAGCAAGGACAGCAGGATGCTGAACCTCTACACGCAGAAACATCTGGAGTGACCAGGAACGCGTCTCTGTCTTCTCTAATGTGCTAGTTATGCTTACACATTTCACAGGCCAGCACCTCTTCGAAATCGCTGTGCTTTGACTGGAACGGTGTGAAACTGCCCCGGTTGGTTTGCCAAGACAACCTCCATCACAGCCCTGTTCTCCCTGTTCCTTCCTCTGTGAGGCTCAGCTCGAGAGCTAAGCTGGGTTATTTCTAACCATCTTGACTGCGTATTCGGCATCTGCTCTTAAAATATGCGCACAGACTCTCCTTTTTAAATATCCCTATTTCTGAGCCTTGCTGCGGAAGTAACTATTTAGATGGCAGGTAGCCCCAGAAAAGAGCTGCCCATGACAATGAACAAGAAAAGCCCTGCAGCAGCAAGGACGATTTAGCCCTGCTCCTCCACTACCACCTTAATCCTTAGGTCATCCTTCCCCATGAGCAAATCCATCTTCTGCAGGTCCTTGTTCGCCTACAAGAAAAACCCATCTCATCTCACCACTGCATTCCCGTTTGAAAGGTTCACATCCTACTGGGTGAAAAACACACTTTTTAAACAAAACACTTGCCATCCCCAAGCCTATCTGCTCCCTGAGCCTCTCCACAGCCTCCCGACCAGCCAACGCGACTCACTTTCAATGGAGTTGTTGTTTAGGTAGAGGTGCTCCAGCTTGGGGCTGATGAAAGGGACGTTGGTGAGCTTGTTGTGGGCCAGGTGCAACACCAGCAAGTTGGTGAGGTTGAAGGAGTTCTTGGGGAGCCCCTTGTCGGAGATCTGGTTGTAGTTGAGCCGAATGAATGCCAGGTTGGGAAACTCCTTGAAGTAGTCACTGGGGATGTCTTCAATGTTGTTCCTGTCCAGGAAGAGCTGGTGGATGGCATTGGGCACCCCAGGGGGCATTTTCCTTAGGATGTTGTGGGCGAGGTTGAGTTGCATGAGGTTCTTGAGTCCCTTGAAGGTGTTTTTGTTGAAGACCCCATCACTGAGCTTGTTGTGGTGCAGGTCCAGGAGCACCAGGTTCTCCAGCTTGTTGAAGACCCCGGCAGGGATCTTGGAGATCTGGTTCCTGCTCAGACGCAGCTGCTCCAGGTTGGGTGGCAGGAAGGCAGGCACCTCCTTGAGCTGGTTCTTCTCCATGTAGAGGAAGATGAGGTTTTCCAGTTTCTCCAGGACCCGCCTGTCCACCTTCCGGATGCGATTATTGTCGAGGTTGACCCATTTCAGCCCTGTGGCGTTCCTGAAGGACTCCTCTGGGAGGTCATCGATGAAGTTGTTCTGGAGGTAGAGGTAGTGGATGCGGGGCGGGATGATGGGGACCTTCCGCAGGTTGCGGCTGTCACAGTAGAGGGCAGAGGGGAAGTCCGGGGGGCAGTAGCATTCTCGGGGACAGTCAGGGAAGACGGAGGGGGGCCCGGGCGGCAGGGGGGGGGGCAGCTCGGTGGGCTCGACGGGCTCGACAGGTTCAATGGGTTCAGGAGGTGGGCGGGTGGGTTTCCGTGGAGGCTTCCTCCGCTGGCCGCTCACCTCCGAGATCAGCACAAGAACAAGTGGGAGAAGCAATCTGAAGGCCACCTTCATGGTCCAGATGTTTGCCTGAGGGAGGCAACAAGAAGAGGTGGGTTAGGAAGCGCCCGATTTAGGTACCACATCACCTCCCTTCGCCCCCCACCACTGCTATCTGACAGCAGGAGTTTACCCCACACCTCTGCCAGTAACCTGCTATTTTCTCTCCTTCCCCTTGGAAGTTATCTTTACATCCAACCCCTCTCTTGAGCATGAGTCACTGAGATCCCCTCTCCCTGGCTCGGCTTTATGCCATTGGGGGGGGGGGGGGGGGGGGGGCGGGTTTTTTTTTTTTTTGAATTTGGCTTTTCTGGCTTTTTAAGGAACCCATGGATGGTTCCCCGCAGATGAGGGAAGAGTCACCTACATGCAAGCCACAGAAATGAGTTCGGGGTAATTCCACTCATTCAGCATGAAGAGGGAAGAGAGCTGCACAAGGGTCCTAAAGCTGCAAGGAAAATGGGTAATAAATCTGGCAAAGCACAAGACAAGGGGTCAGGAAAACAGGGAGGGAGAGCAGAAATCCCCTGGCCAGCAGGGAAGTGAGTGAAAGATAGGCCAGGAGGGGATGTTTTCCTGCTCTGAGCCACAGCGTCCCTTCGGCTCCGATGGGCAGATGTCCCCAGTGATGGGCAGGAGCCCCACTGCCTCTGCGTCCTCTCCCAGAAGAATGGATTGCCCCTTCAGAGGCCTTGATGGATTAGGGCTAATCTTGCTCTTGAGCCAAAAAATCAATGATTCAGCAACAAATTGGCTGAGCAACAGTATTGGGAGGCCAGCAGCAGTTAGCAGAGCAGTGAAGATGGATAGCGTTGTGCTTCAGGGACCAGGCTTTAATGCAGGACGGCGCATTTCCAAGGCTGTGTGATAAAAAGGACCTTCGCAAGATTATACACGGGCAGTACCAAAGGTGTTCGGCTAGACGGCTCCCTGTGCTGCCTAAATAGCTGATCCATCACCTCCAGTCCCTATGCAGGGTGCTGGGCTGGGCTGGTAATTTAGGGGGAGTCCCAGCAGCAGTGGGAGATCTGGAGGGATCAGGCCAGGTCTCTGCATGCCCCTAGCCCCAGGGAACCCCTCCTGGACACCAGACCAACAGCTCACATGGACCACCTCTCCGTCTCGACTACGTCCTGATTTTCATGCTCGTTACCAAGCCCATGGAGGCTTCCTGTCCCATCCCTGCCCTCCCTGCTGCTGCCTGGAAAAGCAGCAACCTTCCCTGCAAGGCTGCTGCTGGTAGCTCTCCAGCTGACAGCTTGGAGGATGGAGGAATCCAGCTCCTTGCAGACGAGCTCCCCAGAAAGCCCCGTGCAGAAGGTGCTTTGGATGCTCCCTGGGCCAGCTGGAGCGGGCCAGGCTCTCCACTCTTTGGGCAGGCAGCAGATCCCTGGGGGTGTTCTCCAGGCTTTTTCCAGTGGCATTTGGCACCCCAATGGGAACAGAGCCAAGCTGGATGCATGGCAAGGCAGATGGAGGAGCTCGGCAGAGCCAGGGTGGGAAGGAGAATCGAATGAGATGAGACAGGGAGGAAGGTGGGGAGGAAGATGAGACTGGGAGGAGGATGGATCCCCCCGGGCTAACCGAGCAGCTGCCATGGGAGACAATGCAGCTGGGATGGCAGCGTGGGGCAGAAGCCTTTGGTGATACTGGAGCTAAAATCAGGCTGCCTCAGGCGAACGCAGCACCTACCACCAACCCCCTCCTGCTGCTTTGTCCTGGCACGGAAACGCCTTCCCAGGTACCCCCAGCACAGCAACTCCCTTTCCATTGCAGCATCCCGCCAGGGTCCACATCCCAGCCGGGCTGCCTGGCGGGACCCTCGGTGGGTGCTGCTCCCAGCCCCTGGGGCCGCGCCAGCCCCGCTCCCTTTGAAGCAATCCCACGCATTCCTGGGGCTCAAAGTAATTGACTTTCTCCATGAAAAGATCCTGTTCTCGCCCCCCCTCCCCAGGCCCAGCCTGTTACTTTCTTTTTTGTCTCGCTCGGCTCCCATCTGGCTCTGTTTAACCCTACAAGCCTCCCATGCCTGCTGTTTTCAATCAGAGCTCTGGCATCTCACTGGGGGAAGGGAGGAACAGGGGAAGAGCAGCGGGGCTTGAACGCTGCCAGATATTCAGCTCAGCGGTACTGCAGTCAGTCCCCTTCGGGGATCTACGTGCGTGCTTCTGTGTTGTCAGAGGACAAATTCAACAGCAGGCTGCAGAGAACAGACAAATTCACGACACGTGGGCCCCTCCCTGGCCCCGCAGCATCCCGCTCCTCTCCCAGCCACGTCCCTCCCCGCACTCCCTCTCCCCCCAGTTTGTGCCAGACCTTTCCATGGGATTTTGCATCAGCTCCGAAACTCAGACCTGGATTTTCACACCCACAAAGCCCAAGGGAGCTGGGGGGGCTGAGGTCTGCATTTGGCCGGTTGTGGAGGGAGGAGGCAGCTGGGATGCAATATTCCAGCCAGCAGTCGCCACAGTCCAGGCTTTCGGCTCCCTCCTCCTGCACAGCATGGCTCCGCTCAGAGCAATGTCACCACGAGGGCGGAGGACAAGGCGGTGTCATCGCCCCATCAGGCTCAGGAGCTGGCTCCGCTCTCGGCCCTTTCAGAAACCACCTGGCACACGTGCGCCGTCACCCACGCAGCCACGCCGTGCCCTCCCCGTGAGGCTTTAACGCTGCAGATGTTGAGGGACTCTGCTTATAGAGGACACGGTCACAGAGCCAGAAATCCAGACCCGAGAGCGGCAGCATCACGTGCCACGTGTCGGCACAGAGGGGAAGTGTCAGAAGGCAGATGCAGCCCCTCTTATCCACTGCACCGCCTGCAACCCGCTGCCACGTCCCTGTGGGGACGGGACCACAGCCGGTTCTGCCCATGGTGGCCGGGCAGGACGCCAGGCTGCCAGTGCCACCACGGCCCCTTCTGCTGCCTGTCCGCACCAGCTGCAGCCCACAAAGCTGCAGCTCCCCGCAGAGGCTCTGCTCGCTGCTCCCAGCCTGCTCAGAGAAAGCAGGACCCGCTCCCAAGCACTTTGCAGGCAAGCAGCTCGCAGCCCGCGGTGCCCGCATCCAGAACGCCTTCAGCCGGGCTTTTTGCGACAAGCCTGAGGCTGCCATGAGCTTTACGGTTGCCTCCAGCATGCTGGAAGGTTCAAAGCCGGCTCTCCCTGGACACAACACCATTGGCAGTCTGTTCTTTGTCGACTTTCACACAGTTGAATTTACTGGCGTGAATGCAAGAAGCAGATTTCAAAATCCCACACCCTGATCCCGCACGAGCGCTGGCTGCTGAACCCGCGGCACAGCGCCTGCTCTGCAAATGCCTTCGCTCAACCTTTCCCACTGCTCGCTGATGGGCAGGACGGCTCAGATCCCGGGTACCCCCGAGGAATCCCTGCAGCTGGAATAAAGTTAAATCATGAAGCAACGAATGCATTCCGGAAACTAACCGCTCAGTGTGAAGAAAAGGCTCAGTTCATGGACTAAAACTGTTCAGACACCTCCTGAGCTGCAGGCTGGGCTGAGCAGCTCGGCCCAGGTGCAAGACCAAGGCACCCAACAGATGCCAGCCCAGAGTTTCCCAGGAAGAGGCAGCTGCACACTCAGTCATCCCGTTACAATCAGCAAAAACTCAGCACAACAGCTGGAAATTCCAGCCCCAAATGCCACCGGTATTTGCTTTCCAAATAGTTTATCTGTGCTGCATCTCACTAACCCTTAGCTCCCAAGCAGCGCTTGCCGCCAGCACGGTAACTGGCGCCAAGGGCAGGCAAAAATCACAGCCTCCAGGGGAAGAGGGAGCTTTGTAAAAGTCATTGGGGGATTTATCACAGGCAGAAGTCACAATGCTCTCCCTTGGGTGCCTTCTGCCCTCCCCACCTCCTCCTGCAGCAGCTAGGCATGCAGAGAGTGGCAGCTGGCTCCGGACAGCTGTCACTGATCTATCTGGGACCCCTGCTCCTGTAAAGGGGCCAGGAGCGATAAAGGGAGCCTTTGCCTTTAGGGAGGTGAGGGCAAAGACTTGATGGCTGGACCAGGGACTCCTTCCAGCCCATTGCCCGTAGCCCCGCTCCCTTCACAGCTTTCCCACTGCTGCCTCCAGCTCCCATCGCACCTCTGCCCCCAAGGCTGGAAAATGCCCCCAGCAACCCTGGGAAGCTGCACGCTAAAGCAGAACAAGGAAGGCAGCCCAAAAAAATAACCAAAAGGAGCCAGCAAAGCTCCCCCGTTGGCCTCCTTCCACCTCCAGCCGCCGTAACAGCCCATTAGCGTCTCTGCAAGACTCTGGGTCTGATCAGCTCTAACCGAAACAGGGGGTTCTTTATCCAGCAGCGCTGGAGTGCTGGGAATGCTGGAAAATGGCTAAATACAACGCAAGCCTGTCCTCCGAGGGGAGGGCAGGCACCCGCGCGTCCCCCAGGCACCCTGGGGGAGCACTGATGCAACGACCCCGCTCTTCTTGCCCTTTCCCAGCACTTTCCCAGCGAGAAGCTGAGCTGCAGGCTGCCTGCCTGGCTGGGGCCGGAGCCGGCACGCAGCCCAGCCAGCCGCAGGGCCCCCACCGCATTTCTTCTCGCGGGGATCGTGGTGTGTCCATGCAGGACACGGGTGTCCCAGGGG
Organism: Chauna torquata; assembly: GCA_013399475.1. NCBI lineage: Eukaryota > Metazoa > Chordata > Aves > Anseriformes > Anhimidae > Chauna > Chauna torquata. Next base: position 38,270 of record VXAL01019808.1, on the reverse strand, counting down.
ACCTGCTGCAGCCCTGCCAGGGAGCAGCTCGGACACGCTCATGGGTTCACAAGCAACACTTCTGGGCTCAGCTTGAGGACTGCAGGATGCAGGGATGGGGATGCACAGCCCGTGTCCCTCTGCCTGCCAGAAGCATTTCCTCACCATGCCACAGTCACCAGACTCGTTGCAAAAGTCTCACCGTGCTCACTGCAACCTCTTCCCAGCAGAGGGTCCATGGGAAAGCACCCCTGGGCACCCCTGGCAGCAAGCACCTCTGCTGCCTTCCCCATGTCAGCAATTCCTCCCTCCTCCTCCTCCCGCACCACGCGTCCCGACCCTTCCCAGGGCTGCTCCCGGCTCAGCCCGCCCGCAGACCTCCTTGCCACACACGGGGGAACTGGCTGGGCACCCACAAAAGCAAATCACGGGAGAAAACCTTTCCAAAGCGCTCGCAGCCCAGCCTCGAGCCTGCCCCCCACACACACCCTGTTCCCCTATCAGCAGATTCCTCGTTCCAGCTCCGCTTTCTCTACACGTTGGGAAATGCTCTCTGATGCTTTATCAGCTCCTTCTGCCTCATCCCTCCCTCCCAGCCTCTTCCCAAGGCAGAGGAAACCTCCCACAGCTGTGCTTTCATCCCTTCCCAGGTGGAAGCACTCAGCCCCTCGCCCCCCAGCAGGCAGGGACACCCAGCGCGCCGCGCCGGCTCCAGCACCGCCGTGTTTCTGCTCCGTGCTGGGCTGGCCCAGGAAAGGGTGCTTCCCCGGGGCAGCACCGCAGCTCACGGGATGCCATTAGCCGAGCACCACATAAGGAAGGCCCAGGATCACAGGCTCCCAGGAAAGTTTCCAAGCCTTCATGTGCTGCGTGCTTTGCATTCAGCTGCCAAGAGGATGAATTTCTGCTTTTTGCCCTGTAGATGCTTTTCCTAAAAGCACCCAACTCTCAAACATGCAGGGAAGGGCGAGTTTGGGATAACGATGAGTCTCTTCTCTGCACCAAAGCCCTCTCCCCAGAACTTCAGTGAACATCGCTGCCCCACTGCTTCCTCCCTTCGTCTCCTGCCTCTGCCGGAGCAGACACAAAGAGCCGGCTCCCAGCCGTGCCTCGAGGAGGGGCTGCACCTCCCTGCGTGCCTGGATGGAGCTGGCTCAAAGCTGGGAGATCGGGGTAGCAAAACCGGCACTAAGCGCTCCGGGAATGGTCTGAGCGACCCAGGCACGACTCTGCCTTTGGGGTAGGAGCGCAGGGCTTCACCACCGACACTCCGTGCAGAAAACCTTGCTGAAAATTGCTCCTGAAGCACGGAGAAGTCGTTTGGCTGCCCTGTCCCACCTGGCTCGCCGCTCCCAGCCCTCCTGCTGGAGTGGGACCCTGCCACAGCCCCCTGCCCCATTCCCCTGCAGACCCTCTGGAAACCAGGAGCTCAGCGACCCGGTGCCCACGGTGCACAAAGCGCCGGAGGCTCCCTGGGAGCAGCCCCGGCTCCGGAGGCGTGCGCTCTCCTCCCAGCCTCTCCCCCTCCTTGCACACTTTCCCTGCTGCTTTCCCAGGCAGGGGATTGCTCTGGGCATGGCTCAGGCTGTGCAGCCCCCCTGCCCCCCCCCCAGCTCTCCTACCTGGCTGGGGAGCCAGAGCCAAGCCTGTGTGTGGTCGGGAGCCGGGGGGGGGACCAGGGGTCCTCGCTCACCCCCACAGAAAGTGCCTGGCAGCAGCCGCAACACTGCCATGCACGGGACTTTCTTCTGGTTTGCAGCCCCCTCAACCCCCAGCCTGCCCCATGCTGAGCAAAACTCTTGCAAAAAAGAGAAAAGGGAAGGAAAAAAAGACTCCAGCTGCTGAAGAACAGAAAAACCAACAGAGGAGAGAGAAAAGGAACAGCAAATGCTGCTGTGCGTGTAAGAGAGGCTGGAGAGGGCAGGAACATCGTGGACCAGTGCAGCGTCCAGGCTCGGACAATCAGGCAAGGTGAGAAGAGCCTCAGGGAAAGCACCTGCCCGCTGCTTACCTGCGTGCACCTCTCCCTCCTCCTGCCTCTTATTAATCCCCAAGACAATTTCTCTCTGGCTGTCTCCCTCCTCCTCCTCCTCCTTCTCCTTCTCTCGGCACCGCGGCTCCGCCACGAGTGAGCGTCGGCCGAGCGCGGCGCGCGGGGGTTTTGTTCCTGGGAGCCACTGGCCGAGGGTGGGTGGGAGCGCGGGAGGCGGAGGGCTGGGACGGAGGCGAGATGACAACAATAACGTATTTATCTGGCAGCCAAGCGCTGCGGGCTCCGCTGCGCACACATGGCTTGCCTGCCGGAGGGCTGGCGTTTAATAACAATTCCTTCTGCTGCGGAGGCTGCTCGGAGCCCGTGTTTAAAAACAAAGCTAATTAATAATTTAAATAAGCCCTTCCCTTGCTCCAGGAGCATGTGTTCGGGCCGGCGCTTTCCAGCCACACTTCCGACTCGCAGCAGGAGCACAGAGTGCAGTGGCTCAATTTGTGCCACCGGACAGCCCATCCCCGGCGCTGTCACCCGCGGGTCAGTGACACGGCACAGGGACATCCAGCTGTGCCCCCCACCCTGCTGAAGGGAGCCAGCCCCGTGCTGGGGTCTCTGCTCCTGTCTGGAAGATGGCATCGTAAAACACGATACAGGTTTCATTCACTCCCAGCTGGCGAGAGCTTTAATTTAAATCCCGATGATGCTTGATAAAGAGGAGGGAGCGGAGCTGCAGCAGTGCAGGGCACAGGGCTGCTGGTTTTTACCTTCAGCCTCAGCCAGGTCCTGGGCTGGAAAACTGCTCTGCACAGAGGGAACATGGCCGAGGGACCCCGCTGCCGGGGTCTGCAGGGGCTGGTGGGCTCGTGGGTGCTTGGGGGGACGATCATGCTCCCGGGGGCTCACAGGTAGACTGAGACGTTGCACAGTCACAGCCCTAAGAAACAGGGAGCCCCACGGGCACAGCAGACCATGGGCAGCCCACCCCAAGCACCCCTTGGGCAGATTTTGGAGGGCAGGGGCTGCTCGCCCTCCCCACGAGCCATCCTCCCTCCAGCCAAGCATATGTGCAGGAGGGGCCAGGAAACCCGAGCTGCTTTTGCTCGTGGAAAACCCAGTCCAAATGCCACCAGCGGCTGGCAGCCACCCAGCTGGGGCCGATCCTGCATTCCCACACTCGGCTGACGGTGGCTACCAACAGCAGCTTCAAACAGCCAAAATCAGACCCTCCCCAAAAGTTCCCACCAGCTGGACTCCCCCGTTTTGCCCCAGCCCCCCTGCAGCCCTTCCGTATATTTGTTTCCAGCACAGTGGCCTTTCCCTTGCCCCAAAACTGGGGTCTTGCTGGTGACCAGTTCCTGGGAGCAAGCTGGGGCACTCAAATGCCTAAAAACCAGCCGGTAGCTCGAGCATAAGCCAGAAAAGGAATGAAGAGGAGTCATGTTGGTACTTCATGCTGTTTAAATAAAGGGTCATGATGGAGGCACATGTTTGCCAGCTGGAGAAGGATCAGAATCAATAGGGAAAGAATATGCTGTTATCCAGCACGGAGATTTACACCAATTGTTCTGAAAAATAGTCGAAAGTCCCCAAATCCAGCCAAGTGTGGGCTACATTTCGTGTTTCATGGTTGTTGTTTTTTTTTTCTGCTACCCAATAGATACTCATCTGAGCACTGAGGGATGCACAGGGGAAACTGAGGCACCAAATGGGGCAAATGCTTGCACAAAAGCCTTCCTGCAAAGCTACAAATGGAAAGGTCTCATACTCCAGACTTCGTCCACTGCGCTGTAAGAGCTGTGAAGCTGTTAACACAGCTCCCATTGCTGGGCAGCATGAAAATTTAGAAAATCTTGTGAGTATAAATTTTTCTTTCAGCCAAGGGACTTTGTTTTGTTGAATTTTCTTCCTACAGGAATTTCTCTCAGTGTCCAAGTTTTGAATCCACCTTCAAAGCCATCCTGTTTGATTTGCAAGCAGCAACAGGCTGCAGCCTTGAACGTGGCTCTGGCCATCACGCGCTCGGTTTATTGCACGTCTGCAGAAAAACTTGGCCCTGCTCTTGCAGGCAAAGGGGACTCTGGAGGGTGGCCGGTGACATACCTGCTCTCACGGCTTTTGTTGGCTCTGGGAGATACCAGGTCCAGTGCCTCTGCCGTGTGCTGGCAGCATCCTGGTCATCCCCAGTCCCCTGGTGCCACCTCCCCTTGGTTTATCCCCTCTTCCCAGCCAGCCCCTGGCCCTCCCTCACCTATTCACTCTGCAGAGGTTTGCAACAGAAATACCACTTCGGTCTGGCGGCAGCAGGGGAGGAAATGTCTGAGCATGAAAGCACCGGCAGACAGAGCCAGGGCTGCAAGAACAGCCTGTCTTGACCAAGGGGAGCACAAGGGGCAGCCATCGAGCGGGTAAATACAGAGGGACGAGGTCCACAGCGAGCCCCGAGGCTGCGCCCACCAGCCCCTTGGGTGCAGTGAGGCTTTGGCACCCAGCCTGGCTGGGAATCAGCTGCAGCCACCCCGCAGGAGGAAACAAGGGGCAGCAGAGGGGCTAAGGATAGGGACGTGAGCAGGTCCAGGGCAAAAAGCCCCTGTTATAGCTGGTCAGAGCCAGCAGTTCCAGCCCCAGGGCTTTCAAGAAGTGGAATTTTGCAGCACAGGAGGCTTCTCAAACACCACTGAGCAAAGGGCTGGCCCCAGACCAGGCTTGCCTTCCCTGTGCTGCAGCCTGGGCTCCTCAGGAATAACAGCTTAAAATGGTTTTTCAGCCAGAGGGAGATGCTTATTCTTTGTGTTATCACAGCATCAGCCACCCCAACCCAAGACGAGCCTCTGTTGTGCTCGGTGCTGTACAAACATAGATGATTTACGGCACGGCGTTTCTTTCTGACAGCCAGATTTTAAAACTCCCCTCAGAGAGCTAAACAAAAAATTAATTTCAGAAAGGGAAAAAAAAAAAAAGGCAGGAAACCCGAGCTGCCCCTGCAGCCACTTGGTCGGATCAGCGCGTGCTTTATGCGCAACGTCAAAGCAGCCTGTCCTCGCCGAGCACCCCGTGCCTCCGTCCCCGGCGCCTTGCAGTCACGTCTCTAACCCACCCTGACCGCGGGTGCTGCTGCGGGTGACCCAGGCAGAGCCCGTGTCATGGGAAGGGGCCGCCAAGCAGGGACAAGGGAGGCCCAAGGGTCCCCCAGAAGCAGTTGCTGGTGGTTGGGGACCATGGTGCGAGGGTGCTGCGCTGCTTTCCCAGGGAGCTGCGGCTCTCCTGGGGCTCCGCATGCCCCTGCCAGCCTCTCCGTGTGAAGCACAGGGTGTTGCCACCAGCATCGAGTGACCACCAGCCCGGAAGATTAAACTCGGCTTCCCCCAGGCTTGCTGCGAGCCGGGGACAGGATCCTGCCCTGCATCCCTGCAGCAAGGGAAGCGCACAGCAGCCCCATCACGCAAGAGCTGGAGGGCTGGGAAAGCGTCACCATAAGCCCGGGAGAAACATTTGGCTACAAACAAAGCTCTGGAGGTGGAAGTGAGCGAAGGGGAAAAGTATGCCACTCCGTAATGCGCGGATCCTGCTCTCCCGTTGCTGGGATGCTGTGTGATGCGCTTCCTCCCCTGGCTGCATGCAGGGCAGAGGCAGAGCGTGCCTGCTCTGTGCCTGCATTTCTGTCTCCAGCAAACATCTGGAAACATCTGGAAACATGCTCCATGAGTGCGGCTGCAGGGGGGACATGTGGAAGGTGCTTGAAACCCCCTCCCGAACAAAGCAGCCCCCAGTCCCGAGTGCTCCAGAGGCACAAAGACATGCGGGTTCAGCTCAGTGCTTGGCTGGGGAGGGTGTTTGTGTCACTTTGGTCACCCCAACACAGGGTCCCCGGCACAGGGACCCCAGCACACAGCAAGGTCCTTCCCTCGTGAGAGGAGGAGGAGGAGGAGGAGGCAGCAACCAGCATCGTTTCCTCGCAGATACGCGCACTGCAAATACCAGTGCCTTCCTCCCAAACACATCCTGGCCTCTCCAGCCATCCCTGAGCATCTCACAGTGCTTGAACCAGGGAGGAAAAACGCCATGGACCAGGACACACTGCTTCACCGGCTCAGACGGAGATAGATGGAGCCAGGCTGGAAAGAACAATCTGCCCTTGCTTCTGAGTGAGAAACACGGCTGAGGAAGCCAGTTGACCTCTGCCCCAACCAGGTGTTTAAAAAAATGAAGAGAGGAAAAACAAGAAATAATCCTGTTTTGAGCACAGCTGCTGTTTTGGTCATTAAATCTATGGGCAAGTCTCCTCTGGAGAATGTCCTCAGCAGTTGGGTGCCCGAGCACAGGCGCTGTGGCAGCCAGGGAAGGGTTAGGGAATGGAAAATGCCTGCAAGCTGCTTGTCCTCAGCACGGGCTCCCTGTTCCGCAGCCCCCACTGGAGCCGACGCAGTGGAGCAAACCCCGATGCCTCCTGCCCGCAGCTGTAAACCCCTTCCTGCTCAGGTGTTGCCAGAGACGTGATGCTGTGGGACGAGGCAGCCTGGAGCAGGACAGCCCCAGAGGCTGGTTCTGCCCCCACCATGGTCTGAGAAAGGATGCAGGGAGGGGAGGAAGGGGATCTGCATTCCCCATCACCTGGGGAAACTGAGGCAGGAAGGAGCTCTGCACTCACCAAGCCATCTGCCTTTTCCTTTACACGATCTGCAGTATTTCGAAAGCCATGCCAAGCTTTTATTTTTATTCCTTTTGCAGCCTTGGCATGGAGGGGCTGGCGCTCACACACCAGTCCGAGCAGTCACAGCCCAGCCCCGAGGTTTGTCCCATCCCTGGTGCCGAGCCCACTGCCCCCACCCGTGGTCACCCCATGGGGAGGGAGCAGCCTTCCCTGAAGGGCTGAGACCCAGCAAACTCATTGCCAGGTCAGCCTCAGGGAGCCTCAGCCCCTGCCCAGTAAAAGGCAAAGCGCAGAGAGGGGCTTGAAGCTGCCTGATGGGGACCAGCCCAGCAGTGGGGAAGCGGCATCGCAGTGTGTGGGGACCCCATCCCTGCTGAACGTCACAGACCGGTGACAGCAGGGCTATCCCTGTCTCCAGGGGTGGCCACAGCACGGCTGCCAGCTCTGCTCACTCTGCACTGTCACCACTGAGCCCCCCCAGCATCTCCCCAGCACCGTCCTCCCCCATCTCACATCTCCTGGGCTATTCTCGTGGCTGCTTTAAGTGCAGGGAGGGGATACAGAATTCATCAGACCTCACATTTCTCGGGGATTAAATCATCCGGCTCATTTCTCTGAGGGAGAGAAGTCCAAACCCCCCCCCTTTTTTTTTTCCTTCTTCTTCCTGCAGGGCCAAGCAGCCGCTTATTAGCTCTTGGCAGCGGGGCACGGCGTGGGGCCAAGGGCTGCTGCACACATCAGCTCACGGCCGCAGTGCCGGGGGGCTGGGAACTACGGGGCAGAAACCGGGGCCCCCTCCCTCCCCTGGGGTCCCCCAGCACATCCCCTGCCTGCAACACCCCAAGCTCGGGGCAGCGGAGCCCAGTGACCCCCAGCCTTTCCACTGGGACACTGCCTCCTCTCCTCTCCTGGGAAGGGTGGCCCAGTCCACCCAGTTCTTCCCTGCTGGTTTAACAGTGGTTTGCACTGGGGAGCGCACAGGACACAGGGACCTTTCTTCCCCCTGTATGAGGGCTGCATTTTTCCCAGCTCTCACGGACACAAGCAGCGTCCCCAAGAGGGTGGAAAACAGCCCCCATCATTCCCCATCTGGGCACGGCACAGCAATGCTATAAAAAGAAAGAACAGCCCTGTCTCTCTGCTTATGCAATATTAGGGCTGGCATTTTAAATAAGCAAAGAGAAAGCGACCCCAGGCGCAGGCTCCTGCAGCTCATGTTCAGCCCCCAGGGCTGTTCTCGAGGAAGCTGCTGCTTCCACCCTGCCCCAGTAACGCTGCTCCATCCCAGAGGTCCTGTCCCACCTGCTGAGCTCAGAATCCTGCCACCTGCTAAACAGGGGAAACTGAGGCAGATGCCCAGCAGCAGGAATGTGGCACCCTGTTTCCACATCTGCAAGAAATCCTGCCAGGCCCCATCACACCGAGCAGCCCTGCTCGCACTGCTCCACCTCTCCAGACCTTGGAAAGCCCAGGATGTCCTCTCCCCACTCTTCGTGAGCACCAGCGGTTCGACCTGTCACTGACCCAGGATGTATGTGATGGGTTTCGCACTACATCTCACACGAGCCTCACGCTGGGAGCAAAACACTTGGCAGCCAAGCAGAGGACGAGCTGCAACAGCAGCAGCACCGCCCTGGCCCCAGCAAAGTGGGAGCAGCAGGAGCGCAGCCAGGGCCAGCACAGCCCTTTTGCCACCCCTGTGTTTTTGGCCACAGACCCCTAAAGCCCCAAGGGAGCAATTTACCCTGGGAATAAATGGTGCAAAGCCCTTCTCTGGCAAAGGGTCCCTGCACAAAAGAGAGGCACGGTGACAAGTGCAGGTGACAGAGTAACCCCACGGTGACTGCCTTACCATCCCTGACATGAGACGAGGGAGCTCACACAAAGTTAGGCAACATCTCAGACCCAGATGCTTCAGAAGACGGTCAAGAGTACACCGAAATGCTTCAGAGAGGTCTTGGAAGCAGCTCGGGTGGCTGGGAGCCACCTCCTCCTGCCGTGGGGTCCCCAATGCCACCACAGACACCATGGGCACTGGGGTCTTGCTGCTGCCAGGAAATCTTGGCTGGGGGGAGAAGCCCCGTTCCCCTTTTCTCCTGCCCGTCACCCCAGCGTGCCCGACACACCGCCCGCGTGAAGGCGGCCGGCAGCACCTGGTCCGCATTAGTGGTTGCTCTCTAGGAGCCAGCGCTGGGAGCAGCCCAGCGCATGCAGCCCCGGCGCGCCAGGAGCAGCAGCCGGCATCCTCACCCGGGGCCGCAACCTGCCTCCCCAGCCCCTCCACGCCGCCCACCCCATGCCCAACCCATGCCAGGCATGCAGCAATCCCCCCATCCCACCCTGCCCAGGAACAGGGTCCGCAGCTCCCCGGTGCCCCCCACGTGGGGAGGGGGCTGCTGCAGCCCCAGCCCCACAGCAAGGCTGAGGGGGGAGAGCGCGCACCGCCCCACGCCCTCTCCGTGATGCTTTTTGCTCTCACAAATCTTTGCGGGTGGCCCTGTGCTTGCACCCCACGGCTGCCCTCGTCTGAGGCGACCTCTGCAGCTGGTTGCTCTCCACCAGGCACACTTTATTTAGCTCCTGACAGAAGAGAGGACAGCTTTATCACGCAGGACAAGAGTTCGCTGCAGTCCCTTGCGTGGGGTACCGCGCTATAGCCACGCCAGCACCGTCCGTGGTGGAAGGGGAGGGATGGAGGGCTCCTGGTGTCAGCGCAGCACCGGGAAGAGCTGCCAGTGCTGGGTAGAACAAGAACAAGGGGGTGATTGAGCGAAACTCCAAATGAAGCGCACTGGAAACCATGAAAGCAAATATTCCGAGCCGAACACACAATTAGCTGGTGGGACCCATCACCACAAGATGCCGCTCAGGCCAAGAGCTTAGTAGGGTTTTAAATAAATACATAAAAATATGTGAGGGATTGCCCACGTGTAGGGAGACTGAGGACATTGGGGGTGGCAGGAGCCACTGGGGACAAGGACTCCGAGAAGCAGAAAAGCTCTGGGGACTCAGAAGAAAGGAGTCACCAAGCTATGGTGGACATCTGGCCTGCCTTCCTGGGTGACACACGTCTGTCACTGCAGGATGGCATTTGCTATGCCCCTGCAGGGATGGAAGCAGAGGTCGCCCAGCCGATGGCACATGGGTGACAAAGCTCCCCCGCTCGCCGGTGGCTGCAGCGCTGCCCCAAGCCTCCTTCACCTCCCCTGCTCCGCCTGGGCTTTGCCACCGAGCTGCCACAGCGGCCGTTTGCAATGGAAACACCTGAGTCGCGTCTGGCCCTTCCAGCCCTCTCTTGGTTTTGGCCTTTGTCCTTGCCTCCTCCTCCTCGTCCAGTATTTTTCCTCTCCGAAGGCAGGAGCCAGCCGGCTGCTTTCCTCGCATGAGTTCAGCTGCACCGGGAGCCCGGCTGGCTCCCCATGGTGGGGGGCACAAAAAAGCCCACGCTGCGCCTGGGGCAAGGCACAGCCCAGGGCTCCCGGTCCGGGGGCTGCTCCCACCCCCAGCATCTGCTCCCCCCTGGTGGCCCCATTAATTGAGGTGCTGTAAGCGAGGGCTAACGGACCCGTACAGTGAGAGCAGCCCCTTCCCGGCTGGCAGCCCCCACTGGAGACGACATGGTTGGGGACATCCTGGTGACTGAGCTCACCTTTTAATAAACACACTCCTCCTACGCAGGATTGAAGCATCACGGAGAAACTTCTACAGCGAGACGATATAACTGCGCGTTATCGGCAGACACGCAGTGCTGGCCCCTCAACCACAGGAGCCTCTTGCCTGCCCAGCTGTCCCCTAGACAACACCAGCCCGAGGGACAGGCACCTCCAGCAGCATTGCAACCACAGCTGCCAAAAGCACTTGAGATACCCCGAGCTGCAGACCGAGCCGCGTGTCCCAGGTGGGGACATTTCCTACGTGGAACCCCCTTGCTTTGCACTGAGCAAACAGCGGTGGCGGTCCCCGAGGTCCCCGACCCCACGCTGGTGTCTGCATGCGCATGGTGGGGAGGTGAAACCAGAGAGCACGGAGGGGCCGGGGGTGATGGATGCGCCGGCCTGATGTGGGAAGGCATCTCAGCAGCCCCGTTACGTTACTGCCCGTTACACCCGGTGTGGGTTTCCCTGCATTGCTTGGCAGAGCGCGAGGAGAAAACAGGCCTCACCAAAACCCCAGAGATATCCAGAAACTGCTCCAAATATTCCAGCTATAAATTCAGCTCATTCTTCTAACTGCTCAGAGCTGCCAGGGGATTTGACTCAATCCCTCTCAGTGACCTTTGTGCCAGACCCCCGGGCACGGGTCCCCCTGCAGCCCCTCAGCCAGGTCCTGCCCCAGGCACCCCACCCCACGCTGCTGGCCCACACCCGGACACCTTCAGCCGCCGGGGTGCCCCCTGCCTCCCCGTGCACCCCCGTTGCCCCTCCTACCGAGTTTCTCATCTCCCTCCGACCCACAGCCACTTCTGCAGCGGTGTTGGGACTATCCGGGTGCTCTTGGTCAGGCTGCAGCATCCAGTCCTTGACCCTTTCTGCCCCTTGCTCTCAGCAGGAATCCAAAACCCACCTCCCCTCCGCCTCGTGCTTTTCTCTTTGCAAGCAAACGCTCCGTTTTCCCCTCTCGGCCTCTTTCAAGGAACGAAGATCTCACTGGAGATGGGTCTCTTCTCCAGGAAACACCCAGTGGACTTTTCCCCTTCCCTTCCCCAAACCATATTCTTTCTTTTGCACGCTCAGCCGTACCCGAGCACCCAGCTGGCCCAGGCACAGACTGACTCAGCCTCACCTCTCCCCTGCAGCAGGTACGCGCGTGCTTGCAGGCAAGAGTTAACTCTTCCTCGCAGGCTCTGCACATTGGTCAACTGCTGAGCAGAGAAACATTGGAGGCAGCATCAGATTTCCAAAAACATTCCAGGACTGGTCCTCCGGGGGCTGTATCCTCACACCCCCATCCCCTATAAACGTTTTCCTTCCCCCTCAGGAAGAGCAGGGCTGTAATTAACCCTGGATCGCCCCCAAGCTTGGTAGAGCTGGGAATCGTCCAGAGCATGGACTCATCACCCAGCCCTTCCTCTGGCCACTCATCACCCAAATATTTGAGGCCCAGTTGTGCAAAGAGCTTGTCATGCAGAGGGACGGAGCAGAAATTTGGGCAGCCTCTGGCTCCTGAGGAGCACAAGGGGAGGTGAGCACGTCATCAGACCCAGAACTGAGGTCTCAGCATCTCCCACCCAAAAGAACCCACAGCGGCTCTGCCTTCAGGTCTGCAGACTCCAGTGCTCCCCATTTCTGGGGTCAGAGGTGAGGGTGCTGTGGCAGCAAAGGCAGCACAGGTGCTGGGTGACACCCCGCAGCCCCTCGTCCCCTTGCTTCAGCCCTGTCCTTTGCCCCGAAACCAGAGAGCAGCACCAAGGGGACCGTGCGCCCGGTGCCACCACAGCCTCTGGCACACAGCCCCCCAGGGAGCAGCAACAGCCATCAGCCACAGGTGAAATCGCATCCCCAGAAACGTCCTGGAGTGTCTCGATTTCCCACTAAGGGCTTTACTGAGGGTAAAAATAGCACTGGAGTATTTTGACTTTATTGAAAGATAATGTTTCCTTCAACTCCAAATGAGTTTTTTTTTCCCCCCCTCAATAGTTCTGTTTTACGAGAAACTTATTTTTTCCCCCCGCATATTATAATGGAGTGGAAAAAAAGCAGAATGTGCAGCCTTTCCAGCGAAATTGAAAACCCTGCTCCTGTCCAGCTCAAGCTGCTGCTCTCTCTCTTTTAAGCAGAGAGCCACTGAGGCTCAGAAATGGAAGCGGCAATGCAGCGGGAGAGGCTGGCGCAACGAGGCTTCTGCCTCCCCCAGCAGTACAGGGAATCTCATAAAGAAACTTGTCTTGGTGAAAATCCCAGAGTGGTTCAGAACAGACTCCAGAGGCCCTGAAAGTCAAGGTTATCAATCACAGCTCCGCTCGAGCTCCAGGTTTGTTTTCCTGGCTCGGTGGTTCTTGCTCTGCTCCGAATCCATTTCTGCATGGAGCCAGTCCAGCCATTGCACAAGCCTCAAGATAAACTCTTCACAAGCCATGATGAAAACTGGGAGGAAAGGAGATGAAGGGAAACAGCAAATAAATCGCCCCCCTCCCGTACTTTCCACCTAGGTGAGCTCCATCCCTCATCTCCCCCTTCCTCCCCACCTGCTCCCAGCCATTCCCTGGCACAGCCCCACGCCTGCTGTGCTCAGCCTTCACCATGCCTCCTGCAGCAGTTATTATTCCAGTTATTCCCTGCAACGGCTGCGAGGGAACAGCCAAGCCTGGGAGGGTTTAACCCCTTCGAGGGCAGGAACAGGGGAGGACAGGGCTGTCTGGAGCCCTCCAGCACCAGCTCCTGGGCTGGTGGAAGGCAAAGCTGGCGCTGGGCTAAAGCCAGGGTTTCTGGACCTTTGCATGCAACATCTACCAGGGCAAATCCCCCAGGGCATGGCAGTTGCTCCCCCGGCACCGGCTGGCTCCAGGGAGGAGAGGGGCTGAGCCAGGCGTGCCTGATGGATTTGTGAGCCAGCACTGCAGGCAGCTGGAAGGGTCGGACAGCCCTGCAGGCACCATCTCCATCCTCATTCCTCCACCTCTCCTGTCCCAGGGGCTCCATACCACGTCCCCCAAACCCTGGGGGCACCAGAGCCTTCCTCACCTTTTCACCTGGCACCCCACCGCGCTCCCGCATGGGCAACAAGCCAGAGCAGCCAGCACAGCCCAAGATCCAGGGGTTAAATCCCCAGGCTGGTGAGTCAGAAAAAGCTTTGATGCAGCCAGAAGGAGCTGAGTAATTTGTGTAGCTGCAGAGGTCACATTGCCTCCTCTCTTTATGTCTGTTACTCATGCTGCTCCTTCCCACTCTCCCTCCACAGCCTGGACTATCCCCTTCTCCCTCAAACTCACCAGCTTTCTTTACTATTGTTGCTATTAATTATCGCTATTAATGCGGCCCCAAGCAGCCCCTGGCAGCAGCTGCCAGCCCCGTTTCTTGCCGGTTCCCATTTGAGCGCAGAGCAGCGATCGGTGCCAAGCGTCCGCCGCCGCGCTTGCCCCGCTCCCTTTCATCTCCCTCGCTCCTCCCTGGATATTCATCACTCTCAGCTCTGCGGTTGCGTTCAGAAATTCTGAAGAGCAGAATTTCTATAGGAGAAACCCTGCCGCCGGCTCTGGATCTTATTTTCTGCAAAGTCACTTAACCCCCGAGTTACAAGTCTCGTAAGGCAGAGGTGACGGCCGCGCAGCCCGGCTCAGCCCTCTTGCACCGCTCGCTTGTGGCCCCTTGCCTTGGCTCGGCACCGGGGCACGCGGCTGGGACCCCACGCTCCGGCAGCCAAGCGACGAGCACCAGCCGTGGCAACGAACCGCAGCAAAATGAGGAATGAGCTGCTGTTAACACGGCACATCTTAAAACTTCGCATATCTTAAGTAGCAGTTTCAATAATCCCAGGTTGCTACAAAGCACCAGGGCAGCCAGAGAGGCTTCCCTGCATTTAATCAAATCACTTCATTAGGTTGTTTAATAAGCAAGGGAGCTCTGGGAACACCGGGGTTTCGCTGCTCTCATACAGCGTTTGGAGAAGGAATTTACAGCAGAGCTATTAAGGCCCAATCAATCTGCTTTTAATCCTCCCTCAGCCTGCGCGTTGCAGGGAAGCCTCCCTGCTCCCGCTGCCCCGCACACAGGGACGCTTCCCCCGGGAGCTGCCCGAAGGGATGGAGACGGTCAGGGCACCCCACAAAGCATCCCACCATCAAACCACCCCCACCGCCGGATCCGTCCCAGCTCCCGCAGACCAGCAGCAGGAACGGGCATTTCCCACGCGGGCATTTTTGGCCCGGAGGCCCCTGCGGTTACGGATGGGGATCGCAGTGCCAACTGGTGCCACGGGCTAGGGCGGCAGCAGCGAGCACACAGCCAGACAGGGTCGGCTCAAGGGGCTCCTACTCCTCCCTAGTGGAGGGGAACATTCAGGTGTGCACCCCCAAACGTCTGTCCCAGATCCATCGCCCCAAGGAGCTCGCAGCATCCACGGCACACTGCGCTGCTGCTGTTCCCTGCTCCCCTCCAGATGGATTTGCTTTGCATTCTCCAGACTGGGCCTTTGTGTTTCCCGCAGATTTTTCTAACCTCTCTGTCCTCTCTGGTATTTGCAAATCCTCCCAGTTCTGCATCCTCAGAGGACTTCGTGCATGTGCTATTTCCTCCCTCATCCACAGCTTTCCCGAAGCCCAGTAAACACAGCCGGTCCCCGCGGGCCACCACTGGACCTGCACTTTCAATCTTCTCTGACTTGCAGAGCCCTGAAAACCCTCAGATGGAGAAACAAATATTTCCACAGCAAATTCAAGTCCGTGAACCCCACACATCCACCAGCCACAGCTGAGAACCAAAATCCCACCTGACGCAGCCCGGCAGAGCCTGCAGCATCCTCGGCGCAGCAGAGCACCCATGTCCAGCGCAGGGCTGGGAGCGCGACCTCCTCTGCCTCACCTCCCCTGTGCCTCCGCTGTTCCCCCAGTGCGAGGGCTTGAAAGCTGGCTGTAATTACTGGCTGGAGGGGCAAACCTTCCTCCCTCCATCCAGAACCGAGCTGCTGCCAGCAGCTCACGGCATTTTATAACTCCCCAGCTAACGCAATCACTTGCACTCAGTAATTACAGCTGCTTCTCACCCCACACCTGGGGGGACCCCAGCCTTGCTCAGAGGTCGGGTGTTTGCAGGCAATACCGGCTCTGGGTATCGCTGTGCTTTTCCTTTGCAGTGTCAGAGCTCAGCCTGGCGTGCTGGCGGCTCCCACCGCTTTTTGCAGCCCGCTGCTCCCCTCCCTGACCCCAGCATCGTGCCTTGTGAAGCCGGATCCCCAGGGCGAGCGTGTTTGCACAGCCCTCAGCCTCCTCCTGCTCCAAAGGAAACCTGAAACTGTCAAGGCAACGCGCCCCAGCCTCGGCTCATTTCTTCCTTTTCCTTTTTTCCTTCATTTTTAAGCAGCTGCCCCACGGTGGCGATCGCAGCCCCGGGGCACGGGCGCTCGCCCTGTCCTGGCGTGCACCGGCAGCGAGCTGTGGCTGCAGAGCCCTGCCAGGCCTTCCACCCCGGCAAGCACCGGTGTTTCATAAAAAACACTTAGCTCAGGGCTGGAAAATAAACATCTTTCTGTTTCTCCCTGCCCGGGGAGTTCGGCTCTGATGCTTTAATTTTGCACATTTATTTTGATTGAAGCAGAAGTGGACGGAAGGCCGAGCCGAGTTGCCAAGGCTGTAAAATCAGCTGTCAGGAGCCTTCCCAGAAGCTGCCGTGCCCACCGCTGGTTTTGCTGGGGATGGACAGGCTGGATCCAGCCCAGAGCAAAGCAGAGGCAGCTGTGGGGGGCAGAGCAGCTGCCCCGGGGAACATCTCCCCCCAGATCTTCCTGCTGCAGCAGCACCGTCCAGAAAGACTGCCTTTTGCTGGCTTAATCTCAGCATGGCCAGAAATTAAAGATTAAACCCCAAATGGTGCAAATGTGCAGCCCTGGGGCTGGGCAAGGAGCTGGGCACCGGGGGGTGTCTGCTGGAGCTGCAGCTGATGTGGGGCCAGGCTGAGCCTCCATCCCCGAGCCTCCATCCCCAAACCTCCATCCCCAAACCTCCATCCCCAAACCCAACCCCCCCGGGCTGGGCTCCAGGCTGCGCAGCTCTGCCCCTGCCCATGGCACCGGGTCGGCCGTGCAAAGCATCCCCCACCTCGCCCAGAGACCTCAGACCGGGGGACACAGCCCGTGGTGCCGTCAGAGCCATTGGCCGGGCTTCCCAGGCAGGACAAACGCCCGCTTCCCCGCAGGGCAGCGAGGATGGCTCCTCTGCACACTCCCTCCCGGAACCAGCGCTGCCCCGCACCGTCGCATGCCATTCAGCACGATTAGCAGCGTGTGTAATGACTCCAATTAGGAGAGCCAGAAAGCTCTGGGGAGCTGCATCTCTGCTTTCCCAAACGTCAGGTGGAGGTGGAGCGGCAGAGGAAGCATTTTCATCTTGAGGGTATGTGCGCTGCTCCAGTGGAGGCAGAAGCTCTGGTAGCAGCTCCTGCAGCCCGAGAGCTCTCCGAGGATTTGCTCTCCTGCGGGTGGAGGGCTGCAAAACCACAGCCAGACCCCAAACCGGGCACTGAAGGGGCTCCAGGCTCTTTGCTGTTTTCCCCAGCACCTTCCCGATACGGCCAGGGGACACGGCTGCTTGGGAAAGAGTGTCACCTGTTCTTCCTCTTTTAACGCTTCCAGAACAAGGGCTGGGGACTTTTCCTGGGAGGAGAGGGGCAGCACGGGGCGGCGGACGGCGCTGGCACTGAGCTGCTGGCCCTGGGGACGTGATTCAACATCGCTGCCCTGAGCCTGGCAGCGGAGCTGGGGGGCCGAGGGATGAGGGGGGCACGGGGCGAAGGCGGCTGCGACCCGCGCAGCCTGTTTGTTTTTCAGCACAGACTGGGGCTTTGCCGGAGCCGGAGGAATTCATCTCGCTGAAAGAGCCTTGTTTTTCATGGAGGAAATGAGACAGTGCGCTTTTAATAGGAAATAAAAACACATAAAGAGAAACTGAGACACAGGCCTGGAAAAACGTCGAGCCATCCAGCTGCGTCTCGCCAGCAGCGTGGCCCCTGCCAGCAGGCATCGCTGCGTGCAGCACGGCCGCGGCCACAGCGCGCCCACCCCGGCCCCTCGCTGCCCTGTCCTGTCCCCAGCACCAGCGTGCCCACCCCCAGCCCCTCGCCGCCTCCCTGGCCCCGCAGCCCCGAGGTGACAGCACGCTGTGCCCTGCCGCCTGCCCGGCTCCCCGCAGCCCCCTTGGTTCTCCTACAGCAAGGAAGGGAGGATGCTCCTTCCTCTGCCCATCTCCATCATCCGCCTCAGGCATCACCCGGGTGTGCAGCATCTCCCCCCCTGAGCCCCGCTGCGCGGTCGGGGCACCACGGGTGCTTTGGGGATGTCTGGATGGGTGTGTGCATGGCCATATAAACAGAGCCGTCAGTTGTCCTTGACGGGAATCACTGGTGTTTCCGTGCAAACCTCCCTGATGTTTTCAAAAAGGAACCGTTCCATAAGCCACTGAAGGGTTCACTTTGCAAATGTGCCACCCAGGTTCAGCTGGTTTCATATGGGGCTGGAAATTAATACTGGTACAGCTGAGCGGTGGCATCCGGGGGTGTGCAAGCCTGGCCAGACGTGTGCCGGGGCTCCAGGCGCAGTGCCGGGGACGGACCGTGCAGCCCCGCTGCGCCAGGCATGCCTGGAAGCTCCCATAACGCTGAGGGTGTTGGTGGGGAGGCCAGTGGGGGCAGGTCTGTGCCTCTATGAGGACACCACGGAAGGAAAATGCTGATGATTCTCCAGCTCGCAGGGGCACCTGGAGTCCTGAATCGTGCCCTCTGATGGAGCTCTGCCAGCAACCCCGGTGCTGGGCACGTCACATGTGGGATTGTGGCACCCTGCAGACAAACAGGCACCCTGTCCGGCACGGTCCAGCCCACCCCTCAGAGGTGAGGAGCACTCGCGTTGGTAAACTGGCAAAGAAAACCAGCCAAAGGCTGGGGAAGAGATTTTCCAGCTGTGTTTTGCAGGGATTTGCACTGGGATCAGAGATCGTTCATGGTTCATAACTTACTCGCATTGATTAAGTGAGACAATTAAATAGCAAGGGAAGGGCTGGGCGGAGGGAGATGGTGGCTGTGCAGGGGAAGAGGCTGTGGAAGAGCCCTGGAGATGCCTCTGAGAGCAGCTCGTGGCTTCATGGTCTCACAGCAAGGCTCTGATTAAACCGGAATGCAATGCACAGCTGGAGGTTGCCCCGGGGAGCGCCTGTCCTCCTCCACCCGGGAGCATCCTGACGCCACCACGCAGCCCCGTGCCCCTCAGAGCAGCACCGTGCCTGTCCCCCCGGCCAGGGGCAGGTGGCAGCAGACCCCTGCCCGGAGCTCCTCGGGCCACTAGCCACACAGCAAGGGCAAGGGAGGGGTGGGCACCATCCTGGAAATTGTCCCCGTGGCCAGCAGGGCCTGAAGCAGCAGCTTTACAGCCTGCATTTATCCTAACTCCCTGCGGAGCAGGCACCTGGTGGCCCCGTGAACCACGCATCGCACACAAAAGCCAGAGCTCGAAAACCAGAGGTTGCTCCTGAAGCCCTGCCCTAGCCGAGCGCTCCCCGTCTCCCCGGCGTTGCTCGCTCGCCTGCCCAGCCGCCCCCGGTTTCTTTCCAGCAGACACCGTCCTGACATATGAAGTCACACTCCTCCTGACGTAGCTCTTGGCTATTGAAGAAAACAGCCGTAGCTACGGACGCAAACAAGCGATGTTTCCATCCTGGGCTCGGTCCAGCCCTGTCCTGGTTGTCTGCAAAGCCGCACCCAGGACTCGAGCCATGCAGAAGGAGCTGGGAGGTTTGGTGGCCCTGACCTGGCATTTCCCAAAACCCTGGGGAAGGTGGCATCTCGGGTCACGCTGTCCCCATGCCTGGGTCCCGCTGGCTGTGTGCAGCCACCTTGGAGCTTTGGTAGCTCCTGACAGCAGCACGGAGCTGGTATCAGAGTGGTTGAACCCTTTGAAATGCTCCTCAGAGGCAACCTGCAGGGGATTTCTGAAGCTGCAGATGCTTCAAGACAACCTCACTCGGAAACATTTAATTGAGAGGGTTGAGAGTTGGGCAGGAGAGGGAAGGTAGAAGGGAGAAGGGGAGAGGAGAGGAGAGGAGAGGAGAGGAGAAGAGAAGAGAAGAGAAGAGAAGAGAAGAGAAGAGAAGAGAAGAGAAGAGAAGAGAAGAGAAGAGAAGAGAAGAGAAGAGCCCATGGCTACGCAGCCTGCGGGGAGCAGAGGAAAGCTGGGAATGAGCTTGGAAAACAGGGTCTGGGGTCCAAGGGGCTTCCCCAGCTGAGGTGGCTGCCGCTGGGGGGCACAGCTGAAAACCCCCAGGATGGTCTTTGCCAGCTGGGGAAAGGTTGGGAGAAGAGGCAGGAAGAAAAACCTAGAAGGAGTTTTCAAATGACTCTTGCAAACATTTCCCCAACAAAGCTCCTTTAGTCCCAGGGCGCCTGGCCCCTCGCGTGGAGCCAAGGGTAACATTTGTGCATGTGGAGCTATAAGGAAACGTGTTTATTTTTCAGCACATTTGCTAAAATGCTGCATGCTGAGGTGCGGAGCAGAGCTTTCCCCGTGTCAGCAGGGCCGCTGCCAGCTTACACCAGCTCCAAACCCCCCAGAACCCCCGCGCGATCGCATCCCCTTCCCCAGGACACCCACGTCACTTCCCCCGAGCAGCCACGGCCGCACGCGAAGCACGGCATCCTTTGCACGCGCTTTCACAGCCGCACCGTCGCACCCAAAGTTGGCCTGGAGCTGGGAGGGCAGGGGCAGCCCGGATGCGTGGGATCTCCCCCGAAGAGCCAAAAAGCCCGGTGCACATCACCTGCATCAGCCCTCTCCGTGTTCAAAGCACTTGCAAGGTTAAGCAGGGGAGCGAGAGGAGGGGTGGGCGATGCTTGTGCCAGGGCAGCAGCAAAGCCTGCGAGCAAACAGCCCAGAGCAAACTCCAGACTCAAGCTAACCCTTCCCCTGGCACCATGCACAGGGCAAAAGCTTTTGTCGTGTTTAAAATCAAGTGGATGTGTTCCCACCCCTCCCACGGCACTGCTGGGGGAAGGACCCTGCTGGGATCAAGGCTGTCGTTGGGGCTGATTCCCATTTGGGGGTCTCCGGGAGATTGCACCAGCAATGACAGTGTTTGCTCATGATTTCCTATCAAACACACCTGGATGGAGACATTTACTTAGGATTTCACATTATTAACAGCCACAGCAGGAAAAGGTCGGGGAAAGAAAAAAGCCGTGTTATTTCCCAGAGGAAACACTCGACGAGAGGATGCTGCTGGGGTTTCCTCTGGCAGCTCCATAACAAAGGGGAATTTTCCCCTTTAAAATACCCGGAGAAAGAAGCATCCAAAAGAATTCCTGGAGGGATGCCATGGCAGTGGGGAACCCCCCCCTGGGGCGAGCAGGATGCAGCTGCTCGGGGCCGGGCTGCCCCGAGCCATCACCACAGTGCAAATGCTGGGCACCGCTAGCAGCGTGAGCTGCGCGCAGCCATTCATCACCAGCCCTCGAGGGTGTTACGTGAGAGGATTAATTAATTTTTACACACAGCTTAGCGCAGGGCTGGGTGTGATCATGCATTATTCATACGTTCAATAACACAGCTGATTTATTAATGAGAAGGTCAGACTCCCTGGAAATGAAGGCTTATTGTAAAATCGCTTCGAGCCGGGATGTTTTGGAGGAGCTGCTGGAGCGGAGCCGGCTCGGGGCCGCACACCGCTGCTGGCTGGGACAGCGACAGCACGCAGAGCTGCCCTGTTCCTTACAGCCCATTAATCCCCGCGCTGCTTCGGAGACGCACGTTCCCGCTCCAGCCCGGGCAGACAGCCGCGGGAATGTACATGCAGGAGCCTGGAGGAGTACAGCGGCGTCTATAGGAGCGGCTTTCTGGCTGCCTCCTCCTCGCGGCCACTGCTGCAGCCATGGAGGACCTGGGGAGCCAAAGAGACCCAGAGCTTACACATCAGCATCTCGCTCTTGCAGGGAAAAGGGAGAAAAATGCAGGCAGCCAACCCCTCCCTCCAGCGCGGCGGTGCTGGCCGGGAAGGAGCTGGCTCTCAGCAGGGGGAGCGGGAGCTGAAGCCATCTCCAAAAAAAAGTAAAGGAAGGAATTCCTTGCAGCAGGAGCTGTTTTCCCCACGGTTACTCCTGGGGGCTGATATCCCACCTATTTCTCCACCCCATATTTAGCTTGGCCCCGTTTTGGGCAACCCTTTCCTCTCCTCATCTCTCTCGAAACCCGGTGCTGCCCAGGGTGGGCAGCAAACGCTGCGCTGGGGCTGAGCTGCAACCAGCCAGGCTGTTCCCAGGGAAACACGGAAACTCCCCCAGCGTTTTCACAACCCCGGGGGCTGCCCTGTGTCCCTGGGGGTGGCACGGTGCAGCACGGGCAGCACGCTCGTGTGACGGCAGTGTTTTGGGAGAGGACGGTTGCTTGCAGATGGCAAAGGGGACACACAGAACATCACCAAAACCAGACCCATGGCTCCGTGGAGCTCGTCCCCTCCGTGCCGGAGGCAGCGAATGTCCCCTTTTACGTGATCCTGCTGCGTGGTCCGGCAGCAGCAGGGACTGGGCATCAGGCTCGGCAGCAGCTTCCCTCTTTCTTTGAAGGCAGAGACAAAACTGAGCCCAGAGCCAGGGAGAGGTCCCGGGGCTTTGCAAACACAATGTGCTTCATTGCACAATCGCAACGGGATGAACGGGGTGGGAGGGGAGGCAGGGGGAGAAAAAAACCCGGAGGCCTCCACGCAGGTAAGGGACAAAACCGAGGTGCAGACAGCAAGCGGAGGGGGTCAGGAGCAAGCGTGGCGATGGCTGGGACCGGTCTGGGGGAGGACGGGGCTTTTCCCGACGCCAGCAGCTCGATGGGCTGCGGCTGGGATGAGGCCAGCAGCGCGGGGCAGGGCTTGGCCATGGCTTCGTGCTTGTTTCTGAGGCGGCGACAGAGCGGAGCGTGGGGGCATTTCACACCCCCACAGAGCAGCCAGCGGCAGCAGGGGAGATGAGCTGGTTCCTGAAAAAGGCTTCTCCCAGCGCTAACAGGCACCCGAGGGCAGGGGGAGAAGCCACTGGTGCCTCCACTGCGGACGATGGAGTCAGCGCAGCTGGCGGCTGTCCCGGCTCTGATCAGCCCGCACACGCTGTCCTCGGAGACGGCCGGCGGAAATCGAAGGAAAACAAAGCAAGAATTTATCAAACCACAAGCAGCTTGGCTGGGTCACTGCTCGTCCAGCGTCCCGCTGCAAACGCCTGCAAGGAGGGCAGCACGGGCAGGGCTGCGGGAGCAGGAGTCGCCAGCCTCTGGCTCAGGTGCGAAGGGTTAGGGCCAGCTGCGGGCAGGGACACATGCCACCAGGACAGCCCCGGATGCCAGCACGCGGTGGGGACATGGGTGCCCCAGGCTGGGGCTCAGCCTGCTCAAGAAAGGGGTCTCCGCGGAGCTCCCACGTATTCCTCCTTATCCGCCTGAACTCCTGGTGGCTTGCACGGATGCAGCAATGGAGACCCAGCCAATGCCTGTCTGGGAGCGGAGCCCCCGTGCCCTGCACACCAGCCACACGTGCACAGCTCTGCCCACGTGGATACTCGCTCCTGACCCCACAAAATTCACCCCACCGGTGCTGGGGACCCTGGGAGCAGCCGGGTCCCAGCAGACGTCCGCCCATGCCTGTCCCCAGGCTCCCCAGGCAGGAGCGGGCGTTGTTTGCTCCGTGCCGGCAGCCTGAACGCTGCCGAGATTTCCAGGCACCAGCTCNCAGCCCATGGGGCTGGAGCCCCACATCCACCTCCAGCGCTCACCATCCGGGCGGACAGACGGACAGACAGACAGGGCACCTGCAATGTGCCCCACAGCCCAGGGCTCCAGAGAGGGCCTGGAGCTTTGCCGCCCCAAACCCCAGGGACGATGCTGTCCCTTCCACTCCGCATCCCTCCAGATGCTCTTTTTATTTCCCCTAAACTACAAAGGCGCTGCCAGGACCCCAGCTTCCCCCTGAACAACGCAATTCGGCTGAACAGAAGCAAAAGCAAAGAACGCCCACACCCTGCTTCTTGCTCCTGTTTATCTCCAAAGCTTTTCTTTTTATTAAAAAAAAAAAAAAAAAGAAAAAAGGAGAAAAAAAAGAAAAACATGCCTTCCCTCAATGTGGAGGAGTGCTTGCAGCTCGGAAGAAGGCCCGAGTGCGGAGATGGGAGCCAGGGCAGGGAGGGCAGAGGTTCACTGCAGTGGCCCCTGGCAGGGCTCCGCGCTGCCCGGGGCGAGGAGGCTCTCGGCAGCGGGACGCCGGTGTTTGTTTGCTAGCGCGGGAAGCCAGGTGGCAGGAGCAGGCAGGAACACTAATGGGTTTCCCAGGCAGCTGATGTTTTGTTTTGTTTTTTTGGTGGTTTTTTTTTTTTTTTCATATTTCAGATACTTTAGAGAGAAAAACAGCCTGCGCACCACTGGGGACAGGAGTTTGGTGCCGTGACCTTCCCGAGCCGGGGGGGTTCACGTGGATGCAGGGGGCAGCCACAAGGCTCTGCAGAAGGGCTGAGCGCACCGCGGGACAGCCGGGCTCGGGTGCCAATGTGGGGCTGCGGGTGGGGGGACAGGACCAGGTCCTGCCTTCACCCCCGCCCCAGCCCTGCTGCCCCCACCCCAGAGCTGGCTGCGTTTCACTGGCAGGGGAATAGATCACGGGGGGGGGGCTGCACATTTTAACGGCATCAGCGTCATTTGACAGCAGCGGCAGGAGGGAGGGACCCACCGCGGCACGGCTCCGTGCGCAGGGCCCTCTCCTTGTTTGCTCCCTGGTGCAGCTCAGGCTGCTGGTTATAATTTATTAATCTCCACACAGGTTTATATTTGGCTCCAAGTGCATCTGCAGCCCTGTTTGCAGAGAGGTTTGGGTACCGGGCACTCTCCTGGAGGAGGGAGGAGGTCGGCACCGAGCGAGCGGGGCTGGGACAGGGCTGGGGACCAGCAGAAGGGACCCCGGGGCTCGGTGAGTTGCAGGAGGGCTCTGATGCTCCCTGCTTGTAGGAGGCACGGTGCGAGATTTTCCCCATCCAGGAGCCTCAGTCAACGGGCTGGAGTGAACCTGTTCCCTTCTGCTGTTTGTTCAGCAGAGCTGGGAGGCTTCTGAGAGGAGCCAGGCGCTCAAAGGGCCTTTGACAACATGAATTGAGGGCTCTGAGCAAGGAAACGCTGCGTTTTTTCCTTCTGCTCCTTGGACGGCTGCAGGCAGCAGCTGGCAGCCTTCAGAGCTACCTTGATGCCACAGTGGGGAGAGACAGGGAGAGACGACTGGGTCCCGGCGTGGCACCTTGCTCAGGCTCAAAACACAGAGCAATCACCATCCCGTCACGTCCTCCCGTCCCCTTGTCCCTTCCTATCGCTCTGGCAAGGGGCTGGGAGCTGCTGCCTTGTCCCAGCGGTGCTGCTGTCCTGCAGTGGCCGAGCACAGGGGCTCTGGTTTTGAACACCCACTGCCCCGAGGAGCAGGGGCAGGTCCCCGCTGCGGGTTGGGCTGTGCTGGTGCCGCACACGGGGCCAGGAGGTTGGCAGCACCCTGCTGGGTCTGGTCCCAGTGCCTCACAACGTCCACGAGCAGAACCCAGAAATGCAGAACCCAAACAGCTGCATCACAGACCGTAAATCACAGCACCAGAGCCTGTGACACCTGACGGGAATACGTGATCTTTGCAACTGGCGGCTCCCTCGCTGTCCTCCTGAGTGGCTTTGCACTTGGCTAATCTCGTGCTAACTGCTCTCCTGGCTCCTCTGCAAAACCTGGAGGCTCTCAAAGGTACTTCACTGCGTGCTCGTAACAAGCCTCTGTTAGCCATGGAGATGTTCGCAGTGTAAAGCAGACGTCCAGGGACAGGAGAGGGAGCGACTGGATGAGGAAATGCTTCATAGTTTCCAGCTCTGTTCTAAATTAGGCACTTAACCTTTTCAAACACATTTTACAGTGGTTGTAATAAGCTCTGACTCTCTTTGTGCTGTTAGATCCTCTCCCAGCACAGCCCAGGGCACCAGGCACGCTGCAAGGAGCTCATCGATGGATATTTAAGAAATCCAGCATGTGGGGTTTGCAGGGGAGGGAATCAGAGCACGCATGCAGATGTCCTGAGACCATATATTGCCCAGAGCCACGTCACTGGGACTGGGAGCTGCAGGGACGTTCCTGGATCCAGGCACTGGGAGGATGCCGTCCACCCCATAATAACCCACAGACCCCAAGAGACCAGGCAGCTATTACATCGGGCTCCGGGGCCCCAAAGGCAGCCTGTAATTACAGTGGGACGGTGCAGAGCCTTCCTCAGCTAAACCCTCATTTCCCATTGCTGGCGGCCGTGCAAAGCAGAGCAGTGGGGGGTAAGGGACAATTCGGGTTTTGCTGTCCCTCCCCTCGTGCCTCTCCCCTAGAAGAGATTTTGGGGCAAATTAAAGCCATTTGTGGCTACTGCACAGTAGGGATGCCTCTCACCCCAAAGGGAGGGGTGAGAGGCATCGTTTTCAGCCAGGAAAGACCCGGGCTGAGCCCTTGCAGCTCGGTGCATGCAAGGGAAGTTTTGCAGCACCTCCCATGGAAACCGGGTGAGCCCAGAGCCCCGGGCGCGTCAGCCTGCGCTGACACACGGGAGCCGTGGCGAGAGCATCGCCCGCGCCCGACTCAGAGTTTCCAGCAGAGCCCTGGGGCTCTCGCCGCCGTCGCGCTGTCTCCGAGTGACCGATTCCCTCCCCATTGCCTCAAATCGCCGTTCAAGAATGTTGTTTGGGTTGCAGAAAGTGTTGCTAAAAGAGGAAAGAAAAAAAAGAAAAGGGAAGAGGGAGACCGGGGTGAGACGGGAGGTCGAGGGAGGCTTCGCTCTGCCCTTCCGCGCTGACCCTTGCGTTTTTGGGGAGGAGACTGCAACCGCCAGCTGCAGGTGGTCGCCAGATGTTGAGCGCGTTCCCTCCGCGCTGCTTGGCCGAGGCTGAGCCCCCACGGGAGCCGTTCCCGCTCCCCCCAGGATTTCCCCACGCCCCCGTTACTCCCTCTCCTGGCCTGGTTTACCTGCTAGTGCTGCGGGCATCCTCAGAAAGCAAGTGGCAGCTTCCAGCTGAGGTTTCGGAGGAACCATGGATGTGACAACGTCTGGGGAAGATGTGGGGCTGCTCCTCCAGGCACGGGAGAGGCAAACCCCACCGCAGGCATCGGCTCGGGGCTTAGGAGCCTGGTGAGAGGACGGAGAGGTGAGGAAGAGGAGGCTTGCTTGCAAACATCCCGAAAGGCCATGCAAACCTGGGAGCCACGGACCTCTGGAGAGTGGCTCCAGAGCATCTCTGCTCCTGTATTTGGAGAACGAGCCTTGTCGGGAGGCCTGGTGCAAAGAAGCAGCTCCAGATCATGGCCTCATGGCCCTGGCCACCACGGAGGCTCTACAGATGTTGTCCCACTCATTTCCACCCCCTTGCCTGAGCAGGAAGATGCTGAGGGTTGTGGTCTCCCTGGGTCCTGCTTGGGTTCTTGTGACCGGAGTCCCTCAAAAGGGCAGCTGGGACCTTCACCCTTCAGGAACTGGCTTTTCAGGACAAAGTCCAGGAGGAGACCCCAGGAGCCCCCCAGCAGCCAGGCCAGTGCAGGTGAAAGCCCCATGTAAGCAGCCCCGGCACCCCGCACTCAGAGGGACAGCCAGCCCACTGGGGACTGGAAGTCAAAGAAAACTGCAGGAGTGGGAGGACAGAGCAGCTGGCAGCTCCAGCAGAGCTGAAACTTCTTGGAAGTGTGGAAGAGGCAGAAATAACATTTCCAAGAGTTAAAAGGAAGTGGCTCTGAAGTAGCCGTGCTCATGACAATCACTGGTTTCGGATGTGCATGGTACATTTAATGGTTCTGCATCTACCCAGGCAGAATGAGCTTCAGCTTTAGAAGCAGCACCAGATAGTTTTGATTCTTTTTTCGCTGTGAAGCGTTCGCTACCTGTGCCAGAAGCAGCCTGACGAACCAGTGTCTGTCCATGGAGAAGACGGCATTCCCAGCTCCAAGTGCAGGATTTGCAAACTAAAGGCAAACTTGGGCCAGATTCGGTGGTTTCAAAAGCAAAGCTCAAGAGAATTTGACCAAAACAGCTGGAAGAGACTCAGCCAAAATAGACACTGTTCACATCAGTTTGGTTTAGAAAACCAAAGCAAACCAATGCAGGCATCCGTCTGGCCCTGATGAGATGCAGACTGCTACCGTCAGCGCAACTGTGCCGGGTGAGATGACGCAGAGATAGGGACCATTGGCTTTGAGCAAGCAGGACAGAGTGCTCCCAGCTCCTGTTACCAGCTCAGGGCTTTCTTTGATCAGCCAGCTGCAGGGAAGAGGTGTTTATAGGAGAGGATGTCCAAAAAGTTTCATGAAAGCCAAGGAGAGCTGCAGAAGTTTTGTGCTGGCCTGCAATGAGCAGCAGCATTGAGGTCTTATCAGCAGCCACCTCTCACAACAGAAAAACCAGACCAAACCAGGCAGGAGAGCCCCACAAGTGGCTCAGGAGACACTGGCCACCTGGAACACGAGATTTCAGGGTTAACCAGGTAAAAATATGTATGTGCTTCTTTAGATGGCAACTTTTCGCTTCCCTGAGACAGTCCTAGAGGACATCGAAGCCGGACAGGATGAGATTCGGCAGAAAGTCCTGGTGACTGTGAGGAACACAAAAACTGAGGTCAAGCATGTCGTTTTTTCTGGTTTATGCTGTGAAAGCAGGATGTGACCATGGGGAACGGAGCCATCCAGAGCCAGCTCATGCACGAGGGCTCTGCAGCCCCCATGGGCGCTGCGGGGCAGCCTCCCCCAAAGGGTACATGCCCAGAGTCATGAATATTTTTGACTTCCAGAAGGCGGAGAGGCTGCGTTCCTTATCAAACCTAGCTATGGACATTTCGCTTTTCCAGAGAAACATCCAAGCCCTGTGAAAGCCTCCGAGCTGTTGGCCACCAGGACATCTCGAGCTGCCAGAGATGTGACGTTGGTTGACACCATCCAAGCGCCGAGCAGCAGATGTTACTGGCTGCCACCACCCTCCGCACCATTTTCCCCGGATCGGTGCTCCCCGGCAGCAGGAGCAGAGCCCTCCAAGCCGGGTCATCCTCTGCACCGGCCCACAGACTCGAATCCCACACACGGACGCGTGGTGTGAGCCCTTCTCCAGCCACCCCGCGCCGCTGCGAGCTGCAACAGCAGTGCCTAACCGGGGTGAAGAGGTGCTGCCAGCTCAATTAAAGCCCACGCAGGGTCGGCGAGCATGAAACCACTCCCTGCTTTACTTGGGTTTTACCTCCTTTGGGGAAGCGCAGCCCCCTCTCCTCTTTTCCCACTCGAAGGCAAGATTTCTCCGAATTATCCGGAGCAAGCCACTCTCCACTTGCAGCTCCGGGCCCCGTGCTGCGGCACAGTGAGCTTTGCTTTCCAGGCATGCTCTTCCTTCCCAAACAGACTTGCTTCCTGGCACGGTCCCCACTGTACAGCTTGTCCCTTGCAACCCCATCCGCGAGCCACCCGCACATTCCTCCTCCTTACAGCAAGGACCGTGGATCAATAACGATCTTTGCAAGGCTCCCCAGGGGAGGAGGATGTTTTGGCTGGGAAATATCAATGGGAAGCAAGGAGAAAACAAGCCCAGAGGGAGCCTGGCACCTGCCAAGCTCACTACATAACTCCAGGCTCCTCGGTGGACCCGGGTGTGCTGCTGGAGCCGGGCACGGAGCAGCAGGCGATGGGCAGTCAGGGCTCCTCCTCCTCTCTCCTTGCAGGAGGAAATGCTTCGACAGCCGTCGAAGAGCTGTGGCCAAAGCTGAAGCACGCAGAGACGGGGACCAGGGGGCTGCATCAGTGCCCACCGCTCCCCAGCTTTGCAGGACCCCCAGCGCACGGCTGGCACTGGGAGCTGATGAGCTGCATAGCAGGGAGCGCTGTGAGCTCCCGTGTCCCCAGCCACGGTCACACAGCACACGCACCCCCCCCCCGTGCCCCCCGGGAGCCTCGGTGGGGGACCCCCCATCCCTGGCAGATGGGCACAGCCTGCAGAAATGCCAGCTTGGCATCTCTCTCCTGCCAAGCTGAAGATAAATTCCTGCTGTCACAGTGGCCCTTTGGTAGGCAATTTATTTACCTTGGATGCTGCAGTCTTATCGTTCATGGAAATGTTTGTCCTAAATATTTAATAGCAGGACTGCATAAACTGAGGCTTCCTGGGGAAGAAGCCCAGGCTGCAGTCAGGGCAGGCTTAAAGTTTCTTCCCTTGGTACTGCAGAAGTTAAAGATACTTTCTCACTTCTCCCCAAGAATCACATCCTCAGCGCCTCAAAATCAGATTTTTTAATCTGGCCAGAGGCCTCCTCATCACTTCCTGATGAGAAACACAGGAGACCTAACAACAGCCCTTTTAAAAACAACATCCCCAATTCCACTAACTCGTTAAACAGAGAGAGCCTGAAAAGTGCCAACACTCCTATGAGAAAAGACGGGAGAGAGAGAGAGAGAGAGAGAGAGGGAGGAAAGAAAAAGCAGGTTATTTATAACGCCAGGCAGCATTAGGGTCTCTTCAGTCTCTCCTGCAAACTGTCTGCTGCTAGGAGGTCACTCCCCAAAAAACCTGCAGAGCCCGTGACCTGCAAGCACAATATTTGGTCTGGGATCTAGGGCGGGCACCAGCCTTTGCAAACTGGGAGACGCACTCACATGCTGCTTGACACACGGGAGATCCCGGAGCAGAGCAGTGAGGCTTTGGAGAGGAGGCTCTCAGCTTGGTAAGTCCATCTCCATATTTATTATGA
>VXAL01019795.1:124388-207957 GCA_013399475.1 Chauna torquata | reverse complement strand
GAGAAGGACATTTCTCAACCTCCCACCAGAGCAGTTATAAATATGAGGTCATACAGCAAGAGATGATAACGCATTAAGGGCTCTTGAGATATTAGTCTGTCAGCCTCGTTAGACACAGCCTATTTGGGGCTGACTGCATAATTAGAGGCTGGGGTACCCATAACTCATTGGTGTTTATACGGTGGAAGGGGCTACACTCGCCATCACCCTCAGCACTCTGAAAAGTCATCTTCAGCAGGCATCAAACCCCACTCCCTGCTGCAGAAATAAAGTAAAACCTCCTCTTCCTGGGAAAAAACCTGCGCCTGCCCCCACCTCCTGCCCTGCCTCAGCCTCTGCCCTTCCCGCACCCACCCTCGCACATCCTCTCTGCTGAGGGTGGGAAACTGGGTCACGAAGGTGACGGGCTGGCCCGAGGTAGCTTGTGGCCAAGGTGACAAGTCCTCGCTGCCAGTCCCCCTGCCCTCCCCGTGGGTCGTCTCGCTGGGGAGCAGCCTGTCCTGCAAGGGACGGCATCCAATGAGCACCTCCAGGCTCGTCCTTCCTACGTCCTTCCGCCTTTCCAGGGAATTGCTCTGACTTGGGCTGGAAACGGCCTGGGGAGGTGGACGTACTTGGACAAAGATGGTCCTGGGGAAGCCTGAGCAGAAGCGAGCCCAGGGAAAGGTGAAAGCCTGTGGATGCCCCAGGACAGCTGGTCGGTCATCCTGCGGCGAGCATCCCCACCCGACCTGCAGTCCCTCACCTGCAACATGCACAGGGGACCCCTTCAAGCAGCAAAGCTGCCTGGGATGCTGCCGCTTGGACAAATGCCTACGAGAGAGGGCAGGGACCCCCCGGCGCTGCTGCAGCCTCTGCAGAAGCAACGCATTTGGGCACTGCTGGCCCCTGGGGCTGGAGCTCGGAGCGGGGACCTGGAGCAGAGCTGGCTGGTGTGAGCAAGGAACTGGGCTTCCCAGGTCTGCTCTGCTTTCTCTTCTCAGTTCTGCCTAGCTGGTGGTGAGCACCGACCCAGAGGGGCACTTCCCAAACCTACCCGGCTGAAAATTGAACAAGTGAAACAGGGAAGGGGAACGTTTCCCTTCTGCAACCGTGCAGAGCAAGGGCACCGCAAGAGCCAGCTCCTGCTCTAAAGGGAACAGAGATGGGGCAGGGGGAGGCAGGAGAGTGCCAGCCCAAGCCCTCTGCACCTGGGAGCTGGTTTGCAGGTCCTGAGCCTTCCCACCAGCGTGTTCCCAACTCCTCCACCCCAAAACTGGTGCAGCCCTATGAAGGCACCAGGATAGGCAGGGACATGAGCATGAGCAAGCAGAGCCCTCGCTTTGCAGCTGCAGGGACTGCCCTGCCTCGCCCCCTCATCCTGCTCGCTCACCGCAGCCGACGAGGGGGCAAGGGGTCCGTGGAGGCGGGGGCAACCCCATGGCTTCCCAGGCTGAGGCAGGATAATGAATCCTGATGGGGGAAGTGACCTTTTCCAAATGCCACATGTCATTGGATTTTATATCACACCAGGACAATGTGCCATGGGTATTAAAATCGTTTTTCCAATAGGAGTGTGTGTCTGTGCGTGTGTGTGTCAGGGAGAGATGTGAGAAAAAATAAAATTAAGATGTGAAAATTAGGCTGCCTCTAAACATGGCCTTTAGAGAAGACTTTGGTCCTGGCAGAGCAGGACTGACAGAGCGATCTATGCCCTTTGCTCCCAAGATCACGGGTGATTTTTTCAGGGAAATATGGCTTATCCAAAACCTATGACAGAACTAAGGAAAAAGCTTGGGTGTCCTGATCCCCATTTCTCAAGTCTTGCAGAGATGTTCAACTCTGCAGCATCTCCTCTGCAGATGAGGACACCTCCAGAGCTGCTCTGGCCCTCAGAGGCAAGTATGAATGTTCCTGAGCACCCACGGGTGTTAGCCTGGGCTGTGCACGCACAGAAAGCAAAACCTTACATGACCACCAAAGCCAAGCTACATGGTCTCACCTGGGCTGCAAAGCACTGTGGGCCAGGACAGGGACGTGCACAGAGCATCTGCAGGCTGTCCATGCACGCAGGTATGGGACACGCCAACTCCAGGATATGCTCCCACGTGAAAACACAAAGTAAAAAGGGAGGCACTGGAAGCCAAGATCACTTGAACTCCAGCCTGTTCCCTCAATCTGCAGGGCAATTGTCTGGCTGAAATAACAACNTCTTTCTGTCATTCTTAAAAAAAAAAAAAAAAAAAAAAAAAGGGACAAGCTGTGTTTGTTTATTCAGCTTCTTTCTCCCCTTCTCCTTTCGACAATGCCCTGACACTGTGTCCTGCCGTGCCGGGGCTGCAACCCCAACAGGCTAAATTTAGCCCAGCTGGAGCCCTGTTTACAAGCCCTGTCCTGTTTGCAGCGCGCCCCATCCTGCCCTTCCCCGAGGCCACCAGCCCACGCTTCACCTTCCCTGGTCTCTGCCCCGCAGAACCCTTCAGCCCTGGAAAGACTCCCCCTGCGCTGCCCATGTGCTGGCGGATGGAGCAGCTCGCGGCCCCCTGCCCATTCGGGAAGCTGCAGGGAGACGTGGGCTTCCTGAGCTGCTGCTTGCCCGGTGTGGCTCAGCGGTGGCCCAGGTGGCCACAGCCTCCGTCAGTAGTGCACGTCACCCAGGCAAATGCTGGCTGCAAGCTTGGCAGTGAGGGTGCAGAGCACCCCGGGAGCAACCCACTGGGGACAACCAGGCTCCACCGTTACGGCCCTGATGGAGCTGCACGTCTGTGTGCAACCGTGCGTGGTGCTCTGCTCCCCATGTCTCCCACCCCAGTGGGGAGGACCATGGGCTTGGGCTGTCACACACCCATCCCTGTCACCCGACGGGCTCACCCGGGCTGGGAGGACAGAGCTGGCTGGAGCTCGGCCCCTAGGTGACCAGCCTAGAGCTTTGGGTCCCATCTCTGGTCTCTAGCAGGGGTTCTCCTGTAGTCCCAGGCTGCCTCACCCCCAGGAGGTGCCTTCAGCGGGGCTCAGTTGGCAACATCCGGGCTCTTATTTGCTGTTTAATGAGTCCCAGCTAATGAATTCCAGTGCATGAAAGCTTTTTATTAACCCTTTGGCTTGCCATCAGCATTTGCCGTTGGTTTGCAGGGGCTGGGAGTCACCAGAGCAGTTTTGGGGGTGACCAAGTGTGCTCAACTCTGGACAAGCTTGCATCGGGCAAAAGCAGTGCCCATGGGGTATCCTCCTGGGCCCAGACACCTTCCAAAATGCC
Source organism: Chauna torquata (assembly GCA_013399475.1). Taxonomy (NCBI): domain Eukaryota; kingdom Metazoa; phylum Chordata; class Aves; order Anseriformes; family Anhimidae; genus Chauna; species Chauna torquata. Next base: position 204,722 of record VXAL01019795.1, on the reverse strand, counting down.
ACCTCAAGTTTCACCTCTCACTCCTGCGTCTCTTTTGCCCTCTGGCCCATTTTAGAGTTTGTTCATATCATGGGCAGGGGGAGCCTCTGCACCCCCGATCGCACTACCTGACAAAACCACTCTGAGATGCAGGACAGGAGCTCCAGGGGAGCTGAAGAGGGGCTGTCCACCCCAGCCCAGCTCCTCATCTGGAGTTTTGGATAATGTCTGTGCATGGTTGTGGGTGGGGGTGAACTTGATCCTAAAGGCTTGTCCACACGAAGCACTGCTCCTGAGAAACCCCACGTGCTGGGCATTTTTTATTCCAGAGAGAAGAGCTTGGTCATGTTCACCAGACCCACTCTCCCTCTGAAATACAAATGGAGCTTTCGGGGAACACTTTGCCAGCCTGAAAATCACCTACACCCTTCACTCACGTTCACTTCCAAGCGCAGGCAGGACGTTACGGGAAGGGCTGATGGAGTGGCACGTCCGCACACACACGTATGAGTGTGCTCCTCACACGTGCGGCTCCTTATCTCCGGAAGAAGATCTGCTAGTCAGGAAGTCACGGCCCTGATTACTTTGTCTTCCACGTTTAAGAACATCCCTAACTGCTCCTTGGATAGCTCAATTAGTAAAGTGAATATATTATATAAAGTCTAAAAGATTAAACTATCATAGGCAGCCCATAATTTCATGAAGAAGTCAGGGGAGCATATCCCTCTTATTAACTCTATAACAAATGTGATGAAAATGTTCAAATAGAATGTTAATGCAATGTTACGTGTAATTTTCCCAGGCGATTTTCTGCTGAAATATTTCTTTATTAATAGTAATTGAGGGTATAAATTATGAATGAGGCGATTTTCTCCTTTCACTGGGAAAGACGTACTAATGGCAATAATTCTTTATAATAATTTTTTGGGGGGAGAATGGGGAGGGAGCTGGGGTGAGGGGTTTAAAGAAAAAAAATCTTTAAAGGGATTGCAAAATATATAGACTAGCAGTGCATGTTTTATTGCAGGGCGCTGTATTTTATATCCGTGTGCCGGGCATCAGCCCCGCGCGGGGCTGTGCTGCGTGCGCACCACACGTCCGCGAGCTTCGGGCTGCTGGCGAGCGCGATTTCCTTGCTCCTTCTCTATTCTGCCTGTGTGTAAAGGCTCACTGCGGGCGAGGGGCATGTGGAAGCGCTGACACTGCGGGTCTGCAAATGCTGGACTCTTCCCATCTCATGCTCTGCAGGAGAGGGGCAGCAGCTACACCACGAGCTCCGGGCGCTTTCGGTTAGTCGATGGGACACGTCGCGGGGTGCAGGGACTCGTGCGCGGACAGGCAGCGCCGAGCAGTACAGCTGCTCGCGGGGAAACAAAAAGTCCTTTTTGTGATGCCAGAATGAAAGAGGCGTTTTACAAGGGTTTTCAGAGCTTGCTCTCCTTGAGGGCTGTATGTTTTTTTGACAAGCCAAATGACTTCAAAATTTTTCCATGCAGTTAAAAAAAAATGCTGGTTTGAGGGCGTTTCTTAGCTCCTGCTCTCTGCCCACATCTCTCTTCATAAAGAGAGGTAAAGGGGAAAGAAAATATGATATTCCTAAAATTTCCATTGCACTCCAATTAGCTGAAAAAAAGCTTTGAATGGCATAAAACTTTTATACCAAAGAATCCACTTTCCCCCCCGTTTTATTAACCTTTCCTAGGAAGTGCTGCCACTTTCAAAACAAGCTCTAGTCTACAAGGAGTAAGGAGAAAAACAGATCCTCCTAACCCTCTGCCGTACAGACTAAAGAGCATCCTGTGAGATGCTTAAACCAGCTCCTCTAAGGGCAGGCGATCTGGTCGGCCAGCCAGCAGTGACAGGGAACAGCTCTAGGACAAAGTGCCCGCAACATAGTCCTGGAGCAGCGTGTTGTGGGGCACAAAGTGGTCTGGGAGCATTTCTCAGCATTGCCGCGGCTCCTCAAAAGCTGGGGAGGGGATTGCTTTGCTCTTCCCCAGGGGACATCGCTTACATCCACGTTCTCACCCAAGCATCTCCCCAGGAGCAGCCCTGCCCTGGCTGTCCCTGATGCCTCCACTGGGCTGGAAGCTGAGGCAGAGCCGGTCCTTCCACCAGCAAGGATGCGCTGCCCCCGTCTCCATCCTTCCGCAGGCACTGCTTCCCAGGCCCTGCCGGAGGCTTTGCCCGCATGGGGAGGCTGCACAAGAGGCTGCGGTGAGGCCGACAAAATCAGTGTGATCCGTCACCTACCCTCCTCAAAATTAGGTTAATAATTTATGATGTTAAATGGGACAGTTAATAGCTGGGCCAGATGATTCCTCAGCTAATCTAGAGCACGGGCTGAGCTGCAACGAGTCCTCTGAGAGTTCATTACACTCCCCAGCCCACAGCGCTCATGCTTTTGGCTCCACTGATGCCTACGGGAGGCCGTGGCTGGTGCCGCTGGCAACATGCCTAAGACTTGCCCCTCATCAATTAGGAGAAATAAGGAAATTGACAGGAAAATTAATTTCCGAAGAGACAATGCCTATGACACCTGCACTGCCCTGGGAAAGCTGGGGGGTTAGCTGAAGCCTTGGGAGGCGATTGCATCTGCTGTCTCGCTGAGTGAGGCCAGGCTGCCTTCCTCGGGGCTGGGAGAGCAGGAAGGGATGTCAGCCACTGGGCAGAGCATGCTCTTGCTCCTGGGTCAGCCCCCAGCAGGCAGCAGCCACATTTAGGAGGAGATGCAACACCAGAGCCTGCTGCTTAAAGCATCCCCTCCCAGCATGCTGGAGCTCACCGGCAGCAAGGATTTGCACCTTGACCATGCACGTTCCCAAAGAAACCTTGGAGGCGAAGGGTCGGGATGAGAAGGTCCAGCAGATCTTTTACCATGAGGACATCTTGTGTGACAGATGCTTTCCAACCCCATCCAGTGCAAACAGACCAGCTGAGGTATATGGCACCCAGAGGCAACAAAGCCCCTTGTGCTGATAGTCCCACCTTGCCTCGCCTCCCTGGAGGGATCTCACTGGGGGATGCTGCACAGCAGTGCCAGCCCTAGGCAAGCCTGGAGGAGTGTGCCACAGCTCTCCTCTGCAGAAGAACTAGTGAAGGGCACCCTGATGTGTGCTCCTGACAACCTTACCCTGTTTTACAAGGCACAGAAAGTCTGCGCGACTGCCCCAACATCAGCAGCAATATCAGGGTAAGGGAATAACGTCTCCATCAGGGTGTCCATGCTCTGCCCTTCATGGGGGCAGCAGGCAGACCCCTTGGGCTAAACAGTGACTGGCTGGGCAACCAAGCGCAGGCAGCTGTGGCCAGATGTGCACTGATGACTCATGCAGATGTTGGCCCTGCAGAGTGCCTGCTCAGTATTTCCCCTTCTCCCGTCCACATTCCTATTCTCGCCAAATTCAAACCATGCGCAGCGCAGGGGGATTACCTGCAATTACAGCTTTCACACGTCGGGCACGGCTGGGGAGGGGGGCGGCGAGGGGCAAGACGTAAGGGCATCCATATGGTGGGCTCCTGCAGCCATTCCCCTGCCTGCAGCTGGGGCAGCAGGTCCCGTCTCGCCCCTCAGCCCTCTCCCCGCTCCGAAGCCCCCTCCCAGGCGGGGACAAGTGGAGACAGAGGGGACGCTCCGCCCCTTTCCTTCCAGCTTCTGCCTGAGCACATACAGGAGAAATGACAATTAGGGGGACAACGAATGAAGCTGCCAGCCCCTGGAGGGGGGACTTGTGCGGTAACTTGAGGCTGAAGCGGAAATAGCTGCAGTCGACCCACTTAGAAAACCATCATTACTGCAGGATTTATGGCTGACATGAGCTTGTCTGATAGATATGACTATTTAAAGGCAGCCAAAGCCTCCATTTATAACGATGTGAGGGATGGGGGTGGAGGGAGTTGGGGCAGGTTTGAAGATCAAAGGGGCACCTGGGAAAGGAAAGGGGACCCGTGGGGACAAAAGGACGGTGGCTTCAGCTCGAGGCGGGGCTGGCGTGGAGGGGGCTGTGCCCGCAGGGCGAGCAGCAAGCACCCCAACACTGCAGCATCCCCCAGCTGCAGCATGGATCCTGCCTTTGGAGCTGCCAAACTGCCGCCGCCTGGGTGCGGGTTGTCCCCAACCCAACCCCCAACCCCAACACCCAGGTGAGAGGCTCTGGACCTGGCACTGCAGGCGGTGCATGGACACCGGCGCCCGCTTGGGATGCTGCAGTATTCACCAGGATTCTTTCAACTAGATGTGAGGGAGAAAACAATTGCTGAGGCTGGGAGAGAAAAAAAGCAGTGACAGGTTTGGAGGACAACAACTAATTGCCTGCAGAGTTTAGATTTTGTTTTCTTAATGTAAAGGATGGAAAATGACTCCTGGGAATGAAGGCTAGGCCACTGCTGTACCCAGTCCCTCAGCAGTCCTTTTGCCTGCGTGTCCCGCAGGGCATCCACAAAGAGGACAATGCAGTCCCTTGACAGCTTGTCCCAACAGCAAAGCCAGGAAGAAGTCCTACTTGCAAGTTCCTTGGGCCAGCCTGTCTCTTGCCAATGAATTTTCAGTTCAACCCGATCAAATGGAGATGCTGCGGGTGCACGGGAGGCTGGCGCCAGGGACACCCGGCTTGGCTGGAGACACCGTGCACGTCCCAGCAGGTCCCAGCACCCTGTGGGTGCATCCAATGCAGCCAGCAGCGAGCAGGATGGGAACGAGCACGTGGGTCTCCTGCAAGGCACAGATGCCCAGCGGTGCTCACGGAGGGCTGATGGACGATGAGCAGAGGGATGCAGGGTAGCGCCTGGTGCCATCCAGAGCAGAGACCAGCTCCCGGAGGACACCTTGCCCAGGGACAGCATGGAGCCAGCCACCGGTGTCCCCGTCCCGGGCTTTCTTCCCCAATCCGGCTGCTCCCTGTCCTTTGGGGATGGCGGCAGCTCCTCACCTGATTGAATTTCCAGGCCATCACTCGCTCTCCCTGCAGCTGCGAGGCACGATCGCCCTCCCGGCAACCCCACGCTCACCCCGCGGAAGGAGGGGCTAATTCAGTTAGCCCAGTGGCATTAGCTGCCGTGAAGAATAACCCGCCAACAAGGGCCTGCAAGCCTGACACAATATTAAAGACCCCACTGCCCTCACTTGGGGCAGATTAAGCTGGGCTCATTGCTTTAATGCTGCACTCCTCGGCCGGGCTCCCTGCAAGGCTCTGCACCTTAACTGTATTACCCCAGCACCGATGTGCTTGACCTGCCTATATTGCTCCCACTGATAATTCACCTCCCAGGAAACTTTGCCTTTTTGACCTCCTGCCGGAGCAGGCTCGAACCCCAGGAGCGGGGCTGCCCCTGCGTCCCTGCCAGCTCACCAGCCCTTGGGGTACCAAGGCTGTCCCACGTCTCAGCAGCATCGTGCGGCGATGCACAGAGGGAGCACATCCCACTCCCGGGGCTGCAGGTGTCTGGTCTGACCCAGGGAAGCAACCAGGAAAAACACCCAAATACAGGTATGGTATGGAGCCTGGCCTCCATTCTGATCTTTTCCTCTTACTTTTATTGTTGGCCACACTCCATATTTTCACCCAAGACATTTGAGCCCCACTGCTGCCTGCTCTGCCTGCTGGCAGCTCTGTCTCGCCTCCTCGGAAAGCAGCAGGTTTGCAACAGGGCATTTTAATTCCAGCTCTAGACCTAGAACAAGGCGCGTGTTCCCCTGCATCTCCCCCCCTGCCTTTGCACGGGTGGTATTCGCACTTGCATTGCACAGCTAGTGCTTTGGTAGTGCATAGTAAGGTGGAAAGCTAGTTATGTGTATTTACACAGGTAATACACGCTGGTTGTGATGTATGTTAGTTATATCAAAGTGGCTCTTCCTGCAAAGCTCGCGCTGCCTGTGAAGGGGCTGCCCAGTGCTCGTGTAGGGACCGGGCACTGCTCACAAGAACCGAGCACTCATTTCGCACGCAGAGGGGACCCATCTTGCTTCCTTATTTTCTGATTTCACCATTCAAAGGTGTGTTTCCTTTTTTTGAAGAACCAAAACTAGAAAAAGGAACGACCCTAAACTTCCGCTCAGAACTCAGGCTGCAAGTCGCGGTTTTTTTTCTTAATATTAAAAGACTTGGCAAGGTTGTGCTTGATCCAGCCCCCCTGGCACAGGAAGCAGAAAGCCCACACGACAGGGGTGTTGCAGAGCAGTTGTGAAGCAGTGCGGTTTGGTGGCTGTCGGGACAACGGGGCTCTATTCTGGGCAGTGCCACCGAGCCAGCGTGTGACATGGGGACATGGGTCCACTCCCTGTCCCTTGTCCCCTCTGTCTGGGCATCTCTGGCTGCTGCATCCTGCCTGATGCAGAAGGCAGCTCTTTGCACCGTGAAACACCGCCCAGCACAATCCCGTACAGTCTCAGCCCTGGGGAGCATCCCTCCGGCTGCTCCCACTTATTGCTGACCTGGGACCTCTCCTGCTCCCACCCACGCTGGGCGTCACGCCGCTGAAGTCCCGCAAGCGGGAGCAGACCCTGCCCGCGGTGTGCAGCCAAGTGTGTCGGAAACAGGGAGGGTGTATGACTTTTATGAGTCTTTCTTAAAAAAGGTCAGCAGTGTCCAGGTGGATTCAAGCCCAAAATTTAGGCTCTGGCAAAGCGACAGGAAACACTCCTCGTTCCGCAGTTAGCACGCTTGAGAGGTGAAAGGAAAATGCTCTGTGCGAGCACTTTTTCCTAACAGGGTTTATTTGTCTAAGTGCAATGCCTTAGCACTGCTGTGGGACCTGAGCTGCCCTCCCGCTGCCGTGCCCGTCCCTCTGCCGCGCTGCTCCAGCCGCGGGTGCTGGCAGCCTGAGAATCCTCTTTGCTTTTCCCACCCCAGGAGAAGACGGGCAGCCCCACTCGGTCAGGAAAGCAACCGAGCGGAGCCACCCGTCCCATCGTAGGGACAGGGAGCATCTCCAGCACCAGCGGGCAGTTGACATGCGACACACTGGGCTTTCTGCCTGCCACCCCCCTGATGTGACCCTTCCTGTTAGGGGGAGATTTAAGATGCTCTTATATCTCCCTGCTGTAAATGGCTTCATAAAAGTGACAGAAAGACGTTCATATGGATGCTTGTTAAAATTTTATTACTAATCACCTCCAAAGTCAGCTACTGTATTTAACCCAGGCTGGAGGGGGAGAGCAGAGAGGGCCCTGCCTGGGCTGGATGAAGAAATCAAGACCAGAAACAGCAGGAGGACAAGGTGACGAGTGGCCTGGATGCAGCCCATGGACACGGAGAGGGGTCTGCTGGAGGAACAGCACTTAAAATCCCCCCAGCTTCCGACTGTCTGCATCAGCCACAGCCCTTTAACAAGCCCTAGCCCAAGAGCAGGACGGACTTGTGGTGGAGCACCAGGAATCAGAGACCTCGGCTGAACTCCCACGTCCGCCACAGCAGCCCCGGGCTCTCCTCTGCTTGGAAGCTCCTCCTGTGCAAAGCAGTTGAGAACCCAGATTTCAGGGGACAGCCAGCTCTCCAGGCCGGGGGGCTCTCACCAGCACCCAGTGCAGGACAGCCCTGGGATGACAGGCTCTTCCACTGGGGCTGCCAGGACACCAGTTATGTTCCGTTTCCTACTCAAGTCAGATCCTGTCCTTGCACATAACGTAGGGCTGAGAGGAGAGAGAAGGAAGCCCAAGGACACCGCTGTCATGGGGACAGGGGGATGTTCAGCAGATGCAAAGGTATCACAGGGCACTTACACACTGGTCCTTGCTGGAGCATCTGTGGGAAAGGAGCAGTGGGGAGTTCTGCTCTCCCCAGGGTGACAGATGAGGAATAAATATGCTGTCGGGAGGGAGGATGGGGGAAAACATGGAGCCTGTGCAAGGCATGGGCTCAGCCACCCCTTATGCACCCAGAGCTTGTAGTCACCTCTCGGAAAGGAAACAAGAAAAGGACGGTCCGGATGGCCACCAGGGCAGGCCCGGAAGGATCAAGAAGATGGTCACCTGTCCTGCCGTGCTAGTGGCACACGCAAGGGTGTGCAAGGTCCCATCAGTGGGCACTGGCATGGGGTGGCGGGGGCAGGGACCGCTCCACACCTCGGTGTGATGCACCGAGCAGGAGGGGACCAGCTCTGATCAGGTGTTAACAAAGAGATCTTCTGCTCTGGGGTAGTGAAAAAGCCAGGGTGACTTCTCCACTCTGTCCAGTGCTGGGAGCGGTAGGAAAGTATTTGCTTGATGCAGTGAGGAAGTGAAAAGGGGGAGAAAAGTCTCATACTGAAAATAAACGTCTTTGTGTGTCTCCTCGATTTGACAACAGCACCCAGGTGACTACAGGTTTCAGGAGCATGAAGGACAACCTCTTGCTTGTAAGACCTCTTCTGCCACTGACACTATAGCTGCCTGCTCATAAGGCCGAGGGGAACAGGAGAGGGAGACATGCTCCTCTCTGAGGATGCTCCTCTCTGAGGACCCTCTGGGAAACATACTCCCCACCTGCTCCTCCCTCCAGCTTTATGTCACCCCCAGGTATTTTTGGCAGGTCCAGCATCCCCATTTGCCCTCACCCTTGCCGCACTGAAGCATCCCTGAGACCACTGTCCCTTTGGATATCCATCACCACTTCCCAGGGACCCTGCTCTTGGCACTCTCTGGGAGCTGCTGTCTGTCTGTCAGTCCCCACATCCATCTTCAGGGCCTCTGTATAAATCTCCTAGAGGCCTCTTTGCTCCCTATATATCTATTTAATTAATGTTAGTATAAGTAAAACACAGCCTTTTCCCCTTAATAAGCAGAGTGCTGACTTTATTACAGGGTTTTTTTCCCCCTCTTCTGGCTTCAGTGCTCTAAATCATGTCCAGGAAAGCGCTTACCAAGGGAAACGCTGTATCCTGGCCCGCACCGCCTGCGCCCGGTCCGCCGGGGCGGGCGAGGGGGCGGCGGGAGGGAGCGCGGCAGGACGCCTTCGCAGCGGTGCCAGGGGCTCCGAGCTGCCAGGTTAGCCGGGGTCAGGGGAGAAGTCAGAGGCCATCGATGTGTTGTCTGGCCGAAGGCAGGGTCCAAGCAAAACAAGGTGTTAAATATCCACTAATTAGAAGTGTCAAAACAGGACTGGGAAGGCTGGGGGAGGGCCTGGTAACATGATAAGTGGGGGTCGGCAGGGAGAGATGCAAAATCCTGGGGCTCTGGACCACGCCACGGGTGAGTGCCACTGCAGCAGCACTTGAGCTTCGGCTGGTGTTTATTTGCCCAGCCCTGCTGAACGGGGGATGTGAAGGAGATGTGCTCCAAGGACACTGTGGTCAGCTGTCAGCCTGTGCTGCTTCGCGCCGTCCTGTCCCCACCACCCCATTGCCATCCACTGCACGTCTGCATTTTCCCTTCCCACCTCTCCTGGAAACCTCCCCTGCCTTTCCTCCCCATGCACATATTTCTGGACCGGAGTGCATCTCCAGGCCCTCCCAAGACCCTGGAGAAGCAGAAGAGAGGCCCATAGCTCTCAGTCTCCTAAGGCTACACAGCAAATTACCAGCGGGGACATCACGGAGGAACAACTGGCCAGCAGGCTGGGCTTGGCTCAGCAGCTCTCCAGCCCTCTGCCAGTTCCCCCTGCCTGCGCATCACCCGGTTGCGATGTCTGACGCCAACCCACCCGCATGGCACGCCACGGACACCGCGCTGCAAAGGGATGCTGCTGGGGAGACACCGCGCATGCGCTGCTCACACTCCCGGTGCCCGACCACATCCCCCCCCCAAAGCACACACTTGCGGTGGAGACCTTGCAGCTGAAGAAACACCCGGCCTGCAGCAAGCAGGGCATGGGGAAGTGGTTCCTGCTGCTGTGCCAAGCCACAGGCAGGTCAACCACCGCTCCGGCGACCCGGTCAGCGGCCGGCCTGAAAGGGTTAATGCTCCCCATGCCCTGGGTGCTGGGGTGAAAGGGTTACCCGTGTTGTGCTCGGATCCCTTGGCCATAATGTGATTTCTTGGCTCTCGCATATGTATTTATGCATTTTTGCCAACACCCCCGCCACCCCCGTGCGGTGGCTATTGATCAGGCTAATGGAAGGGATCCGGTTGCACTTGCTCCGCTGTGCTCCCACATAGCCTCTCCAGCTCTGCCCAGCCAATCAATGCAGTGGTGCCCCCGAAAATTTGCCATAATCTCATTTGCAGATGTGTTATCACTTAATAAAATCCACACTTGCCCTTCCTCTTGCCCCTGCTTGGCTCCGAAATGCATTTGCACTCCGGCTCCCAGGCCAGCTCCTGTCATGCCCCTGCATCCTGCCGGTCTCTAACAGAAGGACCATGGAGGGGCTCAAAATGCCCTAAGTGGGTATGGGAGGGATGGAGAAGTCATCCAGCCTCTCCTGGGTAATCAGTGCTGCCTGGCAGTGCCGGGGACGCTCCTGGGGACATGGGCTGGGGCTAGTGCGTGAGGGATACCTGCTCCCTGCTCCCTCTCATGGTCTGTAGGAGTGGCAGTGACAAAAGGGAAGGAAAAATGTTCCTTCTGGAAACACGGTGAAAAATGTGATTGGTTTTCTGTAGCCTGTCCACATGCACTTCCATGGTCTTTGGAAAACAATTCACAACCACCTCTGAAAACACCAAGGGTGCTTGCTGTGCTAATGGGTATCTTCTGTGATCAGCCCATGCCACAGTGACAAGAGGAAAGTCCTAGCTAGTCAGCGGCAAGATGCCAGCAGGGCTTAAATGAGGTGATCCCCATCACTATGTCCTCTCCAGGGGAACAAGCTTTGTTCCTCCAAGAAGAGCAAAGTCAGAGGTTCCTGCTCTCTCTCCAGAACAATCGTTTGTCCCTTCCTGGATCTCCACCAGGAGATGTTGGTGCTTTGCACATCTCCGCTAACGCAGCGGCACAATTCCATGTCACAGGAGGGGACACAGACAGGACTCGAGGCTCGTGTGCCAGCAGGCTGGTCACAAATGGGCAACGTGATGCTGCTGGGGGGGCATTTCCCATCCCCAGCGCTGACCAGGACTTCTCAGCTCTCCCCACTGCTGGAGGTGGCTCCCCTACAGCCAGCGCTCTCCGGCACCCACGCGTGATGCTGTGCCTCTCCTCCGGTGGGGTGTGCTCACCCATCCCACCCCAATGGGTCTCACGCTGCCCGAGGATGCTTCCCGCCGCACGGCGAGGAGCGTGGGGACCCAGGGACCCGAGGACAGGCATGTGCCAGCAGCAGGCTGACGCTAAGCCCGGCGGATCGATGGCGTGCCTCCCAGCCCTGCACGTAAGGGGCTGCTCCCCCGGGCCTGAAACCCGATGCTGAGATTCAATAATTCAGGGGGAGAGCTATCAATGGCTTCTCAGCTCTTCAGAGAGGAGAGCAAATTGAAAGGCTTGTCAGGAGTCAAAACAGAGCAGGGCAAAGCTGGGCTGAATGTCAGAGAGATTAAACAGCCAGAAAGCCACAGGGATGGGGACGGGGACAGGAGGCAGCCACTGCTTTTTATGGGTCACTTCAGCAGCCGTAGGAGGAGTTGGATTATGGGGCACCTTCACAGCAAGATCAGTGATGAGTGCTCCACCAAACCCTCTGACAGAGAGGATTTTGGTGGCTTTGATCGCTTAAGCTAAGGAGAAGGAACCTGGTGGCACAAGGCTGCCCTGAGCTCAGGCATGGGGTCCCCAGGCATCTCCTGCCAGCAGGGACCAGGGCAGGGGACAGCTGTGTTGGGACCGTGTCTCATGGGGGACGGGACCAGCCCCACAGTGGCCTCCAGTACCAAATAACTCTTCCAGTCCCAGGCAAGATGCTGCACCAACAGTGGATGATAAATAATGGTGATATTTCAATAGACACAGGTATGATAATGAAGAGCTATCCTTCTTTTGCAAAGATCACTTGTAGAATTAAATATTTATAAATGATATTTAGACTTCCAGCCCTGTAAAATGCCTTTTTTACACAGATAATATATGTTGACTTGTTGGAGAACCAAACCAGTTTGATATGATTAAATACAGAGCCAAGTGACATGATTCATGCCCCTTCTTCACTGCTTACCAGCCTGTAGCACATGCAAGACTTTCTTCTACTCTTCTACAGACATTCACTTAAAAATATATATGTATATATCCACAACCATCCCAGCTGCAAAATGCATTGAAATCCGCCCAACACCCCAAACACCTTCGTCAACTTTGCAGCGTCTGGCTTGTAAGACATAATATTTCGCACCACACCAGGCAGCTTTTTTATGGACAGAGTTTAATTTGTGCTTTACATGCAACCTATATCCAGGTCTGGTGCCTGACCTGCAGCCCTCGTCGGGGGAACGGATGGGATGAAGGGATGAAGGTGGGAGCCTTCAAACCTGGCAGGCACGCTTTGCCTTCTCGCAGTGCTTTGGTACCACCACCACACAGCCTTGACGACTATTTGGTTTAGAGGGACATGACCTGCAGTGTGTGCCTTCCCCAGAGCCTGCGCACGCAGACAAACAATCCTGCAGTGGTTTCACATCTTGAAAGTACTCTCCGTAGCCACTTGGGCTGAAAGACAGAAGCAGGAGAAAGAGGAAGAGCTTGAGAAGCTGGTGAGATGTGCCCAAGGACACCTGCCCTGCACAGCTCCTCCAGTCCCAAGTGTGATCAGTGTGGAGCCTTTATTTTGCAGTTTCACATGTGGCAGGAAGAGAAAACTGCCCTCGTTACAGAAAACACCTGGCTCGAGGCTTCAGAAGATAGCAGAGGAGCATGAGCGAGCTGGAGCAGCACAGGGCACACTGTGGCACTGGAGACGGGCTCCTGCACCCGCACAGGCAACGCCAGCTCCAGAGAGGTGGGACAGGGAAGACAGGGAGAGCATCCCGAGTCAGCCTTCACTCGCCAAAAGGAAGATGCTGAGAGAGGCCAGGAAAATGCCTGGAGAGGCAGGAAACTTCCTCTAACCTCACCTTAGAGATACCCGCTGCCAGTGCCCCCGCCCTAGGAGTGGCAGGGCTGATGCAAGGGTCCTGGGAGCCATCTCCACCACGAGAAGTGAGGCTGGCTCCTCACCCTCGGACTTGCTAAACTGCACAGGCAGCACGACTGGAAGAAGTTTCCATTAATTTGCAGGTGCTGGGGGGAAGGGGGAAGGAGAGGCCAGGTGCTTTCTGGAGGCTGCCCCCAGCGAGCTCCCCCCAGCCAGCCCCCATTGTTCCGCAGCCGTCCCGCCGAAGGGGAGAACAGGCTCAGGAACAGGCTGAATGACAGCAGACACCTTATAAAATGCCTCGCAGAGCATGCCTGGCGCCTCGCCGCAAGCAGTGCAGATGCCCGCAGCCCAGCCCGGCTCGCCCCCGCGCAGGTAGCGGAGGGGGGGGACATCAAAGGCGCTGGTTTTGCAAGGCTCAGGACGCGGGAGGGCGTGAATTATAGACTTTGATGTCTGAGCAGCGGCAGAGGCATCGGCGTGAAGATCGTTTATAAATCGCTATTTACGGTCTCCACAAAGTGCCAGGCAGGCCCTTAAAGCAAGGGATCAGGTTTAACTGAGGGCTGCTGCAGAGAGCGGCTGCTAGAGGCTGGGCTTCACGCGGGCAGGGCGTTTTTTAGACTTTCTCCATCCCAAATGGATGAGATCCACCTTGGGGAATCTTCCCAGCGAACTTCCCCCTGCCCTCCAGTTCAGCAACAGTTTGGGGGAGCCTCAGCTTGAAGGGCACAACACCTCAATGCTGGAGGTTAAAATCCCTGCATCCTAGGGGTGTAAACCATCCAGACTTAAATCCACTGATCTGGAACTGCCCTGTCCCCATGGAATTAAGCCTGAACAGAACCCAACCCAAGAAACACCTGCTTTGGGCTGCTTCTTTGTCCGGTCTGAGAACAAGCAGCCTGGTGGAATTTCTCCCACATGGTTTGGCTCCAGCCCCTAGGCCAGCGGGCAGCTGAACCCCAGGAGAGCAGCAGTGCGGAGCTGGCATGATGGTGAGCCCCACAAGACCCCACACCCCTGGGTGCATTCCTCTGCATGGCCTTCTCATCCTCTTCAGCATCACCAACACGGACGCTGGCTTAGGCCAGGCATCGCGCCAGCCGCCGCCTCTTTCCCTGAAGGGATGCCACCCAAACCGTGATCCGCGGGTGATCTGATTTACAGCCTGTCAGCCAGTTCTGAAGCCACCAGCAGCGTAGCTCCAGGATGCTCGGGGTTCCCAGCCCAGGCACTTATCGCTGTTCAAACTGCACAACAGGCTGCTGCTAACAGAGCTGTATCCTCAGTTAAAAGCTCATGTCCAGCAGCAGCATCAAACTTTTTGAGCATAGCTGCTATGTTTTGGATGTCCCTTGTGAGACAGACCATGCTGGATTTTCTGGTGAGTAACAAACCCCAAATCCAGGCCTGGCACCCCACATCAGTGGACACTTTTGCATGCTATTAAATCCAGAGCAGACAGACAAACCTTCCCACTGTCCACTTTTCACCTTGCAGCATCGGTTCTGCCCTTGCATACGCACACGTAAACCCTCGATAAGCACGTATTTCTCCTTGCCCCAGCCGCTCTCCAGGACTTATCTTGAGCAGGACATGGAACCTCCATGCCAGCCCAAACCGACCCCTCCTCAGACACAGTCATTTTTATGTCCAGAAATATTTATATACTTTGCACAACTGTTGTTTGCAGAATCTCTCTTGGTGGCTTCCACACTTCGCGGCAGCCCCTGTTTGAAGTCGGACCAGATGGGAGCCTGGACCAAGGATAAATAAACCAATCAAATCTGAGAAAACAAGCCCCCGAGCCTCCTGCCTCCTCCCCAGGCCGGTGTGCAGGTCCAGCCCGGGAGAGGGGGGCAGGCTGGGCTCTGATGCTCGGACTGCTCCCTCCGTCCACCCTTGAAGTCCCTTCCTCCGGGCAGAGTTTGGTATGTGCTGTTTGCAGGGGGCTTGTTTTTCTAACATGGTGAACACATGCTCTCTCCCGAGAATCATTTATTTTACATCAGAGATCCTGGGGCTCCTGACCCAGAGTCTTGCAAGATGGTTTTGTACTCTTCCCCCATGAGGAAGGAAGATGAATTCCTCCAGCTACCACTGCAAGAGCGGCAGGTCCCGGACGTGTCCTCTGCAGACCAGACTCTCCCTCATTTCCCTCCCACGACAGAGGTTAAACGTGACACACTGAGGTCAGAGGATGCTCCGAGCGGTTCCTTCAAAGTGTCCCAGGAAAAAAATCCTGTTTCTTTTGCCGATGGCAGTCTTCTGCTTGCGGGGCCCTGGTTGATCAGATGGATAGATCAGATGAGCAAAGAAACGTGGAGCCTGGTTACACAGCAACCAAAAGGGCACATTACAAGATTATCCACTATTTTGGCTGTGCCCCAACATCGCGAGCATCAAAGAAAGGCACAAAAAACTCCTGAGGACATCTGCCTGCCATCTTCTGAGCTGTCTGCAGCCAGAGCAGCTATTCCAACAGCCCAGTGTCAGACCCACCTCCAGCCCTACTAGCAGACCTGGCTGCTGCCATCATCCGCAGTGAGTTGCTCTGCCGTCCGCCTTGCAAGAGCAAGCCCATGTCCCAGCCCCCAGCTGCAGCACAGCCAGTCCTCCTCTTCTCAAGGGCCAGAGGACCCGAAAAGCCCTGCTGGCCATAGCAGCCCTCCCGCGTGGGCTCCAGCACCCACCTTCCTCCCCTTGCAGGGGAAACAGGGTGAGGGAGAGCAATGCATCTCTGCGTAACCCGATCCGTTAACACGCAGCTCCTCTGATGTGGGCAGCTTGTGCTTTACAGCATTAGAGGAGCAACATTTCATGGAAAATTCAATAAATACCCCTGTACAGCCAGACATCTGTAAACAAAGGCTTCCAAATTCAATCAGGCTGTGGGCTCAGAGCAGCATTTATAGGCTACAGCATGGAATATTATATAGGAAAGCAAAACGTAGGGGGAGGGAGTAGATTCCTGGAAAATGAAAGATCTTACTGCGCACCCCTACCCCGAGGAAGAATAACTATGTCTGTGCCACAGCACCCTGCTTGACTGGCTGGGGCTGCCTCGCCGCTCCCAGCCTGCCAGTCTGTGCTGGGCACCCAGTGCAGGCATTGCGGTAGAAACCATGGCGAGACCGGACAGCGTGGGACCAGGGTGTCTGCTAATCTCTGCCACCTTGGCTGAGTTATTTTCAAGCCCAGTGCCAAAGACTTTCGTGGGCAAGATCAGAGCACCGTCCTCCCCATGGTGACCTGACTGCCCACCCGCTGCCTGAAGGTGGACACCTGCAGATGCTTGCGGTGCAGGTTCCATCGTTTCAAACAAGCCCATGATGCTCTGTTAGCATCTGACAGCTGCTCTTCGCAGTTCAGCATCCCCAGCGGTGCCTGGACCCCCATCTGCTCCCTGCTCCAAGCTGCCCCTGCACAAGCACGGCCTCAATTTCTCCGAGCTGCACGGTGCAGCTTGGGCCATCCATGCCATGGGCCAGCCACCAGCTCAGAGGGAGCTGCCAAGGCCCTGCTGCGCTCCCGCAGCCCTTTGGGATCCTCCGGGCTGGTGACAAGGGCTTGAGGACCATGGGCCCTGCAGAGGACAGCCACCAAGGAACAGCTCTGTGTGGCTGGGGCCACGTCTGCGTGGCCGCCTCACACCCTCCGGCAGCACCCACGCAGGTTATCAGCCCGTATTTAGGGCAGGCCAAATCAGGCATTTGTCTCCTCCTTCCCCTCGAGTGCACTTTTCCTTACAGCTCAATCAGGCTTTACGAACACACCGCCACACACAGAGGCCAGTATATGTAATAAATAGTGCCTAGCTCTGAGGGCAGCAGCGGTAAACTATTGCCCAGGGGACAGGAAGGTTAGTGGGATTGTGATCTAAAACCCGAGGCTGGCAGCTCTGCGCTCCCTGGGGAGAGATTTCCACCGCTACCGCGAGGAAAACAATCACCGCTTTGGTTATTACACTTCATTTATTGGTTTGTTCAAAGATCACAGCCAGGTAGGCCCCAAGTCCAGGGATGCTCGGAGCAGGGGTCTCCAGCCCCTTCTCCACGAAGCCCTTTGCGATCGCAGGATGCCTCCTGCCACACCAGAGTGACGCACGGGAGGGCAGCTGACCCCGAGGAGCGTGGGGAGGGACACACAAACCAGACATCTCGCTGATGTCTGCACCGTCGGATGTCAACGCCAGAGGAAGCCGCGCACATGCTGTGAGGGGACCATCCAGCGGACGCCCTGCTGGGAGTGCGTTCAGTTCGCTGGAAGCATCTTCCCTGTTGTTTGAGGTAACCACGGGCTGGAAGGGACTCATCCGCACCGGGGCCTCGGAGGACAGAGGGCAGGATGCGAAACTCAGCTGAGCGTGGGCACCCGGGGAATGGCTGTAGGACACGCATCACCAAGCCCACCCACCTGGGTCATTCAACCGGCATTCGAAGCCCTGGGAAGAGCAGTGCATCCCTGTGACGGAGAGGTCCCTGGAAGGGGCCAGGAACACTGCTTCGCGCTGTGGCCTTGCAGGCAGGAGCAATGCAGTGACCGCTGGGGCTGTCACCAAAGCGGCTACTGTCCCCCTGGCCCACAGGGAAGAGCGCCGGGGATTCAGGAAATGTGGGGCAATTCCCCAGCCCCCCTGAGCCAGCTGCCCTGGAAATGTTCCTGTAAACTCCTATTAATTAGTTGACACTCGGGCTGTGCAAACAGGCTGCCCCCTCCCCGCGCCCCCCAGGAGGCAGCGCAGCAGCAGGCCAGCCTGGGGGCCACGGCTTGGGCGCATTCTTCCAGTTAATATTTCAGCCCACAGTTGCCAAGGGATCGGGGCTGGCGTTTCCCCCCTTCCTCCCCCTCCCGCCTCCCACGGCACCAATGGGGAGCGGATGGCCAGGTTATTGCCTCCCCCTCCCTTTGCAAGCAGATGCATGGGAGCTGGGGGAGGAGATTGATGGGGTTTGTAGAGTCTCCCTCCTGGCCACCCACCATGGCTCCAACTCCCTTGGGCCTCTCCGCATCACAGTCACGGTAGTGGCTCCACCGGTGTCCACCATGCAGAAAAAAACCAGCCTGGCTACATCTGCTGGGTGACACTTGCTGCTTCAGAGGACAGTCCTTTGGTCCCAGGCATGTCAGCTGGGATGGGAGAGAGTGAGCCTCCCCTCCATAGCCACATCCATGCGGTGACAGGAGCTCAGTGCAACCTGAGCCTCAGTGAGATCAGGTCCTTGGACCTTGCCAAGCAAACTCCAGCCTTCCCAAAGCCTTCAGCCAGTCATCGCACTGCAAAGACTACCCGGAAAGGGCTGCAGAGCAGCTCTGGGCTGCACAGCGCTTGCACAAGGATGTCCTCCAGAGTGCTGCCGCAGTCCCTTCTGGGCACACCGACTGGTGTGAGCTGGTCTGACAGCTCCTGGGGGGCACCAGGGAGGGGATAAAAAGCCCTGAAGGCCACCAGCAGAGGCGAGGGGCTCATGAGCCTCTTCTCACCACATGAAGGACCAGCTTGGGGACAAAGCAGCTGCCATTACATCCAGCAATTTTGAAACCAAAGCAACCGTCCCCCGCCACCCCCAAAAAGGAGAAACAAATCAAGCAAACTAGACCCGTTGGTAACATTTGGGCCATTTCCTGTATGTTTAACACATTTTCTATTAAGCCCGCGACAAATGGCGAGGGCTCCAGGCATAGCCATAAAGGCTCCCTCCTGCCGCAAGCCGAAGGGGCTGCAGGCAGGGAGGGGAAGGTGAGCCAGCACAACGGGCAGATGGGAGGTGAGCACGTAATTCACAGCAGATCCACAATTTGATTAATTTCCCTGCTTTTCCTGCTGGAGAATTCCCAGTTTTATTGGCCGTTAAAAGGCACCGCGATGCCTGATTTCGGAGCGGGGCTCTCAGCGGCCGAGCAGCGCCAGAGGGATGGGGGCTGGCGGCGGGGCCCTGCCGGTAGTGCGGGAATCAGGTGCGCCGGGGATGCTCTCCCGGAGGATGACTCCCCCGACCCGCAGGTGGGGGACCTGGCTTGGCGACCAGCCCCGGACAAAGCCCCTCCGCCAGCCGAGCGGACCCTCACCCCCACAATCCTCCAGCCCCCTCCCTCCCCCTCCCCATCCCTGCTCACACCCAGCTGTTGGGGTCGGCCCCCCCCGGAAAAAAAAAAAAAAAACCGCCCAATTTGTCATGTCATGTCCAGCTGTTAACCTCCCGTTGCCGAGCCATAGGGAAGACTTGCTTTCTTCTATTTATTTATTTGCCACTTGGACAATGGAAGGCCCCAGGCCTGCTGAGCTCTTCATAATAAAGCCACCAACGATCCCCTCTCCCCCCGCGCTCCCCCTCCAGCCAGCAGCACCAGCCGAGCTGCAGGTGTCAGCGGGCATTAACCCGTGCCTCGCTCCCGGCCCCATTGAAAGGGCCCCGTCGGGGAGGCAGCCGGCGAGGGACGCCGGGGCTGGGGGGTCCCCTGGGCTTGACGCACGTGGAAGGCTGTGCACAAAGAGGAAGCGGAGGAAAAGGCCAGCCGATAACCATCGCTCCGGAAAGCTTATTGCACTGCTTTGGGGACGCTTAGTCGGGGAGCAGCCAGGGGAAGAATGGGGCCGTCCAGCCACCCAGAGAGTCTCTGGGGGGGGCATAGCCACTGCAGCCCCGGGGACACTTAGCAACGCGGGCAAGGGGACGGGAGGCTGCGGGAGCGGCTGGAGGTTCGTGCCTCCTGGCTCGGACAAGCCCGGCCAGCACCCGGGCTGGGGATGCTCGGTGGCTCTTCCCCGCCTGGGATTACCCTGCCTTCTGCAGCGGTGATGTGGGTGGGTTGGGGCAAGGAAAAAATGCTTCAGAGGAGGCTGAAGTGGTCAGGTTGTGACCTGCGTGGAGAGGACAGGAAAGGCAGGGGTGGGTACTGAGCAGGTCACTGTGCACCATCCAAGCCCTGTGAGAGCTCAGCTCTGCTCCGGGGAAGGCTGCAGGGCAGCACTAGCAGCCCGGAGCTTGGGGCCCCCTTGGGAAGCCGTAGGGCTGTGTCCCATGTGGCCGAGGGTATGGGATTCCCTGCCTAGGGATGCTCGTGAAGCCTGGGGAAAGCTCCTAGACATGTGCTACACCTGCATCTGCCAACCCCTTCCTGGGCTCTCCCTCGGGCAGACGCTGACCTCCAGGCTCACACAAAACCACCGGGGCTCACAGGATTTCAGGGAGCACCAGCAGCAGGGCAGCATCTCCTCCTACTTGTGAGGTGGGGAAGCTGAGGTGTGAAGAGGGATGAATGCGATGCTCACGAAGCCACCACTAACGCACCCTGTGCCACCACACATGGCCAGGACAGGGCCTCCAGGCGCTGAGCACTCACCAGCCCAAGGATTTGCAGGGGATGTGGCATGGGGATGTGGCTGGGATGTCCCCCAGCCCCAAATCTGTGCAAAAGCTGTGAGAGACGGCACGGACCCTCCAGACCACAAGAGCAGCGGCAGGGCACATCTCTGTCCCCGGTGGGTGAATACGAACAGGCAAACTTGATACAGCACGTGGGGTCCCCTGAGCACCCCGCGTGCATTCGGGGGTCCCCTTTGCACCCTGAGCAAACGCCAGCTGTCGACAGGATCACGGGCACCCCCTCTCCTGGCCGAAGGGACCCCAGCCGTCCCCACGCCCGCTGGCTGCGAATAAATGGGAGTCCGGGTTGCTTTCGCGTTCGCTCCTCGGACAATAAACCGCCTCTCTGGTTACTGGGAAGGTATCGGCGCCGCGCAGACCAGGCGGCAGCGCACGCGGCCAGTAACTCCAGTAACTCCTTCCTGTCTGCCGGGCTGTCTGTCAGGCCTTCCTCTCCCTGTCAATGTCACTTTATTTGCTGCTGGGGTGGTGATGGGATCGCTATTAAAAGCACAAGTAGTAGGCATTAAAATGCATTTCAGTTAGTCCGGGATAATAAAGGAGAGCGAGGGGAAGGGGGGAGGTGAAAAGAAGGAAGTTTTAACTCGCTAATAAAAATCAAATGCAGGCAGTTTGCAGGAGTGAGCGGCTCGGCGCTTCGCCTTTCTCTTGTTAAGGGCCCGGTGCCATAAATAACTTCCCTGAGCGAAAGCAGAGGAGAGTGGGAGAGCGAGGACGCAACAACACAAAATTTTTCATTTTTCTCCATAAATCATTTCAGCGTGTGATAATATTTGTTTTTTCTAATGAGTCTCCTGTGATCCATTCCGGGAGCTAACATCAGGGCCTGTCAGGGCGTGATGTGTGGGGCACTTCAGTGCTTTACAAAAACTGCCGCCTCTATAGACTTCCCCCCCTTGTGCTTATGCTCAGGACAAATGCAGCCAATTTTTTTGCTCTGGGATTTGGGGATCTCTCTCCTCTGGCGTTACGTTCTTCAGCATGGAGCAATGCAAAGACACCTCCCATCTTTGCCATTCCCACTTTTGTGGTTTTCCCCCACTTCCCTCTGGTTTTCCCTTCCTCTTTGTCCTTCAGCAGCAAGCATCCAGGATGGTCAGATATCAGGGTGAGGAAGAGCCAGACGCAAACGAGAACCAAGGTGACCCCTGGCAGCGAGCCCTCCAAGGACAACTGGCAGAAGGCAGGAGCCCAACATGCCTCAGGAGATGTCTGTGTCCCATGAGGGCCCAAGCACTGGGGATGAGATTTCACTGAGATCTCTTCCAGTCCTCCACCCCGACCGGCTGCGCAGCGCTCGCTGCTTCAACCCAAAGAGCAATCCCAACACCAGGAAATCTCACATCTGGGGAGAAGAGAGCAGGCTGAGTCAGAGATGGGAACAAGTCTGTCTGCATTCGCACCTCGGTGAACAAGTTGCCGTCTGCCCTGGTTATGACAACCAGAAGTTACGACGAACAGCTCAACAGAGTGCTGGGCACCCAAGCTGGTGGGTTCAGCTGCTGTGGGCAGGAGTACAGCCCCACGACACCATGTTCACCATCCCAGCAGAGCACCAATGGGCTTGTGAGACTGACTTCAGTCTTGGTGCACATCTGAGTCGTGCTGGCAGGATGGACAGAGGATGCTGCCAGTGTCTTATGCCCTTATTTAAATGGACTGCTCCTATCTCCAGGCTGGTCTGTCCACCATCAGATACATGGCTAGAAGACAGAGGTCACTTCAGTGAGAAACAATGGGAAGAAGAGAAAGGGGGACACAAAGTATGTTGTACAAAAAAAAGAACAGGAAAGGAACCCAGAAACAAACTTCAGCTGAGATCTATTCTCTCATTAGCTTGGAAACCACCAAAGACTTTGATGACCCTTCACTATGAGCATCACACATCACGAGTGGTGAGCACACCACATCCTGTGCTACAAGAAAGCAGGATATCCCTGTGGGGCTGGAAACCAAGGCCAAGTCTCACTCCTCCGCAGCACAACCCAGGTGACGAAGAGCTCATTCTGGCTCACTCTGATCCTTCTCCTTGCTCCTGCAATCATCACCATGACTGCCAGAGCCAAGGCTGCTCTTAGCACCACCATCATCATCAGGGTTGTTATTATTATTAACATCATTGTTATGGTGTTTCCAGAGGAGGCTCTTAACTCCGGTCATCGGGATAAAGGCAAGCTGGTGGCATCTTCAGGGAGTCATAATGGTACGGGGCCCAGCTCAGTGTGTGTTTACTCTCTGCCAATGTATGTGAGAGAGAAAAAGAGAGAGAGGTAGTGAGATAAACACTGTCATGGGCCGCTTCCATCATCTACTCACAAGAGCATAATAAAGCCCTTGTAATATACTAGAACTTGTGTGGTCCCGGGGTCTAATTTGCATACTAATTACTCAGTGCAAATGGGAACGAGAGGTAGGGGGAGGGCGCGCGGGTGAGGGGGACTGGACTATTTGCTCTGCCATTTCATATCATGCTAACAAGCTAATCCGGCGTGCAGTTAGCTCCTGATATATAACTGCTCATTAGTATTATAATAAAGTACATGAAACAACCATAAAACGTTATATACTGCACAAGTGTTGTTTTCTTGCCAATTATCTGCGGGCGGATTTATCACCGCAGTTGTTGCAAATTCCCCTTGGTGAGGTTTGGGTCGAATAAAGAAAGGTGTTGGTGTGAGGGGGGAGTGGGGGGGGCTGCTTTCAAGGGGGAGAACATGTGTTTTCTTAAGTAGCACTTACCGATGCGCCATTTCGTATGAGAGAGAGGGAGAATGCTGCATCCCTAGGAGGCTGAGAGGGGAAGGGAGCCCAGGGCTCCACACTCACATCAAACAAACTTCTGCCCATCAGGGAAACGGGACCAGAGCCCTCCAGCCTCAGCCAGCTCCTCCTGCCATTTGGAGAGGGGAAAATCTGGAGTAACCCAGTGGCAAATCAGGAGTAGCAGCAGAGTCCTGATTCCCGAACCAACGCCGAGACATTGCTGCTCACCTTGGGCTCTGGTTTTCCCTGGGGCACCGGACCCATGGTGACTCACAACACCTGGGGTCTGGGCTTCACTGGGGAGAAAAGGACACGGCGGTCCCAGCCTCCGCACGGGCTCCTCAACCACAGGGACCGCTGGACGGATGTGCCTCCGCCAGCGCTACCAGCGATGCTGACATGGCGTAGCCTGGCCAAGGGCATCTATGAAACGTCACAGCAGGACCACAGTGCCTCCCGGACAGCTGCTAACATCCGCACTAACACACTGCCTCCCTTACAGGATCTATCCTCATGGAAGTATGTGGGAATACTGGAGGGCACGCAGCAGGTGGGAATGCACCTTCGCTCCCTCCCTCGTGGGCGGTGTAACCGAGCCAGCCGTTATGGAAACACCGTGCACAGGTCAGAGGCAGGAGGACGGTGTGGGACCCATAACCTAGCGGCCCCTTCCCAATCCCAATTGCTTTCCAGTGAGTCCCAGCAGCCAAAAGGGATCTCCCATGGCCTTAGACCTAACAGCAGGATGGACTTCAAGCCAGAAGAAACCAACCGAGGACAGGGCAGTGTCTTTTTCCCAGTACTCCTTCTGAGGTGGAAAGACCACGGCCAGACATACGGGGTAGACCAGCAGCTCCATTAGACGTGGAGAGGGCTTGCCTAGCATGTTTGCCTGCAGTGAGGCAAATTTGTCACAGGAGCCAAAGCCAGCCCAGAGCCCTACCCAAACCCTGCTGCATCTCCTCCTCCCCAGCACTGCTCCGGGAGCCTGCAAGCGTCCCACACGCTGCAGAGACCAGCACCTCTCAGGGCTATGCACTGCTGCCTGCCCTGTGGCTCGTGTTTCTGCCCCTCCAGCCCTCAGCACCGTCCCAGAACTTGTGCGTGGCACAGGGGTGCCGAGCAGTTCTGTACGGCAGTGAACTGATGGAGATCTGGTGGTTCACTGCTCTTACTGGCCAGCTGAAGAACACCGTCTCCTGCCCTCTGACAGCACAGGGGCAGTTACAAAACTCTTAGAGACAGGCGGGGGGGTGGTGATCTGCAGCTCATGGTCTGCGGCCCCTGAGGGACCCTGGATTACTTGTCAGCTACTCAGGAACCCAGAACAAGAAAAGCAAACTCAAGATCAGCCAGTGCTCCGCACGTGGACTCTGCACCACCGCTGGAACCCCGCCATTGCCACAAAACAAGAGGAGGCTGAAAGCTGCCAGGAGGATGTGGATGGCAGAAGGGGGCTGCACCCATCAGCAGTGACCCCTGCTTCAGCGCGGGAGTGACAGGTGACAGATCCGTGCCACAGCCATCCCAGGGCACGTGCAGGGGTGCGGGCTCGGGGCCCTCCACTGACGTTCAGAAAAGCTGTGACAAGACCACAGACCCTTCCTGCCCCAGGTACTCCTGCTCCTTGTCCTTGAGGGCTGCACCCCCTCCTACCTTCGCAGGTGCTGGCAGAGCTTGCTGCTCCCGACGGGTGCTTCACCCGCGCCTGCGCATGCCCCGGCTCCGTGCTCAGCCCCGCTCAGAGATGCTCCGTGCACAGGAAAGCGCTGACACCCCCCGAACCTGCTGCTTTGCATCTTCCTGGCACGCATGCTTCACAGCCAGGCCCACAGGCGTACACACCGGTCACTTTTAAAGCTTCTGCCAACCTCAGCATCCCACCCTGCCCTCCCAGTGAAGTTCCCGTGCGGCAGGACCCCCAGTGACCTCTCCTGCGGCCTCACCAGCACAACGGCTGCGAGCACGCTTGCACAGCCCGGTGCTGGCACAGCTCTGGCCGGGCGTGCGCTGTCTGGCACGCACCCGGCCGTGTTTCCCGACACTTGGAGGAGGCGACAGGGAGGCACATGTTCTCTTCCGAGGAGGCTCGGCAACATAAACCACGCGCATTTTCCCTTTTGCAAGCAGGGGTTACAAATGCAGCCCCCCCACGGGGATTTCACACGCAGCCATTCTCCCTCTCTTTCACACACACACACACACAAGCCCCTCGCTGTGAAGCATTTGCTTATTTATGGCTTGTTTTTGTCAAGCGGAGGCAGGACTGACAGCTCAGGCGGCGGGGCTCTGCCTGTCTCCCCGCGTAACAAGACGCATGAGATCCATTCTGCTGCCAGCGGGGAGTGAATCACGCCGGCCCCGGCACTCCCTCCCCGGGCCTGCCAGAGCCCCACTTCGCCTTGACGAACTCCGCAGCTTGTTAGCATCACAATATTGGGAGCAAAATGTGACCCGGCGCTGCCGTGCCCCCTCCTCCCCGCGGCTGAAAGGAGAGGGAGAAGCGCACACACGCTCGCATCTCCGCGGGGAGGGAATGCACAAATCCCCCACAGGGCTTTAAAGGGACTCCAAACCATTTTAATAAACTGATCGGAGAGGCAATGGCTCCCGTTGGGAGAGGGCCGCTTTGCGAACGCCAGCACTTGATCCGTCCCGCTCAGCATCCCCTCTCCTCCCTGGCCGGCACCCGCTGATGTCCCCGGGTGGCACAGGGACGTGGCACCGAGCATCCCGGCCGAGCGGGGTGAAGGAGGGCTGGGGGACCCGCTTCCAGAGCCTGGTGTCCCAGCAGGAGCCACCACAGGGGACGAGGCAGCACCGGGGGACCCCGCTCCGCCTCCCTCCCCAAACCCCTCTGGTGACCGGGAGGGAAACTCCTACTTACAGCTTGTTCCCAGGAGATAAATAGACCTCAGTAAAAAGATTGCTACATCCTTTCAATAAAGATTTTTTCCTCTTTCCCAGACAGCTTGTGAAATGTTTTAAAAGCTTCTCACATTTCCAGTGAAACCCACAGAGAAGAATTTTTCTTGTTATCAGCCCTGGAAGCCCCTGATAGACGGATGATATTTTTCCCCCTCCTTTCTCTCTCTCTCTCTCGCACTCTCTTTTTTTACAAGCTGAAAAGAGAGTCACAGTGTGTTTTATAACCGGCTCTCTGCATTTCAAAAGCTCAACGAGAGCTCTCTGCTAACCCCGATAAGCCCAGGGCTCTTAGTGTCTTAAATACCTTTGACAAGCTATACATTACAACGCTAATAATTTGCCAAATTTGCGCCCATAATATGATATCTGTAAAACGTCAAGGGTGGTAATGCGATTAGCGGCCTCAAATGAAATATCGAACATTCAGCGTTTAGGCCCTGAATAGGGGAGAAAGGAAAGGAAATCAATTTCAAAAGCAGGAGGGAAAGAAGCGATAAGCGTGTAATAAAAAGGGAGAGAGGGGAGTATGGACAGGCTGGGAGAAAGAGCATCTTGTTTTTCATTCTTCCCTTTTTAAGACATACAAGGCTTAAAAGAAGGGGGAGGAAAAAAAAAAAAAGAAAACAAACATCACTGAGTGTAGTTGGTCGCAACAGTACAAAATAACATTTGGCCACCCTAACAACCCCGGGGTTTGGTGGATGGTGATGGTGGGGGAAGGACTCGCTTGCTCTCTGATCCCCCCCATCCAACTCCCCGCCCCGAACAGTTCGGGTCCATAAAACACAGGATGTGAAATTACAAGTAGTCTGAGGGTGGGCTGCCCCCTCCCCTCTCGCCCACTCAAGGTGGGGGAATCGTAATGTACTAATTATCTGAAACCACTCTGAGTAGAAAAGAAACTGTCACATACCAGGCTGTAGACTAAATAACAAACATCCCACACCTGCGGCTTTATGAGCGCTCGCTGCGAAGGCGGACGGGGGGGCATTCCCGCTCCCCACCGGCACAGCGGACAGGCTGCTGCCAGCACCGGGCACCGGATGCCACGGCCCAGAGCTGAGCAGGAACTGGCCCGGCTGTGAGTGTGAACCTCATTGCAGTCGAGGTGACAGGCTTTGTGTTGGGTTTGGTGTGAAATGCAGCCTTCCTCCAGGGTCTGGATGGGAAACGGGAGAGCACCAAGAGAAACCCACCAAAGGGATGGGATCCTCTCCGGGGGCAGGAAGAGAAGAAGAGGGACAGCCAACAGTGTTGGATCTGTCCTCCAGAAACTCATCTGTCCTCCGATCCTTACTGTCCTACTTGCAACTGGCCACTCTCACAACAGCAAGGGTGGGAACAGGTTGCTGCAGACCCTAAAACCAGCGCAACCAAGGAGAAGGTCCATGGAGGCACCAGAGGAGCAGTGCAATGACCCTGTCTCTATCCTCCTTGCAGCTGAAGCCTGGAGAATGCTGTGCCCACCCATGGCATGACTTGTGTGTGCTCAGCTGCCGTACTCTCTGCTATCTGGGGTTAAGAGACCGAAGCAACACAGCAGGGACAGCCCACCGCCAGCTCCATGTACCCGGTGGGGACAGCAACAGTCTTGGGGCTGCAGGACAGCCAGGATGCATACTTCGTATGGTGCCAGCTTCATTCTCCTTGGTTCCTCTTGCGCTTCAGCCTCTGCGCCAAGGCTGACAATGGGGGAGAGCAGAGTCCCACCATTACGTGTACGTGCCACCAGAAACTGGGTTGAGGCCCACGAAAACCTTCTCATGGAGGATTAATGAGGGTACTTGGACAGCAGAAAAGCCACGTGAGCACCACGGCTGCTGGGCACCACCAGTCAGCAGGAGACAACTTTCAGTCAAGGAAAGACTTGGCTTAGATTTGCCATGGCACACAGGGGTTTTAAACCAAAGCCTGTTAGTGAGTGGGGCAAGGACTGGAGGGGAATTACTCCAAAACGCCTGCCACAGAGTACTTGAACTCTTGCTAGGTTACTGAGCTCATCACCATCACAGGGAAGGTGCTGGATTAAACAGATTGCTAGTTCGCTTCCCAGCAGGACAAGTCCGACGGGCAGATTTCTGATCCATGGCAATTCACCTTTCTGAACGGAGCTGGGAACAGCCAAAGGGACAGGTCCAGCCCGATGCTGCACTGCCAGGATGGTCCTGATGTCTGCAAGATCCGAAGTGGGGACCTTTCTGAACAAAGATCTGTGGCAGTCTGGTGGGGACAAGGAGGACAAATGCTACCACCGCCTCTCCACTGCACAGGAAGAAGGGTTGTGAGAGCAGGGCCATGCTTGGGGTGCTCGGTTCCAGGCGGCTCCCAGCAGGCAAGCCTGGTGCTGGTGTGCTGGGGCTCGGCCACCCCTCCCGTAGGCAATGCAAAACAGCATCCTTGCTGAAAAAAATCCTCACTGAAAAACCAGCTCCGGCAGTGAATCAACCAGGACTGTTGCTCCAGGGTCCAGGTGTTCCCCTTCCCCCTCCCACTACAAGCAGCAGGTCCACGATCTGACTTATGTACCTGGCTCCGCATCCCACATCCCACCTCATGCAGGGAGAATTCACGCTGACCCTGTACTGGTGATGGGTAGAGCAGAACCAGAACAAACACCTGGCTGTCCACCAGGAGCACACCTTACCACAACCTGCAAATCCCCCGAACCCTTCCCGAAGGCACTGGGGTCTCCAGATGACCCTGCCTGGGGTGGTGGGGGAGCGGAAGGTGCTGGTCCCCAGTGGGAGTGAGAAAACACGCCGGTGCGGGGGCAGTGCACGTGCCCCTTGGCCAAGCATGGAATGGCCATTACAGGGCCACTTCTTGCGGCATCACGAGTCATTAAAGCCAGGAGTGCTTGGGGAGCCATCAGCACCAGCCAAATGACTTCCCCAGATGTGGCTTATTCGCAGGATGTGGGAGCCCCCACGGACACCCACCTCCGATCCCAGCTCCTCCAGACAAAACATTCCCAGCATTGGAGTCTCCACCCAGGACCCCGCTCGCAGGAGCTTTCTAGGCCATTTAGCAGGAGGCACTGTTTGGTTTTGAACAGATGTTGCCTTCCCCTGCCCCCAAGGTCCCCAGCAGCTCTGCTGCCTTTGAGCCGGGGAGGCAAACGAGTTTTGCACACTTGTTTAAGGTCAGTCAGGTGCATGCGCACAAGCACACACATCCGCACACGCAGACGTGAGCTCAATGGTGGGGTGCGCAGAAAGGCACCCCACCGTAAAGCACAGCAAGTGCGGTGAAGGGTTATGGCAGCGCTCAGCCTTTAGGTTGACATCTTTTCCTGCGGCCAGCGGCACAGGTGTTGGGACTTCGCATTTCCACCTCCAAACCGGAGTTAATATCTTCCTCCCAGGGAGATGCTGGGGCTGCAGATGCCGAGGCCAAGGAAAGATCAGACCTCAGCAGTAGGGGATGCACCAGGGCTCTGCCCTCTGATTGAAGCAGAAAACAGCTGCCTGGGCTCCGTGGGCAAGTGCAGAGCTTCTGTGTTGCGACTCTCCAGCTGCTTGTTGAAGAACGGACAACTGCTCATAGCTTAGAGGAGATGCACTTATTTATTCCTAAAACATCACACCAGAGTGGGCCACTCGGGATCTGCAAACTCACTGAGCGCCCCGTGAGCCCAGCTTACCTGCCCGACCCGTGGCACACAGCTTCCCACCCAGTTACACAGGAATGGCATCTTCTGACATTAGTCATTTCTCTGCTCCGCCTGGTCCAAATGACTATTGATCCCTCAACACAGAGGTGTAACAGCAGCCCTCAGGCGTGTTCACCGAGATCCTGCGTTAAGCTCCTTGTCTCTTTCTCACTGTACTGCTGCAAATCTACTGGGTTTGTTCTGGTCAGAATGGGGCACAGCGTCTGTGCAAGCCCCCTTCGGCCATTCCCGTGGGACAAATCTACACACGTGCATCCGAGTTGCCTTCTTGGGGTCAGTCCTTGAAGAACACTGCCTCTCTTCTACTGGGTGATGGGCACAGGGAGCCTTGAGCTTATTTACTAGGCACGCTTAAAGGTCCTAGCATCAGGAGAATGAAGAATAATTGGGACCTTTTTAAACAACAAACCAACACACGGACACACACCCCATTTCAACACTTTTGGCAGCCCTTTGTGCTAAATCCAGCCTCACACAGCTCGAAGACAGAGGAAGTTACAATTCAGTGCACTCTAGAAACACCTAAACATCTCCTAAAAGAGCTTTGTGATCTAAATGAAGTAACGCAATTTGTCACTGAGCTGTCAGAACCATGCATGTGATAAGCCCACTTACACCATACGTACACACCTTTTGAGGGCCTGTGCAGGGTCCTGCGCAAGTTTGAGCCTCTGCCCCAAGCACCGTATGTAAAATTATATAGATACATAAATGCTCATGGTGAGAGGCTCCAAGCTTCTGCTTGCAGTCGCATTTCCAAGCCCGGGGCCAGTTTTTGGCTAAGGGCCTACAGAGTGCAGTCCTACAGCACATGGGATTCGTTAGCACACACAGGAAAACGAGCTGACTGGCTCGTATCAAGCAAGAGAACATGCAAGGGAAGCTGCAGGAATGACCTGGGTGATGATGGGGGGCATCAGGGTGGACCTCAGCTTGCACTGTGGTATGGCAGCACAGAACGTGCTGCGTGGTCCAGGCCAGCAAAGGAACGAGAGCCACAGCCCCCCTGCTGATCGGCTTCGCGGCTCTGCCATGCCCCTCGCTTTCCTAAGGCACAGCTGAGCCTCGGAGACCTCTCCCTGGGGTCCCCACATCCCATCTCTCCTGCAGAAGGCTTCAGCAGCGCCGGCTGCAGCGTCGGACCCAGCGCTTTGCAAACCGGGGCGCTGCGCAGAGGGCTCTTGTCCAGGGACCCGCATCCTGACTTTGATTAAGTGATGGACATGAAAACACACACAGACACAAACACAGAGCGAGGCAATGTCCCCAGAGGAATGGGAAAAAAAAGAGAGATAAAAACCAAACAGCCGTTTTCACCCCCCAAACCGTATAATTTTGTGTAAATTTTTACTTTAAACATCTCTTTTTTTCCTGAGCTGTGATATAGGCCCTGTCAAAACCAGGGCCAATTACTGCCATTAGGTTCCCATTATGTCACTGCTTCTCCCCCCATTATGAAGGTCTTCGGCACACAGAGCTATAATCTTCACTCACTCTCGCTCCATCACTCCCAGAAGGAACAAAATTGTTTAAAAAAAATAAAGCCTTTATTTTGCCCCTGTCAACTCTGAAAAGGAAGGAAGGGAAAAAGAGAGAGAAAGAAACTGGTAAAGTTTTTAACTGTGAGGTTGCCAAAAGGACCGAGAGGAAGCGTTCAGCACAGCCAAGGCGTATGGAGGACTCCGCGGGTCACCCAAACAAGTGGCTCTCCTCACCCCTCACCCAGGTATTTGCTTCCCTTCCGCTCTGCTCATGCTGACCCGTGATGAGCCTGACCCTGCCACTGTGAATAGAGAAAGGGAGAGCAACTGTTGGGAGCGGCACACCTGCCAAAATTCATCTTCCACATCATGCTCCTTGTGGCATGGATAACAGTGATCTGCTGCTAAAGCAACCACCCCTTCTGCTTCCAACTACTGACCAGCCTCTTCACCCAAAGGGAGCCTGGACGTGATGCGAAAGCATCCTTGGGCACACGCGGACCTGGTTGCTGCTGCTGCTGCTGAGGCAGGGGCTGCAGGGCCATGCCCAGGAAGGACGACTAGCTGTGGAGGGCTGAGAAGACCACGTTCTGGGTCCTCAGGAGAGAGAGCCCACAAGACGCACCAACAGATACACCTGGGAGCGGAGCTCAGCAAGGGCGTCAGCTCACCAAGGGTGATGAGGGACAGGCACCTGAGGGGGCTGCTCTCTTGGCAAAGGAAGAGC
The DNA here is from genome assembly GCA_013399475.1 of Chauna torquata. Classification (NCBI taxonomy): domain Eukaryota; kingdom Metazoa; phylum Chordata; class Aves; order Anseriformes; family Anhimidae; genus Chauna; species Chauna torquata. Next base: position 172,868 of record VXAL01019795.1, on the reverse strand, counting down.
AGCCCTGGTCCTGGACACTTGGGAGAACGTATCATGCCAAACGCATCCCCAGTTGGCCTCAGCTGGCCAAGACCACACGCCTGGACACCAGAAGAGGGATGCTAGGCATGCCCTCAGGAGCTCCACTGGTGCTCTCGGGGCCTGTTTCTCCACGGGATGCAGGGACAGGGAGCAGTGTCTGCTGCTGCCTGCAGTGTGGTCAGCGCTCAGCCAGACGCTCATTCCGGGGAGAGCAGCGAGAGGCTCTGCCCCATCACGCCCATCGCCACGTGTCCCAGCGCCCTGTATCTTCCTTGATGCTGTTCACTTCTCTTTCGTGATCCCACCACCTTGCATTTTGTGCGAGGCTCATGTAAAAGCCAAGGGTCTACCCCAGCTTGCTATAAGAGCCAGACATGTCCGGAGCGGCTCCAGTAAAATGAATGACCAGAGACATTGAAATGCCATACCCAGTCCAGCTCCCCTGGTGCCGGTTAATTCAGTCCTAGGGCTCCACTTCGGTCAAGACTAGATGTGGAAACAGCAGGAGAATCTGATGCAGTATCAAATAACAGCAGATACTCAGACCAAAGCATCCAGGGAAAGCCACCGTTCAGCAGTCACGTGGAGATGTGAGGAAGGAGCACATGCCCTTTCCGCCCAGCTGCACTTCTTCCCCGGGCCCTTGCTCGCATGCAGTTCCCCAGGCACCGGCTACAAATCTTCCAAACCTTTCTCTGTTCCCCCCTGCATCCCTTTTGTATCCCATTTAAAAGTGCTAACCCAGCAACTCCCCTCCCAAACTCGAGTCCTTCCTCGCCCCTCGTGGCACCCACACCCCTCTCTGGGGACCCCCTGCAGATGACAGCATCTGGCAGCTCTGGAGTGGCAGCGAAGGGGCGCGATTTGCCCCTAAACAAAGAAACATCATCTCTGCTAAAGCGATTTCCACCCTCAGTGAGACCTCACAGAGCCATCCTCCCTTTGAATGCAAAGGTCTCGCCCATTCCTCTGCAGAGAGAGGGAGAGAAAGAAAGGGGAAAGCAAAAGAAAAGGCGTGAGGGGGCGGGGGGGGCAGTGACAGACACTTTGGCTTTCCCGAGCGAAAGGCTGAGCCAGTGCAATGAAAGCGCTCAACAGCAGCCCACTGAGCTGTCACTTATGCGAGCCTGTATGTGCACGGCACAGAGGAGGGCCTGCGCCCGCCAACCGCCCCGCTTTCCACCAAGCCCCCTTTTGTTTTTGTTTAAATCAAATCAAGGGCTGCTTTAAGATGCGCGGCAAAGCAATTTGCCCAGCATCCTTCCCCCCTCCCAACGAGCCGTGCCAGCGGCAGCCCCTGGTAACTGGGGGGCTGCCCACCCGCGAGAGGGGACCAGCGGGCAGCCGGGGCTGGGGGGACCCTGCGCGGGTCCGGCGGGCACCGGGGTGCTGCTGCAGGCGGCTCCGCTCCCTGCTCGTCGCTGGCCCTCCGGCGCTGAGCCGTGCTCCCGCTGCAGGGAGGGCAGAGGCTTGCAGGGGCACCAGTGCCCGGGGATGATGGACGTGCTCTGCAGACCAGAGGGAAGCAAAGCACCCCGCTCCCCGGGCTCTGACCCATCCTGCTGGGGATGGGGACCTGGGGTGTTCAAGGACAAGCCTGGCCCAGGTTCTGCAGCCACCCCTCTGCCAGCTCTGCACCTGTGGGTCCGTACCATGGGCACCCTCACGGGGCTTTCCCCGAGGTCGCTGATGGGGAAAAGCTGCTACAGCCACGCTGCAAGTGTGGGAAAGAGAACTGGGTGAGGAAGAGGAGGGAGCAGAGCCAGGAAGGCTCAGGAAGGTTGCTCAATTGCTGGAGTGGGGAGGCAAGAAATGAACTGGAGCAGTGAGAACCTGGGCTCAGAATTAAGGCTGCTGGGCCCAGAGGAGACACAAGTGAGGGGACGTGAGATTGGAAGGGCTGGATCTCCTCCCGCAAACCAGCAGCTTGGCTCCACTGCAAACAGGGAGCAGCCTGGATCTGCAGCCAAAGGACCAGACTCAGCTGTGACACCTGGTGATACCTTTGGTGAGTCCCTTTTGCTTCCTCATGCTTTGTTTTCCCTTCAAAATAAAGTAACGACGAGGTTCACTTCCCTTGTGAAGTACTGGGAGCCCACGTCTGTATAAGTGGCATGTAAGAGCAAAGCAGTATGAGGACTGTTGCAACCACTGAGAGGACCGGAGGGTAAAACACGGGCAGTGTTTGTCAAGGAGGCAGTAGGGTGGCCGTGAGGACTGCCTGCGGGCAAAGCCCTGCTGCACCAGCAGGCAAAACAGTTCCAGAATTAAAGATTCAGCAGACCACGATGTAACGCACCCACGCAGGGAGCCTCCTGCAAAGGCAAGCACTCGTCTCCGTGGGGATTGCCCCAGTGCCTCAGCAAAACAGCGGCCGAAGACCTGGCCAGCAAGTTACTGGGACTTTCTAAATGCCTCTGAAAAAAGAGCTCCCAAGTGAGCACCTAAAACAGCTAGAGCCATCAGTGGGGAAAAGGAAGCATTCTTCCCCCAAAAGCTCAGCTCGCAAGAACAGCGCAGAACATGGGATCAGCTGTAATCATGACAGAAGGCTGACAGTGAGCTGCTCCCCGAAACTCCACAGAAATTGTTCAGAGGCGTCTTAGCAAGCTGGGGGAAGGCATCACGAGGCGTGATCAGGGCCGAGCAACGCAAAGCAACGGACGTTGGAGGGAGCAAATGGGGCTCGGGGGTCTGCGTTAACCACAGACAGGGAAAGACAGGTGCATGTCCCCGCAGCAGGGACGCAGAGTCCCACGCCAGCCCCACACCGCTGCGGCAAACGGGAGAGTTCACGTGAACCACCGCCACCATCCGCTGGCTGGAACGACCTTCTTCCCAAACAATACATTTTTGGTAGAGGACAAATAAAAATGGTCATAAAGGATATGTGCAAAACAGTGAGTGGAATGGGAGTAGTTTTAATAAAATAACTCCTACTTGGAGGAAGGAAATGAAATGAAGATGAATGGAACAAACCCTTAAAACAGATAAAAAGGTAATAGTTATAGATAGCGCAGAGTCAACCCCCGGGACTCCTTGCCACAAGATAGCGCTGAGGCTATGGTCAAAGAGAGGGAAAAACCTCACTTAAACAGGACAATGAAAGCATCCTAGGTTATATCAACAAGAGTAAGCAAAAGCTGCCATTGTCATTTTTTAAAGGAGTACACACTCTTTTAACTGGGCAAGAAGAAGTTCCCCTGTAGCCCATTCATTCCAAAATTACATGCCTTTCTGCACCATCCTCGAACTCAGACGGTCCCAGGCAGGACACCGGCTGTCACGGACACCCTTCTTTTTATTCCAGGTGTGAGTTTTTCCATGTACCCTGCCCCGGCTGCCCCCTCATCCGCTACCCTCCCCATCCCAATGGCTTTCAAAGGGTTAAAATAAAACTTGTACCCAAGAAGAAGAAGAAGAAAAAAGAGCCAGAGCTAGAAAGTTAATTGAAAATGCTGTTTAATTTTTCAGCTCCACTGGATTACACTGTGGCACAGATGGTTCATCAAGACAGTCTCTGTCTGTATCACTGTCCGTCCCAGCCTCTCCCCCCATCATGCAGAAGGGAGGGGGAGGAAAAAAACACAGCAGGCAGTGGCTCAAAAAAAAAAAAAAAAAAAGGCAACTTAACACAAAAGAGCATTCTGTGCAGCTCTTTTCAAGGCGCTGGGACAATGCTCCCAACTTGATCCTTTCATAAAGAAAACGTTTCGGGGTCAGAAAACAGGACACATTAAGCCCAGAGAAGCACATTGGCCATTTTACCGCTGACTTTGCGGCTAGTGAGAGGTCTGCGCTGGAGTTGGGTTGTTTTAGTTGTTTCTAAAGGCGGCAGCCTGTAGGAACAATCGCATTTGGGGTTTGGGGTGGCCTCGGCTCCCACCCGCCCGCACCACCACCACCCCGTGCTCAGCGCAGCTCGCCTGTCCTCCGCGCCGAGAAGAGTCCAGCGAGATGAAAGGCAGCCTCTTTAACTGGATTACCCTAACAAGCAACCAAACTAAAGAGACTAAGACACAGCTAATTAAAGCTGTTCAGATACACGGAGCAAATCCTTCCTCCTGCTCGTCCTTCTCTCGCTCAGCCCAATTCATTCATATTTCCCCTTATGACTTATTAATTACCCGCCGCTGCTGCAGGGGATGGCGGGGGACAGGAGGCAGGTGGGAGTGTGAGAAAGGGGACCAAACTCATCCATGGGTCAGATTTTCAGCATTGATTTCTCTTTTGCCAGGGCTACAACCCATTGATTCTTAAGCTTAAATTGATGATTAGCACTTTCTGATTAAAACAACTCCTTGCTCCCTGCAAAGAAAAAAACCTTCTTTTGTGTAATAATTTGTTCTACTAATCAAGCTATTTTCCAGAGGCCCAGGGAAGGCAAAACTCTCTCATTTTTAATTCCTGGTAAGCATCATGTCTCTAGCTAAGGCAGGATGAGGGGGCAAAGCAATAAGTTTAAGTTTTGCACGAATCAACTTCTCGGCCGGTTAGCTGTAGCACTTGGTGTAGTGGCCAAGTCTTAACTCCTGACCAAAATTCAAATCAAAGCTTTTTCAAAGATGGCATATGTCTGGGGGATGTTTTTGGCCGCTATCTACAGGTAGATAAGGTGTAGAAAGACCTAAACAGAAAGGTCCGAGCTCAAACAAAAAAGATTTTGCACATCTTTGAAGGCTGCTGCCCGGGCATCCAGGAGGAGGCTGCGAGCTCCGTTACAATCAACCCCTCTTGCTCTGTTTCCTCCTTGTAAAACAGCATTGCCTCGGCCCCAAAACCACCAGCAGTGAGCGGGGAAAGGGCGGTTCGTCTGCCCTGCACCAGGCCAGCTCCCATCGCCCCATCCCACCGCAGCAGCACATGCCGCACGGCCAGCACGCTGCTGACTTCCCAGCCAGAGGAGGTTTCACCACCAGGAAGGAGACCCAGGCCCTCCAGAGGAGCCCACCAGGCCGTGTCAACAGGCAATGATTTTTCTACACCCAGAGATTAGAGGAGAAACTGCAGCCTCTGGAGAGAGGACAGACAGGAGGCTCCCTGGCAGATCTGACCCTCCAGTAAAGCACTCCACGGATATTTGTGAGATGGAGACTCGTAGCGCTAGGCAGATGGGGGGCAACGGTGCCATTTCACAGGCTGGATAACTGAGGTCCAGGAGAACGCAGGAGCACCCCAGCGTCCACCCGCAGTGCCACTGGGTGTCCCCTCCCCTCCAGGTGCGTGCCGCAGAGCAGCCCCACTGCCAAAAATAAATTTCACCAGGGAGCGATCCAGACCGCTCCAGCAGGGGAGGAGCGCACGGGTGGGATAAGAGCCAGGTCCGGCGGGTGCACCCTTGGGATGAGGGATGTGCCCACCACAGCCACCCTGCTCCGGGACCCTCCCATTGCCCGCGGTGCAACCGCAGCCACCCGGCGTGACCGAGAGGAGGGAAAGGGAAGCTCCACCTCAGCAGGATCACACATCCACGTTTAATTTCTCCTAACAAGGTAATTATCGCGTGTGGCAGGATGACACAAACACTCGCCGGGCCCCAGCGCCTCGTTTAAAAGCACACCTGCCTCCGCGACCTGTTCCCGGCTGCCTCCTCCTTGGCACCCAGGAGCATCCTCGGCTGCTGCGCGCGTGGGCATCATTAGCGCTACGGAACAGACATCGTTATTCCTGGGCTGGGACATGTGCTTGGGATCTGAGCCTGAAGGATGTGCCCGGCTTCATGTCAGAAGGTGCTTTCCGCCGTTATATATATTTTTTTCTTTGCTTTCGCAGAGGATGCGGCAGCTTGGCGCCCGCGATCTCACCTGCCGTGAGCGGAGCGCGGGGAGGCCAAGCAGCCGGAGCGGCCGAGAGGCAGAGGAGGCTGGAGGGGGAGGGGAGCAGGGATGACGGGAGGGAGGTCGAGAGAGGAACGAAGAAAGAGGAGAGAAAAGAAAAACCCAGCAGTGCACCATGTTGCATTGTTCACGCTCAGACCTTCAATTTGCTCTCTGCATTCTCCTGCAGCGGGGAGAATGTTACGCTGGCTTAAGAGACAAATCGGACACAAAATAAAGACCAAGCACTCAGCAGTAAAGCAATTATCGCAACATTTTATGCCGGGCCTGTTCCTTTTGAAGGCAGCCTGGTGCTGCCCGCATGTACCTTAACCCGTTCCTAATAACCATAAAGTCACCATTATTTACGGTACAAGACATTAAATAAATAATGAAAAAGCTGCCGGCGACGGAGCGAGGCAAGAGGGGGTTGCAGGGGAATCTCCCGAGACCAGAGCTGGCACTGGCTTAACCTGCGCTGCAGGAGGCAGGGGAAAACAACTTTGCTGGACCTGAGGAAGGGAGCACGCGTTTTTATTTTTGGGTGGCACCTCAGGCCCTGGGATCAGTCAGAGAGTAAAAAATTAGGCCTGGGGTTTTTTTCAAAGAAGAGGAAAGCAACCTGGAGTTGCATGGGATTCACGAGCATGCCCCAAACCGAAAAGGTCCCTAACAGAAGGAGAAAAGTGGCAGGGCCAGATCCTGCTCTCCACCGTGCTAACGCAAACCCCAGCATGATGCCGCTGGAGCCAGGAGCTCCTGTGGGCTCACAGGGCATAACAGGGGCCAGAAGCAAGTCCCCCATGAGGAGACATCTTCTCTCCACCTCTCTTAAATTGAGGCGTAAATAGATAAAAATCAAACAGGAACGTAAGTACGGGTGGTGGCAGGAGCTCCCACGGCCACGGCTCAGGTGAATGCACAAAGGGAACACATTCTCCTTCACCTCCACCTCTTGCTACTGTGCCCACAGAGCCCCAGCAGGATCCAACATCTGCCCCCAAAGGTCTGACGGCTGGTTCCATGCACGAACATCTTTGCTTTCAAGGTTTAGCTGCTTTCCTCCAAACCTGTTGCTCTTTTGAACCCCTCCCCATCTTGACAATCTCCCTTTTCTGAGCACTGCTGGGTCACGCTCTGGCTGTGCCACCCCCCCGCCCGCAGCAGCCTGGCCTGGTGCAGGCACCTCCAAGCTCACACCAGCCTCGTGATCTACCAGTTACCACCCCAGGGGACTTGCTCCACGGTGCCACAGCAGCTGCCACCCGGCGCCGCGGGTGCAACTCAGCACCAGGGCTCTTGGCTGGGATGCCACACCAACGCCTTGATGGGTGCCACGTGGGTGCTCCTCACCTCGTGGTCCCACAGGCAGTCGGACACATGGCTGGAAAGCAGGACGCTCTATGCCATCTTCCCAAGAACCTCGAATCACTTCCAAAGCAGCTCGTGGTCAGGGATGCATATGCCTGATGTGGGAGCAGATTGGTTTCTTTGCAGGTATGCCCCTGGGCTACAGTGAGGATCCTGAAAGGGATGGAACGTCCTCGCTGTCCACCAACACTTTCTTTTTCTGACTGACTTCTAAAACACACCCGTGTGGCTCAGTATGGACATGGTGAACATGGACACCTCCGTACCAGACACCAGCTGAAGGTGTTGGGCTCACATCAGAGACGGACAGCAGGAAAACCTTGATCGTGTCCTTCTGCACCAAGCATCACAGTGACACTGAGAAGCCACTTTATTTCTCCGAAGGCAAACAATATGAATTTTGATAGTTTTAAAGACCAAGAAAACTCAGTACCAGGTAGCAAGGGCATATGACAAAACCACTCTAAGAAATACGATTTATATAGTGCATCATTACGTGGCAAGTACTGTTCTGGGGCAAGGCAGAAGTACTCTTAGAAATGTACAAACACAATATGGAAAGACAGAAGGACACGTCTCCTCACACAGACTGTACCCTCCCACAGCCGCTGTGTGATCAATTGTCAGCAGCGGTGGGGCTGCCGGTGAGCTCCCCTGGACTCTTCCCTGCTGGGATTTCATTCAGCTGCCCATATTTGTGAATAGACTCAAACAACTTTAAAAAAAAAAACCAAGATGAAATGCGATTCATTTCAAACCATTCCTTGTGTTGTGGAAATTCCTCCCAAATTATACAGAAATAAGGCTCAGGAAAAGGTCCTGGGGTGGGAGTGAAGCCGTGGTACTTCTGACATCTGAGGAAAGGAGCTGAGATCCTTATATTTTTTGAGTATCAGACATCTCCATTTCCAAGAGCTAAGACATCCTCTATTCTGGCACTATGTATAAAACGGGGTCACATGGAGAAATTTCTGACCTTGCTACTCTTTTTTTTCTCCCTTTCTGAGATCCGAGCCCTCCAAATGCTGATGAGGAAGGCCCAGGACTGTGAGGAGGAGAGGTGAACCTGCTCCTGACACCCTCTCATCCCCTTGCTCTGCTGCTTCTGACAGACGCATGAGGGGAAGAATCTATTTTGCTGCCATGGGTACACTGGTCTGGCAGCACACAGGGACTGCCCGTGCACCTCTGGAACATAACGCATTTCTGATCAAAACCCAAGGGCTGCCTGTTCTATTTTCTTTAAACCAGGAATGTCCCACTCTTTCTGTGACCTGAGAATTGGGATGTATGGTCCAGAATTAAGGATTTGTCTCAAATATGGAAAATCATCACGTGAAACCATCTTCTTTCTCCTCTCCATGAGCTCTTCCACATTTTTAACTCTAAGTTCATCCCAGTCAGAACTGCAGAAACTGGAAGAAGAGGGCAGTGTTTGATATTTAATATTGGAGGTGTGCATCTGAACAGCCTGCATTAGGAGAGCTGAGATCCACTCTCGGAAGCGTGCAACTGCATTTTTCCTAAACAAGTCTACTTAAAAAAAAGGAGAATAAGCTCTTCTGCAGCTGAATGGGAGAGTCGAGGGCAGCCACGCAGAAAAGAGGGAAGGCCGTCTGCACCATCCGATACAGCCGTGGAAGCTGGTACAGGTCCTGCCTACCGCCGGGCAGACGAGGGATTTGCCATGTGCAGGAAGGCAACACGACGGCAAGGCGACGACGAGCCGCAGTGCCTGACCCTCCTCTCGCCCAGACCTCTCCCTGGCCAAGGCTGACCACGCAACGAGGGTAACCCCGGTCCTCTCCATGCTGGGAAGGGGGTGCCGGGGTGCCGAGGGGGTGAGCCGGCTGACGGAGGTCACTCCGTCGAGGGGCCATGAGCTTGGAGATCTCATGGCACCCAATGAGGGGCTTCTGCAGTGTCCGGCCAACCAAGCCTTTCCAAAGGCTGTTCCACGATCTGCTCCCACCTCGGGAAGACCAAACCCCAGCTCCGCACCTCGGGGGGCACTGGGCACCCCGAGTTACACCGCAGAGCGCGGGGCAGGCAGCCAGCGGGGCAGAAGCAGCTGCTCCCTGTGAGATCTGCTCCATTTCACCGCTCAGAAAAGGGGAGAAGGGGTGGGAAGGGAAGGAGGAGGTGGATTTCTAGGCATGGGTGGGTCCATTCTTCACCAGCTTACGCAAGTCAAAGCTGCCACCGAGGGGGGGACGGGCGGGCAGGGGGTGGCCGGTGCTGCGCGGGGAGACGCCATTCAGCTTCTCGCCCAGCACTTCAGATGGACGTGCCCCTCTTGGAGCTACTGAGAAAGCAGCAGCAGCACCGTCCCGTCGTCCCCCTGCGACACCCTCTCCGTGTGCCTGCCAGCTCCGGGATGACACTTTTTTTTGGATGACTAGCCCCAAAGCCAAACTGATGTCATGAAAGCGACTGCTCCCCCCGCACTGCCCCCTCCCCAGCGGCCATCCACCAGGCTCAGCTGAAATGTAAACCTCCCCTCCTCTCCCCGCAACAAAAGCCAAAGGCTTTCAAAGCCAAACCTGATTGAAATTCAAAAACTTTTCAGCCCCTCTCCCTCCTCCCCACCTTGAAAAGAGAGTGTATAAAACAGGGAGACAAAGGCCTCCCCCCGCCCACCCCCCGCATTGTCTGCCGGGGGCTGTGACAAGGGGCGCCAGCCCCGCGGGGGCCCTCGTCCCCGCGCCCGCAGCCGGGGGGGCCCGCGCGCCAAAACACACCCGCACGCACCAAAAATAAAACGCTCGCGGCCTTTGTGCGGCGCACAAAGAAGGGCCCGGCGATGATGGAGCTGGGGCGCGTGATTTACTCACCTGCCTCTCGGCCGGCCGAGAGCCCCCCTCTCCCCGAATGTCTGTGGGATGGGGGGCAGAGGAGGGGCTTTGGTTTTACACCCCCAGCTTTTGTTGCTGTGCCCCCTCTCTCTGAGCCGGCATCTTGCGGGTGATCCTTAACCTCGCCGCCAGCTGATGTCCCTCCCCTCCAGAGCGGTCCTGGGTGCCCCGGGAGTGCTGATGGTCCAGCGTGGAGTCCTCGACTGCCTTCCCTTGAAGGGAGACGCTTCTGCGTCCTCCCGTTGAGGTGAGCTCTCTTCTGCGCAGCCGTCCACTCCTTGGCTAAACGGTCGCTGTTCCCCTCCCAGACACCCTCCCTCGTTCTGCGTTCCCCTAGCAGGGGAGAGGTGCCCTGTCTGTAAGCCCTGCTCCTGCCTGGCTGCGTGGGAAGATGACTCCACCAGCTCACCCGTCCCTTTGCGCCCAGTCAGCATCTCTCAAAGGCTTCAGAAAGGCAATGATGCTCCTCTTGGGCTTCAAAGCCTCGTGGTGTTTGTCTACCTGGGTAGTCCCCGTTGGCCGTGCCAGCAGGGAAGTCCCCATGTGGCCAGCAGGACGCTGGCGATATGCTTTCACACCCAAACCGCTGCGCAGGCGTGCTCAGGTGTGTCTGGTGGAGTTGGGTACCCACGCCAGGTAGAAGAGCAAAACTGCACTGCCTAGGCCGTGGTTTTCAGACATTAGCCTTCAGCTTCTCTGGGATAACCTCCCACAGCAGCACTTCGACCAGTGCCGCTTCACTGGAGCAGGAGGGCTTGGCATTTCTACCACCAAGCCTCTCCAAAGCTTTCTCAGAGGCAGCAGAGGACCCGGTGATAAGGCGACCTGTAACCATGTGCAGAGGGAACAAGGGCCCAACGGTATGCATGAAACGCATCGATTCCACCTTGAAAGGAGGAAAGCAGTAAGCGAGTAGTATGCAACTGCCTCAGGATGTCTTGTCCCTTCCCTTTACGGAACAAAGAAAAGAGATCACGTAACCGTGGGGACAAAGGTTTCCTCCCTGTCCAACAGGATGCTCCGACAAGGGATCTGTTGGGAAGGGGAGATGGTGCAGCCTAGCACACACTGACTGCAGCCCATCGATTCAGTCTGTGCTCCAGCACCTCTGCTGCTGCCCCATCACGACTCCTTGAGCCTTCCCACTTTCCTTTCGATACTGCTCCCGCCACCTGGCTTCCCACCCTAGGCTGTAAGATGTTTGGAGGCAGTGCTCCTCCCTGCTCCGTGCTCTCCTGCAAAGGAGCCCTGACCCTAGCAGCAAGTCATGCGGGTGCCAGCACTGCCACCTGGCCACGCACACGTCCAAGCTGTGGTCCCTAAGTGACACTAAGTGCTCCTGTGCTCGAAAGTGGCAAGTTCCCCAGAGATGTGACTGCAAATGCAAGTTGCGTCCCTCAGCAGAGACATGTCCTAGCCCAGATGATGCTACTGTGTGAGAATCCATTTTTAAAAATCTCGAGAACGGCTGATGTGATGCATAATCAGGGGTGGGGAGCGCAGACACCACGTTCTCCTCTACGACTCACAGCATCAGCCTGGACAGCTCATGCTTTTCTCACCGTCAGTAAAAGGGAGGCAGTGATTCCAGCTCACTCCTTTAAGCTGCTCTGAGACCTTTTGAGTGAAAAGAAGTAGGTGCTCACAGTGCCGAGTAACAGCTCTGACTGCAGAGCCGGGTGACAGACCCGGCTCCTGAGTCAGCTGCCTGCCTGCGCAGCGCCTCAGCTACCCAAGACAGACTACTAAATTATGCAAAACCTTGGAGTGAACCTGGCTTGATTAAGTTTTAATTTTAGTAAATTATGTGGGGGAGTGGTTGAATCTGCGAACTGTTACTCCTACTTGTTTGGGATTTTATTTGGAAATAAGACACTTCATTACAGCTCCATAAACGAGATCTACTCAGAAAAGGAGAACTGGTACAGAGGATCAATACGGAAGTGGGAAGGGGAGGTGAGGAGACAAGGCAGCCAGCCTGGGAAATTGTGGTTAACCCAACTTCAGTTAAAAGAATCAAATTATTTAGATTCATTTTATTTAATTAAAAAATTGGGTTAACTTAAATTCGGGAAAAACTGTCCAAGGGCTGCCGTGCTGCACTCGACTTCTCCCGTCAGCCTTCACAATGCACTGGTCTCATCTCCAAACCTGCCGCACCACAGCCATCCGCAGCAATGCTGTAGACTTTTGCATGAGGGCACATCTCCCTGCGACATTTTGTCTTGAGAGGCATCCTTGTCCTTACACCCTATGTCCGTGCAGCCAGGTGATGTGAACAGGACGAGAACTCTTTGCAAGTGCCCAGCACCAACTTTCCCAGAGCTAAAACGGTCTCCATCCAATATTTGCAAGAAATGCAAGCAGCAGTAGCTCCACGACACCATTGCTACCACCGCACTGGCATGAGCTGGTCCTGCCCCTAACCCAGCAATTACTTTTCCACGGAAAAACTGCCCCCAGACAGAGGCACAACCCGGCAGCACTGATGCCTCTTCTGGCTGGTGCAGGAGAAACCACGAACAGCAGTGGGACACAACCCAGGGTGTACACACTGGGTTCTGATCTTCTCTGCGTTGGGCACCAGTAGCTAATTTGCTGTCTGCTGCTTCAGAAAGTTATTTCTAGGATATTGAAATCGAACACAGCTCAATATCTTGTTAGTCAAATGTTATGGTGTTTATAACTTAAATATCCATCCAGAGAGAAATTATGATGCTTTTATAAATCTCCTTTAATAGCTTAAGTTAAAAATAAACTAGCCAATCTATCAATCAGCCTTATTCATTCATCTCAGCCATTGTGGGAGGAAAAAAAGCAACATACACAAGAGAGAAGCAAATGGTCTGAGAAGAGGCAGCTGAACGTATTGATCAGAGTTCAAAAAAAAAAAAAAATTGCCAGAAAAAACAAGACACACGTCATTTGGTTTAATGCAGCCCATACAAACAGCTCCAAAAGGCCACAGCTGCTGGCCTGCAGTTTTGCTGAAGTTGGTTGCTGACTTTCGCCCAAACAACAGCCCTGCAGAGCACACAAGAGCTATCACTGCTGCTGCTTCAGAACCACTCTCTCTCTGCCGGAATAAAAAAAAAATTAAAACAAAAGTCAATGCTGTATCCTTAGGGCACCAAAGTGGTAAATAAATAAATAAGCAGGAATGCCTGCAACCCACAAAGTCTGACAGCTTAAAGTGTGTGCGAAGAAAAAAACCCTGGTGAAAGAGTGAAAGCCAGCCTTTGAACTCCCGCACCCAAGCACTCTCAGAGGCGACGGATTTATGCATCTGCTCTGGCATGCCAGCTCAGAGAGACCTTTTCCATGCATCTCACCCCGACAGGGCTCTCAGAAGTCACTTCTGGCCTTTTCCCTCACTTTTCGCTTTTATTGTTTAAACTTTTGCTGTTTCTCTGCAGATGAAAAAGGGAAAGGGGGGAGAGAATCACCTTACACTTCTGAGGTTATTTAAAAGGAAAGGAAAAGAAAAATATTTTTTTCTCTCCTGAAAGGAAAGGTTTGGTATTATTTTGAATTTTTTCTGAATTCTTCTTTTTTAATAACCTGCCCGGCCCTGCTGCAGAGCAGTCTTGCCGTTTGTCCCAGCCTGTTGCATTCGGGCAAGGTGAAGAGGCACAGCTCGTGTTGGGCCGGTGGGAACAAATCTCCCCTTTTGTTCTGTGCAAAAGCCTCTGCTAATTGCCGTTGGCCGTACTCTGCCTTATCTGCTATTGCTCCCAGAAGGGGAGGGCATAGGCAGGTTCAAAGAAAGAAAGAAAGGAAGAGGGAAAAAAAAAAAGAGAGAGAGAGAAAGAAAGAGAAAACATTCCTTTTCTTTTTTCCAGCAGCTTGTGCAAGGCAGGAATACAGAGGGAAAGAAAGAACAGGGAGACTGAAACAGAACAAAAAATAAATAAATGACCCGAGGCTGCTTCGAAGACCCTCTTTCTCTCCTATCAGCTTTTACAGGGGGCAATACATTTTATTCATTGCCAGGTCTGACTTATCGCAGCCTTGTTTTTAATGAGGTATAATAAGGGGAACATTTTGTAACAACACGGTTCCTCTATTTTATCCGACAAACAGCTGTGTCATGGCCGTCGCTGGGAGAATGAATCATATCTCCCTGCCTGCATATGCTAACTCCCATGTAATTACCCTCGCATCTTAAATAAAGCAGGCCCTAAACCTGTCGCTCAGATTACAAGCAAACGGTGCAGACCTCGTAACTGGGGCCTCTATCATTACAATTAATTTATCACAGGAGCGGCTGAGATTAGAGACTAGAATTAAAACGCAGAGCATGGAGGGTGCCACAGGACTGACAGTGAGCGAGGGAGAGGAGCTTTATTGCAAAGGCGAGCCAGGCTAATTCCTTAACTGGAGCAATACTGTGTTGGTTTTTTTTTTTGCTATAAGTTATTCGCTCAGTTATTTTACCGAGGCTACAGCAGGACGTTTTTCTCCCTGAAATGTCAGGAAGTAGAAAGCAAAGGGAACTTTGCCCTGTATTAAGCCCTTTCAATAAACACAAATGTACAAAGGGCCCAGTCGAGGCACATGTGTGTCCAGATATGCGTGCCAATGTTTTTGCGGCGTGCTGTGCTTGTACACAGATATGCCAGTGCATACGCACGTTGCATGCGTAGAGAACAGGTGAGCACCTCTTCTTCACTGCTGCCCGGAATTGTTTGAAACCAGGAGACATCAAGTTTTGCCTTTCCAAAATTTCTCTGCTTAAATATGACGCGTTGTTGTCCAGCAGATCAGCCCACTCCTCCTCAGGGCTGAGCCTGGGTCTCGGCAAGCCCTGGGGCATTGCAGGGGGTAGAAGTGCACTTCTGCTCCGTGCCGACCTTCACACCTGAGCTCTCTTTCGATCGCGGAGCTGTGGCCTCCCTGGGGATGCTGCAGCACCCAGCACAGCCACCGACACACGTCCTGTGCACGCCGATGATTCAGGGAGCCACACGGCACCTCCGGTGAGAGCAGGAGAGGAGATCCGGAGCGCGCATCCTCCATGAGGCCATCACCACCGGATGGTCCCTTCCCAGTCGGACAGCCGAACAGCAAGCACAAAGGAAGCTGATTCACGCCTTTATGGCCAAGCCAGCCCCATGCCCACCCGCACAGGGCAGCTGCCCTGCTTGTCCCACGGCACCGGGGCTCTGGCCAAGGCACTCCGTAACGCTTGCTCTACCCATGGGCAGGCATCTTCAAGCAGAAGAGGACCATTCCGTCCCAAGACATCGACTTGCCAGCTAGCTATTGAGAGGAAAAGACTCTGTAGGCAGCAAAGGCTGCCTGGAGTCAGCGGCAGTCAGATTATTCTCAGTCAGCTGCATCCAAAATAGATCTAGCTGTAGGATCAGGGTCTAATTCCGTAAAATAATAAATAAACACACTTTGATTAAAATCATATACATTTTTAAAAATAATCTCTCCGTATTTGTCTTTAGAAACTTCTGCAGTTGTTGCGGCAGGAAGAATCATGAAATTCTATTTTGCTTTCTGCTGTCAGGTATTCGGGCACTTCTCTCAGTCTGCATACGGAAAACAGCTCTGCTGCCCTCACTTCTGCGTCCAGCCACTCTGTAGTGCCTTATCTACGAGACTGTTGAACACTGCAAGGCCTGAGCTCCAAGATGAGCGGATGAAAGGGAAAGAGAAAGGTTGATTTTTAAGGGATTTGTGTAGATATTTATTTCAAATTACTGTTTGTTTTTTTCTTTCAGATTTTGTAAACATTGTTTTTACAAAAAACTGAATCTGAGACCAAATCCCATAGATGCATCACAGAAAAAGCTAAAAGGCTCAAATCAAAGCGGGCAACTCCATCAGGAGTGCACTTTGGCTAGCAGGGAGGTTGCAGTTTTATGGGCACCAGAGCTGTCACTTGTGGGCAGCAGAACTGACCTGTGGTCCTTCCAGCCCAGTGTGGTGTCTCCAGCAAAGGCCGGACCAGATGCTTCTGTGAAAGATCAAACGAAAAAAGACAAAGGGAAGACACCACTGTAAACAGTTACAGGGCAGCCTCAATTCAGGGAAGGTTTCCTCCCAGAAAGCTGGTCGCTGGCATATGCTCTGTTCTCCTGGCAGCAGGCATTTAGCAGCCTCTTACAGGATTAAGCCCTAAAATTCCACTCTCCAGTATCAATGGGGCTGGAAAGCTGGAATTATTATTTTTTTAAAGTGCAGCTTTTTGATTCTGCTTTTTACCTGCTGGTGTTTGTTTTTATAAAGTGCTTGCTAACGCGGTCCTGGAAATAGAGAGGCTTTTGGACTGAAACCCTGTGCTTCCTATGCAGCGAGCGAACACCTCCACAGAATACACAAGTATATGGTATCTCAAAGTCTTTCCTGCCCATCCTGCCTGTATTTCCCGAAGCGTGAGTGCGGGGGAAGACGGAGCCCTGCGGCACGGGGGATGGCCGCGCACCCCCCTTCCGGGCAGCCTCTTCGGGGGCCGGGGCTGCTGCCGGCGAGCGGGGCCGCGGCGGCCGGCAGCAAACATGCCTCTTTTCATTTTCTGCTCACAATTGGCAGCTTCCTCCACCCACCCAAACAGACCCTGCAATGTTTTTAAAATGCAGTCAGCAGCTGGAAACTAAGGCAACTTCTGTCTCCTATTGAAAGGCTCCCAGCCTTCCCCGGACCACCCTGGGTCATGTAAATTCAGCAGATTATCCATCCCTAACTCTCCTCATCTATCACCCGCCTCTGCTATCGATCCGCCGCTCTGAGTGAGCGGGACCGGGGCTGTCCGTTGCTGAATCCTGCAAATCTGGCCAGACGCACGTGCGAGCGGCCGGCAGAGCGAGGAGGACAGGTTCAATAGCGCCGGGCTGCCGCCGCCGCGCTGCCCGATCCCGCTGGTCTGTGGGCTCGGCGAGGGCAGGATTCGGCATCCAGCAGCCGTAACGCCCTGGTCGCAGCCTGATCCAGGACACGCAGCTCTGAGGGCAATATTGCCAGCCGGCGCTGGGAAGTCCCTTGCGCAGCACAGCACAGCAGAGCAAGTGCCTTCACCCAGCACACAAGGCACTGAGAGGACCCCAGCTACACGTCCGTCGCTCCATTTTGCAGACAAAAGCCAGGAGGTTCCTATTTCCCTGTGTCCCGCTCGAGCTCATTGCCAATATCACACAAAGACCCACGACACGCTGCCTGGGGCTGTAACATTCCCCCATTTCAAACCTGATGTACAGAGGAGCTGAATTCCCCTCTCGGTTTCACCCACGCAAATCCAGCAGCCGCAAAACTCAGCAGAACACAGCCCTACAGCTGGGGCCAAAGCCCGAAATATCACACGCACGCCATCTGCACCGCGGGTCTTCGTTTTCACTAAGAAAGTTCCTGTGCTTTAATTTATAAATAAAACTGAAAGATGAACCAAGAGTAATCACGGCAGCGGCGCGTTCCTCTTCCTGCAAGCGTTGCGAAGCAGCAGCACGGAGGGGCCTGCCGCAGCCCGCTTGCCCCAGCGGGGTGCCAACTCCAAAGGCTGGAGATAACAGCTGGACTGGGAATACTGGTAACAGTGTCACTGCTGGTCTTTCACCAAATGGATATACCTATGGTGCTTAGTCATAATCTCAAACTGCTCACCACACGTCCCAAAGAGATGACAAAAACCTTACATGCCTACCCAGCTGCCAAAACCTCCCGCTTCCCCCCAGTTCCACAATACAGCTGAGTATTGTTAATATGAAAATCTTTGCACTATTGATCACTCAAAATATGAGGGCGACAAAAATGCATTGAATTTAACATAAAAATAAACAACTCATGGCTGCTGTATTGACTGTATTATTCGTATCATCTTTTAATTCATTCGCCTTTCATGCAGCAGCTGCAGATTCTCGGCAGCTGTGCCAGCCCTGGGAGCCCGTGCTTGCTGAAAGGTCTCCACTCGAACTGCTCCCCGAGCAAAGCCGTTGTGTCGATGGAGGACACCACCCTGCACGGTGCTGAAACCTGAAGCAACACGTGGTGGTGTTTCGTTTTGGACACTAATAAGTGTTATGGGACCAACGAAGCCTCTAGCTTGGTTTCATGGTCTGAAAGAACGAGGAAGCTAATCCGTCCTTTGGAAGACAGACCTCAGCATCACTAACCCTGCCCCGATGGTTTGGGCAGGGTTATTTATAACGTGCTCACAATACTTGTATCTCAGCCTAGATTTCCCAGACTCCAAACCATGACTGCGCAGCACACACCAAGCCATCCTTCTTCCTGCTAGCCAAAAATGCCAAAAGAGCAGCATTCTGCACCAGCGACCCCACCATACAGAGGTGAGGTCCCTATGAGTCCGATGAGACAACGTGGGCATTATGCTACAACGAGTTATGCTAACTCCACACGTGAGGGGTCCCTAAACTCACCCGTGAGTGGGTGAACAGCAAAAGCTCTGCAAAATCCCCAGTCCTTCTCACGGCACTTGAACGGCAGAGCCAGGAAGGAAGGCCTGACTTTAAAAGGCAAGATGGGGTTGGGACCCCACCCCATGTCACACCAAGCACCACTAAAACCAAAACAAACCAGGCAGCCCCATACATCGTAAGAATTAAAGGCACGATTCCCCCTTTCTAACGATGCTTTTACAGAAACCGTTCCACTGTAAAACTTTATGATTTGAATCTTTATAGCCGCCAGCAGAGCACATGTTCACTGCCTTAAATTATAACTTAATCTCAACAGAATTCATGCTTTCCAGAGCTCTGTAGAGGAGCGAAAGGCGAGCGGCAGACCTTTGTGCCTGCTGCCCACCTGCCTCCTCAGACTGTGACCTCCAGAGGCACCGCGTGCCGGCGTGCAGCTGCAGGGACTCACACCAGCTCCCACCTGGAGATGCTCTGCAGCACAGGTACTTACACAGCACCTTGCAGCAGAGGGACAGAGGTGCCTGCAGGGTGCTGTTTATCACCGTGATTGCTGAAACACTAAAATGCTAATGGAGCAATGCGGATACCAATAAACACAGCGAAGGGGCTGGTGGAGGTATGGCAGCAGCATCCCAGCCACACTTCGTGGGGCCAACGCATCCTCCGTGGGGGATCACACACATCCACTGCTAGCGGAAAGTATCCGGGTCAGGGAGGGACTGACTTGTCCAAAGAGTAGAAAGGGACCGAATCTGCAACTGCTGCTGTCACGGATTCAGAGTGTGGCAGTCCCCCACATTACACCACCTTTCAGTGGATGAACGTGCGTGTTCTGTCTACCAACTCGTGTTCCCAGAAGAGCAGAAGTGGAGCTTGCAAGGCTGTACATAGGCTACACTACAGGGAGCATCCTCCTGTGGTCTCTGACATGCTTTCCCCACACAAGCTCCTTGGTCAAAAGAATCACACTGGTTATTGATGTTTTTTTTTGTTTGGTTGGTTGGTTTTTGAAATCATGCTCCCCTTATCCAGAAGCAGAAGTTGCACCAGCAGAAGCATAAAGCGGTGTGCAAATGTGAGTTTCAAGTGTATCGTGTAGTACTGGAAGAAGCCCGTACCCTGTGTGCAAGCTTGCACACAGCAAGATGGTAGCAAAGGAAAATGCTGGCAGGAAGCTGCCAGCCGTCTGTAGGGAAGAGTTCCCTGGTTTGGTGAGGGAATTGGGAGCATTTTTCTCAATTCCTTCTCATCTCCAGCAACAAGACAGAAAAGACCAGTCAATCAATACAACAGTAAAATTTCTAACCCAGGTAACCTTTAAACACTAAATGATGTCATACTAAAATAAAACAAACTACACGAAATCCCAGTCAGGCATCAAAATAGTCCCAGGTCAACCAGACTGTGAAAACAGACAAACGGCTTCAGCATCATGTCGTGCTGAGCCCTGGCGTCCTCCCTGCTGAGATCTGGGTCCCTACGAATGGGTGGTCCTCCTCGGGCACACACACTCCACAGCTTTGGTTTTGTGAGACCTGGACAAGTGACCCCCATGGGACACTGGGTGATCATACTCCTGCGGCCGCCAGACTTGAAAGATGTCAGGTCTGTCCCTCTAGCTGTGCTCCCCGCATCCACTCCGTGCACAATTTGTTCACACCCTTCCCCCCGGCATCTTTCCTTTTCTTCTAGGTGGGGAACTGCTTTCTCCCATCTTCCAGTTGTCCATGTGCTGATAAATTCACATGGAATCATTTTTACTGCCAGCTGCCAATCCCACACTTTAATCTGCTGTGCCTCTTGTCTATCAAAGCATCTCCCCATCCAACAGGTTACCTCACTACGGAGCTCCCACAGAAAATGGAGAGCATTTCTAGGGCCCAATGCTCCACGTCTTGTGTCTGCACAGCAGTGGGAACCTGATCCCTGGAGAACCACAAAATCATGCAGAAGTGGAAGGTGAACAAGAGGTTATCTGCTTCTTTCTGTCCAAAGGCAGAAACAGCTAAATTTAACACATTCCTGAAATAATTCTGCTTCACTTGCTCCTAAAACCTATCAGTGCTCCCCACTCCCTGGACCGTCTGTTGCATTGCTTGGTTATCCCATGTCAGAAAACAACAGCCAGCAGGAAGGCTTCGGATCGAGCTCTGAACTCCTTGCCCTACCTGTGGCTGGCACAGCCCACTGCCACTCAGCCTGCAGCACCTGCTCGACACGCAGCGCTCAGGTGGGCTCCTTTTCCTCACTCCTAAGGACAGACCGACCTGACCACCCTCACCTCCTTTGTTTAGGCAGGCTATAGCTGAAATGTGCATCCACAAGAAGAAACAAGAAAGGTAACAGCCCTCCATTTTCTGCAGGGCTATGAAGAATTTGTGAATAAACCCTGAGAGCCTTTTAATTTCTTTTTTCCCGTACTCTAATCTTATTTTTTGTAGGGGATGGGGACACGGAGCACCTGTAGGCAGCGTTACAGAATGCTCTGGGAGCTACGGTTTGTGTGTGCTTTCAACTCCCGCGTGCCGCTCCGGTTCGAGCTGGACACCTTGCACCTGGCAGACCTCACCTTTCGCAGAGCCACGTCTGACTGAGAGCTTCCCTTTGATGCTTTCTGCTCTGGTTCTTTTAGGCTGTGGTCCAGTAACTTTCCTTCTTTAAAGGAAGGCCAAGGCGATTTTGTTTCCTGACTTTTGAAGAGCTTTTCCTCTTCTTTCTTTGATCTGTGTAGTGAATTTGATCTCCCAGAAGAGCAGGATGAGTGTGTCTCCTTGCAGCCCGGTTCCGGACAGTCAGGGTTTGATTCACTGATTTATTTATTTTTACTTGGCTTTTGCGTTTGGCAAGCTGAATACGGGGCTCCAAGCAAGACTCCTTCCTCAGGTCCAGGAGAAGGAAGGTGTTTCCCTGAACCTGGGTGAGGCTGTGCTGCGGGCAGGGTGCAAGCGCTCAGGCACAATTGGTGGTACTCCCACTGTCTTCTCGGAGACGCAGGGCAAGAAGCCCACTGCTCCCTCCCGCCCCGTCATGGGACGGGACATCTAAACAGTGCACGCTCCCCACCAAGCCTTCAAACCTCTCAGAAGCCCAGTGGGGCCACTGCTTTATTTAGGCACAAGGAACTGTACCCAGCCGCTCTGTTGCACAAGATCTCTGAGTGCTCCAGGGAATCCCTCGCAGTGACAGCCCTCCCTGGTCTCCAGCACCAGTCTGAATGTTTCTTCCGAACGCCTGTGCACGGTGAACCCCACAGCAAACCTCTCCCATGCCTGCTGGCACCTTTCCGTCCCAAGAAGAGGAGGCAGAAGGCCTCCTGGCTGGAGGTTTAGAAGAAAACCTCCTGGTTAGGAATCAAACAGGTTGGGGAAAAAGTAAGCCATCATTTCAAAAAGGGGTTCTGAGGTGACGTGACCATGAGGACAGAAGGGTCCAACTGATCAGAGCCCTCCTCCAGCGCATCCCCAGCTGCATGCCGGGACGTGGCTCCTGCATGGCTACAAGGATGCCCATGTCCGTGAGCTCTCGAGCCAGAGTCAGGCAATTCCTGCTCTTGGGTTGCTGCTGGGGCAGCGGATTAGGAGTTGTGCTTGCAGCCCAGCCCCTGGTTTGAGAGCATCACTGGGAATCAGCTCATGGCTGCACCAAAATTCAGAGCCAAACACGTGTTTTTACGGGTGTTACTGAAGTTTTCAGGCATCCTGGGTGCATCCAGCGATCCTACAGCAGATTCCTTCTGTAGCTCTGCTAAATAAAAGTTAAGCAATTGGCTCTGAGCCTCTGATGGACTGGCGTCGGAGCTGGGATAAGAACAGGAGCCCCTCGCTCCCAGCCCCGAGACAGACAGCAATTCTGTATATTCAATAAATAACCAGGGTATTTACTCAAATGAATGACTCTGAGCCTGTTCCAAGGAGTTAATTTAGTGCTAACTGACTGGATGGAAATGAAAAGGTCTCATTTTACATTAAGAATGATCACCTGACAGTTTTACTGAATATATTATGACAGGATTTATATGGCTATATAATTTTAGGGTATATTTGGAAGATTATTATCTTGATTTAAATAAACACCATCTCAAGAAAATCAACACTGAGTCAGGAACTTTTCACACAGGAATAAAGGCAAGAAGTGAAGCTAAGTTGTTGTGTCTTGTGCCCTCTGCCAGCAGCTGCTTTGTAAAGTACAGGGCCCCAGAGTACACAGTGAGTGACAAAAATCCCAAAGAATTCCTCAGTTATGCCAATTTACATATCACTAGTGAACGTGACGCAAGCTTCTTACCCCAAACTTCTTATCTGTACGCAGGGAGGGAAGCAGGGGAGACTGTACGGAGGTGCGGGTGCAGGGAGGGAGGAGGAAGAGGTCTGCTTGTCAAAGTGTCAGGAGTGACCCTTAAAAAGGATCTTCGGAGAGGATGAATGAAGTGCGAGAAACCAAAAGCAAATATATAGCTGGCTTTGCTGAAGGAATCGCTTTCGTGCATCCTATCTTTCCAGGGGATGACTTCCGGGCACTTCTGTCTCCGTGCTTCGGGGCAGCTGGCAACCTGCAGACTTCTGGTTCTATGAAGCGCAGCCCTGAAATTCGGCAAAAACGTGTCCCCTTACCCGCCGCCCGCAGGGTCGGGGACGGGCTGCGCAGCACGGCAGGCTCCTGCTCCATCAGCAGGTCTGCGCCGCGCAAAGCCCTTCGGGCAGAGCCCAGCTGCTGCGCCCGGCGCTGCGCCCCGAGCCCCGCTGCAGGAGGCTGCGCCCATCTCCTCCGCCTGCGTTCGCTGTGAGACCTGCAGGAGGGGGCCTCGGTGGAAACCAGCGCCTAGCACGCAACCAGCTGCCTTTCTCAGCCTCCCCAGGCCCTGAATCCCCTGCCGTCTAATTCTGTGTCTCTAAGTGTAATTGTATACAAGAAAACCACTCTCCAGGCTTGTTCTGTTTTACAGACTGCCTGACGGGATTATCTTTCCTGTCATTTTGAAGCTTGTAGAAGCGTGCGACTTACACCACTCAAGCTAAATCACACTCGAAACACTTTGTCTGTCTAAATTGTTTTGAGGACCAAGTCGTTTGTTTGCAGATCGTGTTATTTATTCAGTAAAAAATAAATAAAAAAAATTATAAATGAAATCTAAGTAGTAGGTAATAAGGACATTGCAGTCAAGTAGCAATATCCTGTGGAGCAGATAAGTGCCAAATAGAAATGATCTTAAATATGCTGAAAACAGCACTGTCTGGTCTCAGACTACACAAAGAAAAGGCAACTTATTTGGCCAGGCGCAGTCTTCCTGGGAGGTAACACGTGCTTAGATATTGCAGCGATGACAGGCAGCCTGGACGTGGCTAAGACAGGTAGATCGATTACTCCTGTAGCAGTAACCTTGGGGCAATATTTGTCTGTCATAACCCCAAAGCAGATCAACTAACATTTCGGGACTAATCTGATGCCCAATCCAGTCAGTGCAAATTTTTCCATTTATTTACTTCCTTGGCCACCGGATCAGACCTTTTGGGACTGCAAAATATCATACGAGCTCCCGTTGCCACTGGAAGAGCTATAAACGTACAAGGAGCAGAAGTCAAGAACTGCCAGGTGGAATCTGGTCGTGGCTTTATCAAGCAGCAGAAACATCACCCAGGGCCGGAAGGTGCCGGTGCCCGGAGGGAGGCTCGGTGTGACACGTGCAAACACTTGCTTCGTGCACGGTGAGCGTGTGCTTGCTGCAGGAACACGCCGAGGAGCAAGTCAGGTCCAGGGGGACCCTCACACCTCCAGGGCACGTGTCCCCCGGGGCACCCCAGCCCCAGTGCATAAGCAGAGAGATGTTTCTCAAAGAGCAGCTGGATGAGGCCAAAGTCTGCTTTCTCTGCCTCCAGCACAGATCCAATGCCAGAGCTGACTTTCTGGGGTTTATTCTGGATTTAAGTGGGCGTTCAAAAAAAAAAGGCTCATCACAGAGGGGATTGTGCGCTTTAAAGTGCTGCAGCAGGCTCTGAGAGTCCACTTATTTCTGAGTGAAGATGGATACCTCAAGAGGTTCTCCTCACCAGTAAATAATTCATAAAAAACAAACAAGCCCAGGTCTGTTTGAATTAGAACAAAATATTTCTTTAGAAAAGTGAAGTGATTAAGCGCAGGAGGAGCTGGAGATGACAGCTGGTGTCTGCAGCTCCTGATGAGTCACCTTCACTCGCCATGGCCCCTCTCTCCAGGAAGTACGGCTGCTTTTTTTTTAACCCTTCGAGATTCCCAGGAATGATTTGTCACTGGGGTTATTAGCATTTCTCCCTTGATATCGACAGCTTGTCTTTCCTCCTTCTAACCAGTGAGTGATTTCTTCACACGCTCGCCAAATATAGCCAAATCACCATGGTAAACGTATCGACAGAATCATATTAACAGCTGCTGAGCGTTTACAGGGCCGTAAGTTATACAAAAAAAGAAGGAAGGAAAACACACATGGAAATAAACCAACTCTGATCAGCAGTGACAAGCATTTATTTAGGACTCACTTGATGGAAATATTTTTTATGCTTTAATTGCCAATTATAGGCTCCTACAGAGGGGTGGCTTTGGACAAAATCATCTCTTCAAACCAGAGCATTGAGGCAGCGTTGAGCCCATCCTGTCTCTTAGGGGAGAAGGGTTTATTCTTAAAGTGCTGCCATGGGGGGACAGCCTTTGGGAGAGCACGGGAGAGGCTGACATGGGGCGCAGTGCTGTCACCCCAGAGCCCTGGCACGTTTCCTGGGTACAAGCTCTCCCCAGCCTCCCGTGGACCACATGGTAACACTGCACCAGGCCACCAGGAGAAGACATCCTGCTTTGGCCTCCTACTGCAACCAGGACAGACTCACCATCACCTACCCACCTCCTCACTCAGGGTTATGGCTTTATCTGGGGACACACAACAAATACCTAGGTGTAGGGCTCCGAACGCTTCTCTGAGCCATGGAAGGTCCAGGATTGCTTCAGAAAACAGCCCCAGGCTGGGGCAGCAACCCCCCCAACCTAGCCTTTACTCCTAACCCCGCATCCTGCCCCGTTTATTACACACCACCTCCGAGGCACCAGCGCCCTTGGGCTGGCACCCATGTCCGTTTTGCAAGCTGCGGGTATTAAATTCTCCCCATTTTCCCTGCTGCTCCTGCTTTGCGCCACCTCCTGCCTGTTGATATCTGTAGGTATAAAAGCTGTGTCTCGCGGGACAGAAGAGCGGTTTGTTTCTCATCCCCATGCCACGAGCAGTGAGACGGCCACATGGAGCGCTGCGAATTCGTGTAGCGTAGATCAGCTTCCTTTGGTACACCCACAGCACCTTGGGGCTAATACTGCCTCTTGCCTGGCGACTGAGGGGAAGGGGGTGAGGAAGAGGATGCTCATGCGAGGTGCAACCCAGAACTGCCAGCTCTGCCATGAGCCAAAGCATTTCACTCCCAACTGCCGAGGCCTGTTGGGAATTAGTGATGGGAAACCAGCACCCACTGAAGCTGCTTCCAAACCACCCTGCGCAGGACTCAGGACCTGCTCTGCTCCCTGGGGTGCCAGCCACCTCCCACGGTGCTCATACAAGGAAAACTGACTTCCTGCACAGGGCCAGACATGCAAGCAGGGCTGCCTGTGCTGGGCAAGGAGCAGGGACCCGCAGGGAGCTCACTCTCAAGAAAGCTGGATGTAGAACAAAAGGGCGGAGGGAGCAGCACCGTGAGCTGCAGCACAGCCTGGGAAGCAGGACTGTCCTCTCACCCGCTGCTCCCGTGCCATGCATCTTCATCCAGGACGACAAAGCCTGAAATAACACACTCCAGTCAACAACCATGACCAGTCTGCATCCGCAGCCGCGGGAGAGGCATCAAACCGGCACTGGCACCATTTTTAAAGGCACAGTTTGAGCATCTTGGGTACGCCCCTCACTGCAAGAGTTTACATTTTAATAGCTGCCACTTCAGGATTTGCAAGGACTGCTTTGCCACTCTATAGTATTTGGGAAGCAGCCCTGGAAGACAGCACGTCGAGCTGTCTCACTGCTTCCTAGAGCTAACAGACTTCTTTAAAGCCAACCATTGGAGTAACGGGTTGTTTTCTCTAACCACACTTGGGCAAGCCCTCACAGAGTTGAATTTCATGAGCGTTGTACTCAGCCATGCAGCTTGCCTCTGTCATCAAAGGAAGAAATAGGACAGGGTGGGGCCTGGGTGCTATTAACATGCAGAGAAATGTGCTGAAACCCCCAAAACGGGTGTGCCTGTTCACCCTGCTCTCTCTCCTGCAACAGCCCCTAACTGCTCCAGAAGCCCAGGCAAGATATCTGTGCAACCTGCTGCTTCCCAGAACCTCTCCGTGACGACTCGGAAAAGAGGCTGGACAGAGATCTCAAGTGTGATTTCCTAGGTAGCAAACCAAGGCCACAAGACAGGGGGAAGGAATGGGCACCATCCAAGACACAAAGAGAAGCACAAGCCCATGGGGAAAGCGATTATTCCAACCCCAGATAATTTCCTCTGGCATTCTTCAAGACAAACTGGGGGCTTGAACCTAAGCAACGTCTCCTGCCTCTGCTGTTCCCACTTCTCCCTGCCCTCTGTGGAAAAACAAAGAGCATACTACAAATTGAAACGCATAAAGTTAGTTTGAAGCCTTTCTTTAAAAACCAGATGAAAAATGTGCTTTAGTTCTCTGTTTCTTCCCTCCAGCTATCTTCCCCATTCAGCTCCTTACCCTCACGCACGTCCTTTCCTTCCCCAAACTCAACAAAAAACAACACAAAGAAAAGCACCCTCATGCCCTGTCCTACTCCATCCATCCTTGATGCTCCTTCCAGCTTTGCCTCTCTCAAGACCTCTTTCCAAGCACCCCAAATGCTGCTCAGTGGGGCTGCAGGAGGGTCACCCACAGCCTGCACAGCTAGGGCTTGCACCATCAGGTGTGCCCAAAGCCCCCTTAATAAAATATACTCCTTAAGGCAGGGGCTGCAGGAGCAAGAGAAGCCCCCTCTGTCCCCCAGACTGCTAAGCCTCTTAGAAGTCAGCATGTGAAGACAGACAGACTGGGCCAAGCAGCTGGGAAAGGCACAGAGAGATGGTGGATGTAAGACAAGAACAGTGGCAACAGCAGCTTAAGGTCAAGCAGTGATGAAAATTTCCACACGAAGGCTTTGGCTCCGGTTGGGAAAGCCTGCTCTGACCAGCAGGCTGGCCTTCAGCCTTTCCCCATGCTGTGCTCCCTGCAGGTACACTTCAGCTGGACAAACCTTCCCTTTCTGCTTTTTGGGGTGGTTCTCTGTTCATCCAGACCAGCATCTTGCAAACCACAGGGAGGCCACTTGCTGGGGCAGACGCAGCCACCACGCGTCCCTGGCCCCACGGGGACACGGACCACCAGGGCATGCGATGGAGACTCAGGGCACCATCACCTCTCTTGACCCCTCCACGATCTTTGGGCCAACCATCCCAAAAGGGAGCTTTCTGGACCCAAAAAAGAATTCCTCAGTGCTTGTTTTATTCAGTCCTCCTTTTAAATGATATCTCAGACACCATTAGCTCTCTAAGACCTCTGCTCCGCCACTCCAGCGAGTTTCTCTTTTGCTGTGTTACATCTGTGAGTGGCCTGGGGGTGCAGAGCTACGACCACCGCCCCTGGATAGCCCCGTCGCCCTGCCTTGCTACGGTGGTACCCCGGCTGCAGGCTGCCTGCCAGCTCCTGCACACCTCTTGCCGATGTGCTGCAGTGTCCCCAGACGGGCTGCCACGGAGCCCGAGGGAGCTGGGGCTTTCCTCCAGCCCTTGCTGTGCGCTCCTGCACTGGCTGGGAGCAGGACCACAGGGGCCAAAGAACTTGCATGAGGTTAGGGCTGGGGAAGCAACCTCACGTCACCCATCCTGGTCACCTCCAGCATCACCCAGCTTTCAGGAAATGAAACACCAGTTTGTCTAACCCCAAAACATCATGGCTTTGAATTCACGCAGCTGGAGCTACCCCAAGAAGGACAAATGGATATGAAGCCATTTAAAAGGAGAGACCCCAAGGGAGCATCTGAGCCACCCAGGACCGGCATATAAATCTCTTCTTAGCAAATCTGCCCGCTAACAGCATGCTCAGCAGCCAGCAGGCAGTTTCCCAAGGAGGAGCCCTTCCCTTCCCACCCGGGGCTGGCTGGAGCCCGCCGTCCTGCCTCGCTCGTCCCCATCCGCAGAGCGGCAGCAGGTGCCTGGCGCCCTGACAGCCCTGACTCATCCACGCCATGCAGCGGCGTCACCGGGAGCAGGAAAAATAGATGAAACCTTATCGCCAGAAGAAATCTACATCAACTTCCACAAGTAGCAACCTCCGGAGACCGAGCGAGGCGGCCGGCTCGGCCCCGCGCAGCCCTGGGGCGCAGGAACGGTGCGTGGGGCTTCTCCATCGCTCCGCGCATCAGGGACAGGCGCAGGGACAGGTGGCACCCAGGTGCCAGCCGAGCACACGGGAGGCAGGAGTTTGCGAAAGATGCGCGGGATGAAAGCTGCTCAGGCGGCCGTGCCAACAGTCGCATTCTTCATGTAGGAGAGCTCCCTCTAGGTTAAACACGCCGGTATTTCAGAAGCCATTGCTCATTTTGGAGTCCTCATTCTGCCCCGCCGCCTTTATCTCCAGAGGAGAGTCTGTCAGTCAGAAAGCCCGGGAGTAGAGTAGAAAATGCGGTGTTTGCCTGCTGCTGGCAGCCGGCCTTCCTGCTGCAGGCATCGGGTGCCGGCGGAGGACTCGCGGAGGAACGGCTGCACGCCTCGCCAGCGGGGAGGAGAGCGGCACGGTTTCGCTCCTTCTGGGAGATGCGCTGCGGATCTACAGCAGCGCGGCAGGAGTCAGCCTCTGGGGACTAACATCCCCTCTGTCCCGTGCACACACGCGTGTGTGACGTGCGTCTGTGTGACGTGCACGCCTGTGCGCTGTGCGCACACGTGTGTGCGCTACGCTCATGCCCCACCACACTTTGCCCTCAACCCAAGCGCTCAGTGTTTCACCGGAGCTGCTCCGGCACATTCAGCCCCTGGAGCTACACCAGGGAAGGAGTCCTCCCGCGGTTTCTCCAGCCAAAACCTCGGTCTTTACCCTGACTTGAAACACATATGAATTATTCCACGCGCTGACGAGTGGTGGAGTTCAGCAGAGGCTTTTAAATTCACAGAACTAGAAAAATCAGATGGAAAAGACTTAATGCCAAAAAATGCAGGACTGTTCCCTGCAGTGGTGTCCCAGGAGCCTTGAGCAAACTAGTTTTTAACATTGAAGTCTTTAATACAACTTCCTGTTTTATTTTTATTTTACCTAGACCGGTATTTACTAATAAATATGCAGCTCGCTGTATACAGAACAGCGGGTAGCTCCCATTTACAGCTGTATATAACTGACTGCAATATTCAACACCTTACTTTGCTATGCAGTATAATACTCACAATAAAACACATACCATATTTGCAACTGTGTCCATGCTGCTATTCTGGTACGTGATGCACATTAAGAAACAAATCCAGAACATAGAAAAGAATTTACCATTTACACAAAAAAAAGATGCGCTGGGATTTTCAATAAGATCTAGCATAATACAGTATCATTTTTATATCTTGTCTGCTCCCTTGGTCTTACCGATTTAATACATTTTTTCTTTCTGTAACAATAAGCCTACACCTTGTATATAGATTTTTTTAAGCATAACATATCCTGCATGTGTGTGTTTGTAAAACTTTACCATCGAAGTATAAGAATTGTCAGAACGACTCAGTCCAAGGTCCATCCAGGTCAGTATCCTGTCTCCGACTGCTTTTCACGTTAATATGGATTAGGCAGACAATAGTTTACTACACCACCACTCATTTTACAGCCACCTTAGCGATGACAACACTACCTATAGATACCTACAGAGCACAGCAGACAGGGCAACAGCATCAACCCCACAGGGAGGGAAACTGAGGCAGGGGAAAGGGAGAGGGCCCTATACAGAGGAGCCATCAGGAGCCCCGGATGCCACTGCCACGCGCTCCAGCATCGCATCCTGCCCTGCCAGGCACCAAAGAGGGGCCACCAGCCCGGGGGCCGCTGCTCTGGGAAGAGTTAATGGTGGAGGTTGCAAGCCTGAGCGCTGCAGGTGTCAGCTTTTAATTCTCTGCTGCTCTTCTCCCAAACAGCACCGGGATTTTCGGCCTCCCTGCTTCTCCTCCACAAGCGAGTGTTTAGCATAAGAAGGGAGGCGCGGGAGCCCGGGCAGCAGGGAGATCTCCTGCAGCCCCTTCTAGGCAACCCGAGCAGGCGCGAAAAGACAGCTGGCTGGAGCCCAGCGAGAGAGCGGGGACCGTGGGACAAGTCTTTTCACATCTGGTTAAGTACTGCTAAACCCTCTGACGAGCTGCCTAATTATTACAACACTTCTGCTGAAAAATTAACGTGCTTGGCCGGCTGCACTGGGGCAGAAAGGGTAGGAAAGCAGCTGTCAGGATGCAGGCAGTGATGGGAGCACCAAGAAAAGAGGTTTGCGGCACAAGAGCCGGGAGCAGGCACAAGGGAAGGGCATCAGCATCCTGCTGAGAAAACAGCCCCCTCCTTGCTTTTTTTGCTGCACGGCCCCCAGGACAGGGCAGTTCCAGCAGAGTCACTGCCCCAGCCTGGGCGGCCCTTGCCAGCAGCTCGGCAGAGATGCTCTGCTCACCTCTCCTTGCTTAGCCCTCGTTTCAGTGGCTTTGACAAAATCTCAGCGCGGCACCTTATTTCTGTAGGTCTCTATAGGTCCGGGAGGCACAGAGGTACTGCTCTGACCGAGCATCATTCGTATGCGCATCTCCCTGCAAAACCTGCTTAGAAAGGGCTGCAGAAAGGAAACAAATAGCTCACTGCCGCAGCTTCCCCGGGGTGGCCTTCTCCATTTCGGGTTATCACAGGCGTGCTGGTGGGTAAGCCTGTTTCTTCTACGGCTGCGGTGTTTTTAATCTCGCTCTCTACACAAAAAGGTGGGCTTATTTCCCGAGAGGTGTCCACGCACACCCAAAGAACTCGGTACAAGCAGCAGCCCGCTGGGTGCCTTTTACCCAAAAGCGTTTGATGAAATTAATGACACAAAACTAAGTATAAAGGCTAAGACAAATAGAACTGGCAACAACTTGAACCTTTGGCCTGTCCTTTGAAAGTCTCTGGCAAGTCTCAAATCTTCTTGATCTGCTCACTAAAGGGATGACTGTCCCACAATTATTTTCCAAGCATTTGTTGGCAAGTTGTAGGAGGAAAAAGTCATTTCACTGAAGCTGTTAGTACAAAAGCTCAGCTCCAGCCAGGGCCCTGGACTCCACTTCAAATTATAATATTTTAAGTACCTGAAAATAAATATTTTGTCAGCTGCTGAGAATTAAGAAGTAGCTTCGACCTTTCAGAGAGGGGAACCCTGCGGAGAGCGGCGAGCCTCAGAGAGTTAGCGGCAAAACAAGCTTTGCCCAAACCATCCGACCTGCCTCGCGCACACATCCTCCCCGCCGCCGCGCTCCTGGCTGCCCTGCAAGCCGCCCGCCGCCCCGCGGGGCACGACGGGCTCTCCTGCACCCCGCAGCTCCTTCCCGGCTGGGCAGGGTGCTGGTGGAGGACACCAGCGCAGCGCTTTATGGTGAGCTGGATGCTAGGAGTAAAATGAGCATCCCCAAGACAGCAACAGTGCGGTGGCAGTGCTGCCTACAGGGCTGCCAGCCCGCTCCCGCGGTGCTCATCGCTGCTATTGTTTCGTGCTGTCTGAGGAATTTCATCCACTTGCACGGGGATTAAAAATACCTGCTTTGGTTTTCTAACTGGGACATTCACTCCGATTGCGACCAGGCACCCGGATAGATGTGTCGAGCCGCTATCAGAAACCGGAGTGACAAGGAACGTCGTTCATGCTCCAGCACCCACACAAAGCAGAAGATCTCTGTTTTTGCAGCAGAGCTCAAAGAGTTAAATCCCTCTCCCTTCCCCCCAATCTTTCTGCCTTTGGCCTTTAGATCAGCCCCGGTTGCCAATGAGGACTCATCGAAACACCACGAGGCTGGGCCTGTCAGGAAGGAAACCAGCGCGTCCAGAGTTTTGTTGTTCTAAAGACTTTTTTTTGATTTTATTTTACTGCTCAGGAAGGAAGCCAGAGCCTGTGCTTCGACTCCAAGAATGTCGATTACTCATCCTTCCCTGCATTATTTCTTTTATCTCTCACTTTTATCTACCTTACTCCAAATTTTTCCCCCTTTTCTTTCTCTACTGTTCCTAGCCACTGTTTTCAGCTGTTCATCCAAGCTTCACCCCCCCCAAAAAAATCTGGCAACTGTTTCTTCAGAACCAGTGACAACGACAATATTTGTTAAACAAGCCTCCATCCCTCCCCCTGCCCCTCCAGCCAGCCACCTCAGTCCTGGTGCGGCAACGCGGGTACCAGGGCTGTAGCTGCTGCCCTGGGACCTGAGCACCTCTGAGACGTGAATGCAGCTACCCTCAGCGTACGGCTGTGCTACGGGAATGTTGTAACCCCTGCTTTAGAGATGTGCAATGAGAAATGACTCTGCTTGTCCAAGGTCAATAGAGCCCACAGCACAAGCACAAGCTACGCGCCGGGCTTTGCCCAGACAGCCCTTCCCTCTTCCTGCTCCGCGGGTTGGGAGGAGCAGGCATGCTCGTTTGTGCTGATGAATGTGCCCTCCGCGTTCAATATCCCAACGCCGGTCAAGCTAGAAACGTGCAACAAAAGTACAATAATCAGCATTCGAAGAACTCACAAGACATTTCCGTAGCTGCAAAAAGTGTGGGTCTGGGATCACCCGAGTGTCAGCGAGCCACCTGAGTACACAGCAGAGGGACCATCAGCAACTGTCTGACTGCCTCCTCCTCTCAGGGCCATTTCTGTGAAAACCATCACACCACACTGGGATTTCCTCTGCCTCTTTGCCCAGCTGCAGCTAACAACTCAGACACAACTGGCAACATCTGGGAGAGCACAGCCCCAGGTGGTTTTCATCGACACCGTAACCTTCCCCAGCCCTCGCCAGGGCATCCCTGCTCACCAGGGCTGGGCACGTGGATGGGAGATGCACGAGCTCAAGAGCAGACTCGGGTCCTTGCAGTGTTCCCGAAGAGACGACCAGAGGGGAAGCATTTCCCCAGTTTAAGTCCCCTTCTTCCTTGAAATGTGCCGTCAGCCTGGGGCCTGATCCAGACTGCGCCACGCACAGCTTCCCCAGACAGCAGCAACATCTGAGACACATTCAAGCGAGACCAATTCAAGTTCTCTCTCCCCAGCTCTGCCTTCCTCTAACATGATCTCCCTCTGTTTCCACAGTCAACGCGTTGTTTTCATTTTAAGAGGGAAAATAATGAGACGGTGGGAACATTACTTCTGGCTAATGGAGACGGAGATCTGCAGACTTTCACTGCTTAGTTTTTCCAGTATATCCCAGTCCTGATCCAAGTATCATCACACTTATTTCAGTCCTGCGCCCAACATATTGGCCAAATTGGGACAGAAATAACTCGTAGCCCATTTCTGCTTCACACTCTCTCTCACAAAGATCTCTGCAGAGCTTGCTGACATTTAACTTCTGGTCTACAGACTCCCTGCTTCCCCCAGTACTTAATCTCCAGGCTCCCTCGACACTGCTGCCCCCGAACATGCTGGCCCCAGCGCTCAGCCTCTTCCACCCCTGGTCGCGTTCCAGTGCCCCTGCTCTGCCAGCAGCTCTAGCCCTGCGGACTCTCTCCTCCACGTTCCCCCACCACCTATAACCCCAACTCTCGAACAAGCACAGACTGCCGATCACCACGCCTCTTCCTCAATCAGAGCAGCTCTTTGAGAGCACTGCTTCTGTGCGTGGACCCAAACACGCGGACAGGAAGGAGCAGCACTGACAGTGGCAACCAGCCTCCGGGAGCAGATGCTGCAGGAGCAACACCCGTAGCCCTGTGCAGGGCTGTGCAGGAGCAAAGTGCAAAAGGGAGGGCGAAGGAGCGGGGTTACAACAGTTTAGCTGCTCATTCTCCCTTCCTCTGTCTAAGGGGCACCTCCTGATGTATTGACTCACACCGGCTGGCACCTGGTTGATGGTGACCATCACGTTCCTCTGTCCGTGCTCCACGCAGGGTCACCCAGGTTTGCTGACTGCTCCTTCACCTCCCCAGTAAGAAAAAAAGACCTGTGGTCAAACTGGGGAGGCAGAAGAGGAGTGGTCAGGAGGGAAGGGCTGTCACCCTGGCTGAGGACTTCGCTGGGGGCTTACCTCCAACCGATGGCTCTGGTAATGGGAAGTAAAACTGGTTTGCAAGGAGGAAAATGAACGCAACAAGGAAATGGGTTCTGTGCACGGCACAGCAGCCTCTTGGCAGTGATGCTGCCTGTCACCTGCATCCTGCTCACCTGCACTGCTGGCCGGTACCAAGATCATCCACACTGCCAACGGCGACGGGGGGACAAGGGACAAGGTTCCCTCCAGCCCGCATGGGACAAAGGTTGGGCCGGGTGCGGGGCGGCCCTGCAGCACGGCCAGGCCACCCTGACAAGGCTTGGGCTCGCCAGGACCGAGGCGCAGCGCCGGGGTGGTACCCGGCCCAGCGAGCCCTCTGCCCCGCACACAACCCGCATCTCCTGCTGCACGGAGAAGGGACCGGGGCCCCGGGCAGGGAATTCTGCGGAGCCTCCCCCAGACAGCACCAGGGTGGAAAACTCCTCTGTAACATTTCTCTTATTGGAAACAAGGCTCGAGGAAAAGGCAGAGCCGCGATCTGGTACCAAGCCTTTTCACATGCCAGTGCAACTGTCAAAGCAGGCTCTCTATGATGAAGGATTATTATCCTATGCCTCCTTATCATGAGGGATGCTACAGGACAGACAGTTGCACATACTAAATGGCTTTGCAAGTTGGTTCATAAAGGGAAACAACACCAAAATCAGATGAAAGGGTTGAGACATTTTTAATTTAAAATAACTGCATTAGAAACAAGTGATCCGTACCGAAAATCCCAACAGAAAGACACGGGCCCAGTAGGGCAGTCCCCAGAGTTGTACTTTTTGCTCTGTCTACAAGCCCCGCTGCACTTTGGCGAGGCTGTCTCACGCAGCCTTCGTCCCACAGCTCGCTGCTGACTGCCCCCGATGCTTTCGGGTCTGGTTCTCACATGGGAACTGCAAAGAGCTCCCAGGAACGAGCCCACGCTCGGGAAAGCAGGCGTGCCAGCGGAGCGGCATCTGCAGAGGGACACGTCCTGCCGCCTGGACCCTGCTCCATGCGGCTGCGTAGCCCATTTACAGAGCACAGGCGGGCCTGCAGGAGTGCACCAGCAAAAAGCCAACGCATAAACACTCTTGTGTCTTTTCAAATTAAAACTGGACTTTGTTACTGTCTAGAGCCAACTACCAAGAATCTGTTGTACTGCAGGAAAACAAGGACATGGTTTCCAGCTCTTCCTCTTATGGTTACCCAGAGACCTGCAGTGCTTTCCTTTTCCCAGTGCAGAACAGTCGTGTACTGGGAACCTGGTACTGATGAGAAAAAGTACAAAACATGTTTTTGCCCTGAAATGGTGGTGAGAAAGTAGATCTCAGCCCTAAGTCACCAAACAAGGATGGTCTCAAAACAAAACTGATTAGAGACAATGTCCCAAGTGAGGGAAAACACCATGGAAGTGTCCCAGACCTGAGCTCAAGGAACATTTTCACTGTAACCAGGACTCCTTCCCCATGTTATCAGCATTTAAGACAATAAATCTTTCTTTTCCCAAATTTGCTTTCTCCCCTCTTCTGCTGCTCAGGGGACTGCTGTAACTCAAGATGCCAGCAAGCAGTTGAAGGAGAAAGTAATGCTGATGGCTATGGGACACTTGGCTTATCAGTGCCACCACCAATATTTTCAAAAGAAAAGACAAAGAACAAGACGACAGGCACAGATAGCACCAAACCCCACAGTCCGTGTTCAATCAGAGCTCTCGGTGACTCCAGGGCTGAGTCCCAAAGAAGCTTCAGGTATGCAATCCAGTCCCAAATTGGTGGGACAAATTTGGCACCGGATTACATGAGGTGGCCCCTGCCTCCCAGCAGAAGTGAGCGAGGCCACATCAGCCACTGCACGCCAGGGAACGTGCACTGCTTATGCTGGCTAGCATTCAGCAAGGTGTGACCAAAAAATACCTTAACAGGAACAGGAAAATGCTTCAGCCCTAGGATGGAAAGAAAACTGAATTCAGGGCAGTGAGTTTGCCCAGAACGTCTGCAACCGCTTGCGTGTTTGCATGCATACCAGTCGGTGCAAACACAGCAATCACGCAGGCCAGCAGAGCAAAACAGGCAAACAGAGAGGCTGCATGAAAGGGGAGAAAGACGCACGCGGATTGGGCATGTAAGGCTGCAAAAAGATACGCGCCCTTCTGCAGAGGACACTGTATAGGAATTTGATCCCACGTTACAGAAGACAATTTCCCAATTAGAAATTCACTATTCCCAAAGAAATCCAACTGCTTTGCATAGCTGAAAAATGTCCTCAGAAGTCCCCAAATCTGCTGTTCTCTCTTGAAGAATAGGGGTGAAAAATTCGTAGGCTATTGAGCAAACCGACATGATCAAGGACCGCCATTGACACAAAACGCCGGATAGAAATTGTCACAATTCACTTGCAGTGGCTGCTTGTCTTGGAATACAGCATTAGCAGAAAACAACTTTGCCCCCGCTATGAATTTGCATTAGAAATCCATAATAAAAATAAAGCCTAATATTATACAAATGGGTACAGTCCTCTATAGTGCTCCTGATGCAGATTAAGGTTAGACAGATTTTAGATGACAGTTATTTACCTCAGCCTAACACCATGTATGCACAAATGGAATTTATTTTATAGCTGCAGATATTAAGCAGAGGAAGAGATGAGAGGAAATCTTAGAGTCTCACGTAAAATATAATTACGTCTGTTTTCTGCTCCTTGGAAGGCAAAAAAAGAGGGGAAAATGAATCTGCTGCTAGCATTTAATGGGACTTGTCTAAACGATATCAAGCAAATAACAACCACCAATAATTCACAAACACCATCACGTTTGTTTTTGCCATGGGGGAATTCTGGAAACTCTGAGACCAAGTCGGCTTGAACTGTTTCGGCCCTGCGGAGCAGGATCGGGCCCATGGCGCCTGCACGCCTGGGTATGTCTCTTTCCTTCAAGATCTTCAGATTATCAAAGAGAAAAGAAATCTAATGCATCGGTGCTTGTTCCCTCTCCTTCCTGCAATGCATGCGCACTCCTCCACGCTTCTCCCAATTCCTCGCGCAGTCATCGCAGATCAATCAGGAAACTGTCGCTAACTCTTGAATTTTGCAAGTCAGAAAGTGAAATAATAAAACAATGTTTTAACTGTCGGAGATCCTGGCTCACAAAGTGCACTTTGGTCATTTCCTTTAATAACTGTAGTTTAGTGGTAATGATTTATAATAGTTCATAATATTCTACTAACTGTACTATATTAATAATACTAATACTTTGCCCTTGCGCAGCGCCTTCTGTCAAAAGCTATGGGGCAGCTCGCGCTGGCCCCATGCTGCAGGGGGGCAGCCGTGACCCCCAGCCTGCCCAGGTCAGGATTTCGGGTCCCCAGCCCAGCGTGGTGCCACGAAGCCCACCCTCCCTCCTCCGCCGGGATTTTGTGGCACCAGCTGAATCCGATCAACAGGGCCGGAGACTTAACGTGATGAAATCCTTCTCGACGAGCAGGATTTGGGTGGTGGTTTTGGGGCCGTGCTTTTGATGGGATATACGGGTGGCTGAATGAACTGAGTGAGACGCAGGGTTCGTCCTGTGCTTGTACAACAACTGTGCTCCCACGAGTGGTCTGACACACAGAGTAGAAGCGGGATGATACATATTTCCTGTGCGTGTGCCCACCTCTGCAGGAGGAGATGGATAAATAGGACGTTTGCTTTTGCTCCAGAGTTGCCGACACCAACTATCGGGAAGGACACCAGGAATCGCTGGCATCGCCAAGCCAACAGGAAAGCCAGCTGGGCGGCGGTGGCTGTGCAGGGACACATTTTGGAGGAGAAAACA
This sequence comes from Chauna torquata, assembly GCA_013399475.1. NCBI lineage: Eukaryota > Metazoa > Chordata > Aves > Anseriformes > Anhimidae > Chauna > Chauna torquata. The sequence goes on along the minus strand of VXAL01019795.1, from coordinate 134,378 downwards.
GACCGAGCCCCTCCCCAAAACACTAATCCATCCCTCAGCTGAGAGCCGGGCGCAGGCAGCGAGCGGGGCCGCAACAGCACAGCCGCCCGAGGGGCTCGGTGCCACATGGGTGGGAGGGCACGGCGAGGTGGCGGTGGCGTGTCCCCCCGCTCGCCACTGTCATTAGGTATTCCGAGTGCGCCGGAGAGCCCCAAATAGCAGAGGGAGAAATATAAACTGGAGACTGGCAGAGGAGAGCCATGCCAGATGGCCCCGCAGCCGGCAGGGGCTGCTCCCATCCAGCCCATCCCCACTTTAACTGTTCAAACATTTCTTTATCCCAATAAGACAATTAAGGCGAGCAGCATGGCAAGGAGTCTCGGCAACAGTTTGCAGAGGGAGCGCGAAGGCTGTTGCCAGAGAAGCAGAAAAAGGAGGGGGTGGCCAGGCTCTGAGCTCCATCCAGGAGCTCCATGAGGACAGCGTGCCAGCCATGCGACGAGGACAACACGTGGCCCTCACCCCTGCTGCCGTCCCTCCGCCTGCCCACCCCTCCCGAGCATCCACCGCTGCTCTTCCACTCCTCCTACATCACCCAGCGCGCCGCAAGGTGGAAAGCAAACGTTCCACTTGATTTATTTCATTATTTCATAAGCAATTTTAAGCTTGCAATTTCCCGCGATCACGGCTGATTGTTATTAGCAACAAGGCATCACTCCGCGTTAGACCCCAAATTTTACCTGCCTCGGACGTGGTGAATCGCAGCAGGAAGGGCGGCGAGCGCTCAGCGGGGTGTGCGTGTATAAACGTGTGCGTGTGTGTGCATCCCTCCTCCAGCCCGTTGTTCCCCCACAGAACATCCGAAGAAAACCCTTCTCCCCCAGCACACGCAGGTACGTACGCACGCAGCTTCTGCACGGGTCCCCACACGTAAACCCTGCCACGCACACGTCTGCCCCGGCAGGCGGCTGTGCTGAGGCAGCCCCCACAGTGCTGTGTAATTCAGGAATTCAAGCTGTGGTCATCACAGTCCTGGTGTCCATCACCTGAAGTGCGATTTCCATTTTTGCAGTGCTTGATCAATAGCAAGACAGTTGTTTCCAAAGCTGAACTATCTCCATGCTAGAGATGGGCTTTAAAACCCTAAATCGGAACAAAGAGCTCACTGATGGGGTGACAGCTTCACTTGCAGGGGAGAAACTCGTTGCAGGACAAAGTGACTGCGTGCAAAGAACCAAGGATAAGTATTGTTATAAAAATAATAACAAAAGCAATGTTAATAAAAACCCTTGGACTTCACACAGCTGTCCCAAGAGATGAGTGAGGACCGCAGGGTGCTCGCCAGCAAACCAGGAGCTGGGTGAGAGCCACCAGCACCAGCAGGGAAACTGAGGCTGGAGGAGCTGGGCTCTGACAAGAGGAGGGAAAGAGGTGGCAGGTCCCTGACAGGCCAGGCCGTGCTCCACAGCAAGTCACAGACAACACATGATGAAGACCAAGCAGAAGACAGCAACAGGAAGCCATCTCCTGTGTAACCACAAGGGCTGGAGCAAGGAAGCCTCACAGAGGCGGCTGAGACGTCTGCTGGGACAAGGTCCAGCTCCTTGCCAAGAGATCCTGGCTCCAGCATGGACTTCTGCCTGTCACTTTGTGGGAAAGCGACGCCGAGGTGACTGGGTACAGAAGGCCACTGGGACAGATTTTATTAGAAGCAAAAAATAAAACCAGGGGTCTGTATTTTTTTTTTTTTCAGATTTTAAAATTTTAAAATGGGTCTGTAGATCCCTTTTGCAGAAAGGAGCATGCCATTTATTTCCACTCCTTCTAGGAATCTCAACTATTGTATGCTCATTAAAGGAAACCCATAAAACATGTCGCCCAGTGTCTTTAACACATGCTTTACAAGAAGCCCCCAAACTCTAACAAATGGCGTTATGTTTCTCAGTAAGCACCCAGCAGAAGGGCCCCATCCAGCACACGTTACGTCTGCTGCTCCCTGGAAAGGCTCTGCTTTTGTACAAGCTCCCTGGCCACAACATCGCCCCGGACATCCTCAGCGCCTGCACTTCACAGCGAGAGACGCCCTGCGCAAGCACAGCGACCTCAGCCCGGGTTGCTGAACAAGGAGGAGCACCCTCCCACCCAACGCCCTGCGGGAGCCACGGCGATGGCACAGACCCGAGCACCGCCGGAGAGCAACCCCTCTCTCAGATGTGAGCTTCACCCAGAGGCTGAGCAATCGCTCCTGTACAAACCTATCTTACAGGGCCATGTGCTAATCGTGGTTACACCAGCACAGACCCCAAATAATTTTACTGAATTCGGCGAATTTTCTACATTGGTGAAAACAGGATGAGACTTCTATCCCTTAATGCACGGGACTAAACAGAGCAACTTCCAAATACTGCCCAAGATGAAAATGCCTGACTGGATTCTCATCGTGTTGCAAAGCATCTCAAGTGTGAAGTTATTTTACAGGAATATTAAAACAGTGCAATAAATTCCCTTAAAAGAAAAAAAAAGTTTCTCAGCAAATCACCTGTTAAGCTACAGGGTAAAACAAACATTTTAATGAGCTATTCAGAAAAGGTTCTTGTGCAGTGGTACAGAAGACTCTGCAGTGCAATTACAGTAATCCACCTTCCACATAGCACAAACCCTTCCAGGAATCTGAAAAACACAACTAAACAGCTGGGCTCTGCAAATCTGAAAAGCACCCATTAGACACGTGAAGGTGTTGCTGATCTAGGAAAATTTTCCAATTTTTGCGAGCTCTTGTAGAAGCCTTATTGCATTTTGCCTAGAAGCTACAGTCACCTACCTGCAACAGCTTCTCCATCAGGAGCAAAAGCATGCAGCTTTGACACAGGGTCATATCAAACAGGCACACGCGGAATACACAACACTTGTCAGGAGCCAATAATCAGAGACAACAAACCCTCCGAAGCATGCATTTATACGGAAACTCCAAAAATATGTATGTAAATGTCAATACAGGACAGGATCACAATTAGATCAGCAAACTGCGGTCTCTTGAATTCCTCCTTGCGGAAGTTTTTCTTTTCTAATGGTGAACATAAAAGATCATTAGGATCCACTAAAAAGCCCAGCTGCTCACTCTCTCGGCCTCCAGCAAACATTCCCATCCACGCGTATGCACACACCAGATAAACCCACGATATTAATGGAGCTAAGTTTCCATGGTGCAGCTTGTATATATGCCGGGAATATGATACAGAGCCAACAGACATGTTTAGTGCAAACTGTCCCGGTAGTTACGCAAGAATTTTAATGTCAGTGAAACATCAGGGATGCTGCCTTTGCTCGGCTCCACCGTGCAGCCGAGCGTCTTAAAGAAACGTTAGCAATATGGGGAAGGAAAAGCACCACACCAAAACACCTTCCACTTCTGCACAAGTTGTCAAAGCTGCCTGCAAAGTTTTCGTTCTGCCTCCCCTCCCGGCGAGCCCCGGCCGCGGTGCTGCCGGCAGCACGGTGCCGGGTGCCCGCGCCCAGCCCCAGGGACGCGGCACCGTGCTCGGTGCACGGGGCTGGCAAGGGCACGGCACCCGCGGTTGTGTCCGTCTGCCCGCAGCTGCGCGCCGTGCCATCTAATTCATTTAACAGATTTACTTCTTTAAATGGGGTATCTGACAGGATTTTGCCAGCAAGATACACAGCAGCTGATGCACTCGAAATTCATTCAGCGAGCGGACCCGCTCCTCCGTCGCTATCTCGCAGGGTATTTTTTGAGCAAGCTTCATTCCTGCTGCCAGGTTATATTGAGAAGGGAAAGAGCATGGACAAAAAATGTCCCCAAGCCTTGAGATCTCACCCGCCTCCCCCCAGCAAAATAATTATATTAACAGCTACGCACGCACACCCGTCCACATGCGCTCCCACCTATGGCTGCGTCCCCCACGGACCCACAAGAACGGGCGGGAGGTGCTGAACAATGCAAAGAGCTTACGGCACAAAAAGTGCCACGGTCGGGGGTGGATCAGGAGCCGGGGTAGACAGAAGAGATCGCGTCTGTAGTGCAAGGAATACACGGCTTCTGCCTTAAGTGGGAATCGCCCTACCCTCGCAAACGCTGACATAAAAGACATACTTGCAGCATATTTCAAAACCAAAGAGCGATGGATTTACAAGGCAGGTTGATTTTATGATGACTTTTATTGAAAAGGTATGCTGGGTTTAGGCAGATGCCTTTTAGCGCCGGTAAGTTAGCACAGTGCCTAATTCAAGGAGACAGCCTGAGGAAGCAGCACCGACAGGGGAGAGAGAGCCACAATGTCTCTATTACTCTCCTCGGCATCATAAACGAGAGAGGAAAAATCACGTCTGAAAGGGAGGAAGAAGCAGTGCAGCGGATTTTCAGTGCAAACAATATAGTAATGATAATAACAACAACAATAATAAAATTGTTTTCTAGGAAGAAAATTCAACAGAACAAAGGTGCCCGCATTGAAAGCAAACCACTGGCTCCTGGGTCTACGTGCTTGGGTTTAGAGGCAAAGTAACCGTAACTTAGCGCTCTTCTTTGGGGTACCACGCTCTGCTTCCCCCGCAGCAGCCCTGGGGGGGGCCACCGCCCTGCCCAGTACACCTGGACTCAGCCTGTCCTTCAGGGGGACACTGCCCCTCTGTGCCCGCAATGCCAGCACGGGAAGGCGACGGGGGAGTGGGGAGCTACAGCCGTGGACGTGCGGACTGCTTTGCTCCAGTCCAGCCACCCATGTGCTAAAGGACGCATCACTTGTCAGCAGCCACCAGAGCGGGGAAACACTCAGAGAAAGCACACGGTGTATGTTGGGAAACGGCTTATTGGATTGTAAGAACAGCTTCGGGTTTATGTCTTAGAGGGGGTGCCCGGTGGCCAGAAATACTCTGAAGTTAACAGGTGTCCTAACCTGAGGCACAAATCCTGAAGGTGAGGCATTTGCTACAAGAACGGTGTGCATGAAGAAAAGGTCAGAATAAAATACCTGAAGAAGCAGAGTGTACGCATTTGCTACAAGCTCTGGGAAAGTCTCCGGCTACCCGCTCCAGCTGGACCCCTGTCCACACACACGTATGTACAGCATCTGCACCCCTGCACTGGGGCGTGGACATCTTTCTGCACGTAAAGTCAGGTCAGCATTGCCTCCAGCTGCGTGCTGGAAGACAAGTTTCCTTCCAGAGTACCTCCCCTTAAAACCTGTCGTTGTCCATTTGCAAGAAACAAGGCAATACTGCGTGGTGTAGCCTGGCAGGAAGGAGAGGCTGTTTGTCCTCTGCTTTCAGCAAGAACCACAGCACTGCAGGACAGTCACCTGTTGACTACCTCAACGAGGCACAACTAGAGAAACGCCAACATGTCAACGGAGGTACTTACATCTGTCACTTCGGTCTTCGGGACTGGATGAGGTCTCCCGGTCAGAAATGAGGCCAGAAACCGCAAAGATCTTCTTCCCCGTATCATCGACTTTGAGCGAGCCGGGGGAGCTGGAGGGGAGCTGGGTGCCAAACTCATACTCCTTCCCGTCAGCGTCCGAGAAGCGCAGGTGGGGCGAGTCAGTGTCGTGGCAGTTCTTCAGGCGCTTGGCCGGCGTAAAGGCCGACTGGTAGCTCTCCCGGTCTTCAGTAGATGCAAAGGGGCGGAAAGCCCCGACCCCGCTGTGGTTCAGCATACTGATCGGGGTGCAGTCCAGGTTGGGGGGTGCAAACTGGGGGTGGAGGTGAAGCAAGGACGGAGGAAAGTCACGGTTCGCGAACGCTCCCGGCACCCCGCCTTGCCGGTGGTACATGGAGGCAAAAGTATATGAGCCATTGGTAAAGGGAATATGCACGTCCTTGTCTGCTGACACGGGGACCCCAAAAGGCCTCGGCTGCTGGCACGGAATGGAAGCATCGCGGCTGGCTTCGGCGGTGGAAGCGAGAACCATCAGTGCTGGGGAGGCCAGCGGGTTGGGGAGATAGGGTGAGTTCTCCATCTTGAACGCTGCCCGGTGTAAGTCCATCGGAGTCTCTTTCCTCAGCAGGATCACAGGCAGAACAATCTTCCCTGGAAGGAAAGCAACGTGAGGCCTGGGGATGGAGCAGGGAAACCTACTGGAGCATCATCACCCTCCGAATGCTGCAAGGAAACAGAAAAGAAAAGAAAAGAAGAGATGACTGGTTAGGTTTCTGTACTCATCTCCCCGGGATGCTCCAGCAGCAGGGTGGCCTCTTGTGTTACAACCAACTGGCCAGAGACGCGCTGCTCTTCTCGTTCAAGAAAATCAATAGACAACTTCACACACTGGTGGGATCAGCTCTGGCCCTCCAGGTTAAAGGGTGTCATCCAATGCAGATGAATGAAAGGCAAACCAAAGATAGTAACACACAGATTTAATAACCCGCTAATAAACAAGGTTCAGTCTAAAATTAAGACAGTAACTCCAAATCATAATTGGAATTTGATATGGCAAAAGAGGCATGTACATGTAATTGCGATCAACTTCAGAATGCCCACACATACACACAGCCCTAATTTGCTTGTGTGTGTAACCAACATTAAAATATCTACTGTACACGGTTACCCAAATAAGCCACCAGACATGCTTATAGTGTACACAATGCCTAAGACATACATAACAGCCATATATTTTCTCTCACTCCCACGGTACGTATGTGAAATACTTGCATCCACAGGACCTGACACAACCCCACATACTGCAGGGATGTACGGACGTGACTGTGCGGGTGCATGCGTGTAATACATCATCACAAACACACACGCACGCACTCTCCCTTTTAGCAAAAGGAGAAGAGACTTCACCAATAAAATGCCTGGCGTCTCTGACAATATTTAAAATCATAATGGGTGCTTCTGCCATCTGATCTCTGCAAACGTCTGCCTTTCGGGTCGGGGACGAGAGAATGGATCAGTAATTTTAGTTCCTAATGCACTCACTCTTAAGTAGATTTGTAAACTGCCCTGGATGTGCCATTAACATTTAGAGGAAAATGTTAACAAAATTTCTGACTTGCATCTTGCTGAGCCTCCTAGGCTGGCTACAGCCCACCAGCCAACCACAACCCCCTCCCAGAGCAAAGGGAGGAAAAAACGCTCCTTTCTGCATCTCTCTGAGTTCGCTTGGGCTTTTTGCTTTGTTATTTTCCCCCCAATCAATCTAGTGTCTTTTCTTTCAAGTTTCCGCTGCTGCCATTCAGGCCCCACAACCCAGCTTAAAATACAAGGACTATAACTTTGAAACAATATACTAGCCGCTGGAGCTCAAAGGGCCAGAAAAATCATATAATAATAAAAAGCTGTTACAAATTGTGCCTCTTAAATCCAGCGGGTCAAACATCTCAAATAAAACTTACTGAAAGAGTGTCTCCCTAATGGAGTGCCTTTTGTACTCCATGAATGAGGGAGCCTAGGTTAACAAAGTGTATGAAATCCAGCCGGTGGCTTTAATGCAGCTCAGTGATAACGTTTCCTCTCCCCCATCCTGTACCCAGACGCTCCAGCGACTGTTATTAATTGCGAAGATGAGTGGGCATCATCTCTCTGCTTCCTCATTTGGCACCCCTCCTTACAGACATCATTGCTAAATTACCAGATTATGTATCTCACATTAACGGATCTGCTCTCTTCCAAATTTTAAATAACTTTCCTGTCCAGTTCTTGCCACTGAGAGCGTGGGGGAGAGGGAGAGCGGCCGATGCCAAGGGCATCCAGCTCAGCGCTGCAGTCCTGGTACGCCAGCTCTGCTGCTTTACGCAAGGCTGCTCAGAAACTGGTGGCCAGGAAACTGCCTCCACTGGCAAATTTGGCATTGCTGGGGGCTTACACAACCATGTAAATATATACGTGTGTACACGTAATCCTATATATAAAGGCATGCTTGCAAATAAGTCTCTGCTCTCAGAAATAAACAATCATTAACATGGAAGTGAAACCGAGCAATCACAGAAAATATGGATTTCCAGGAAAAAAAAAAAAAAAGCAGCCACCTCTGCCTCCTTTTCTATTTTTACTTTATTTTTACTTGTGCTATCACCCCGTTACGTTAAATGTATTTCAGAAATTAGTAATCTGGCCGCAACACTTGACACTCCTGTAGGATACTGTGAATCACTACGGCCGTTTATTCGTTTGCAAACTTCATTACACTGGGAATAAATCAACACCTTATAATATCTCACCCAGCCAAATTTCATTTTTTTTCAACTCCCACTTCCTTTTTCGTTCTCTCTTGCTCTCCTTCCCTCTCAGCGCCTCCCCCGCACCAGCAACATGTACAGATTAGACTGCAGCGGACCAGTCATTATGAAAATCTGTCGTTAATACACTCCCAATGTCAAAATGTCATAGGTTTAAATACAGAACCCAAAATAAGAAAACTAACTGACCTTCTTAATTAAAAAAATATGGATTGCAGGATAATCAGCTGGATGGAACATTTGGGTGACTGGAAGGCAGTGGGCACAGGCGAAGTAAGTCACTGCTACTTTTCTGCCTCTATGCTGATTTTTTTTAATTTAGCACCTCGTGCAAATCCAGATTAAAATAACTCCAGCTATTGATCTGAGCAGTGGAATTGACATTAATTTTAGTTCACTTCTCACTTTGCAAAGGGATCAATAGGAAGTAATAACAGCTGACATCCCCGCTGAAAGGAGGAGAAAAGACGGGCTAGAGACAGAAATCGAAAAGCAACCAAATAAATCAGCAGCTACTTTTCCACGGCATCAGACAAACTCCAAACAGATTGCAAAAAGTCTTTGTTGAATTAACTAAACAAGGAGCAGAGGGAGGGGGGGTGGAGATCAATCTATGAAGCTACATAAACTGTCCACCAAGTATCAAGGTTAGATGCACAGACTGAAAACATACTCTTTTTTTTTTTTTTTTTAATTTTTAATGGCTACCTATCTGCATAGTTATTGGTTTTTAAAGCTACTCTGTTTAAGGTGTATACAAATTACCTGCGTAATTGTGTATGTTGCTAATAACAAGGCTGAACATGCCACAACCAAGACAAATTGAATCAACAGCCTTAGCTCTGAACCATAAAAAAAAAAAAAAAAAAAACCTCTCACCAAGGAACAAGTTGTAATCAGTTATCTCTGGCTCAGTTTTGGTTCCTCTGTGCGTGAAGATTGTAACACTGTTCTGAATTAGTTAAGAGGAAAGTCTAATAAAAGTAGGAGAAACCATGACAAAGCTGGATTTAGCAGGCATCACAAACACCCAGCAAGTGAGGAAAACAGGAGTGAGCACTGGTTGTAAGCATTAAAACCCACTTGCTAATCAGCCTGCAGAGAAACACACACGTATGCAAGCACATGCATGCCGCATGCACAGCCACCAGATCTGCAAATCTTTTACTAAAATGTTACTCGGAGTTCCTATTACTAAATCACTTCTCTGCTATCGATTAAAATAAATAAAAGACACCACTCTGGTTTCTACAACAGGTTGCATTTTTGTGGTCTCTCAACCATTTCCAAATGCCAGAGATTAAAATAATGGGGCAAATTAACATTTTTCTACCTCCAGAAACAAAGTTTTCTCAGGGAAAAAAAAAAATTAATTAACAACCTATGGGGGAAAAAAAAAAAGGTTAAAACAAAAGGAAACCCAGGAAAATTGACGATGCATGTAAATTAGGAAAGACCCAGAAAAAAATCACAGTATCCATTTACATTAAAAAGTTTTTTCCCCATAAATGTCAAGTAGGAATTTAGAAATATGCTCTGCATAGAAAAGCTAAAGATTATAAAACAAAATAATGCCAGCTGTTTGGGGATTTAAGTGCTCAAATGGATTATATATTTGAACCAAACTGGATTTCCTTATAATAAATAAAACAAATGCAAGCTCGAAAGCCAACAAAGAAGAGCTCTCATCACTGGATTAAGATACAAAGGAAAAACAGTTAATTTTTTCCAACGCGTGAAATATGCCAACTGCAGCCGCGCACACGGGCAGCTGCTATGAAAGCCGGTTTAGGGGGAAAAGAAAAAAAAAAAAAA
>VXAL01019795.1:102088-122210 GCA_013399475.1 Chauna torquata | reverse complement strand
GAGTCCCGGGCGTGCTGGCCCCGCTGCGCCCCGCGGCTCGCATGTAGCAGAGCGGGAGGCGCCGGGGGTGCGAGGGAAGGAGCAGTGCTGCCTCTCAGTGCCGGCTCTCATCAGTGAATGAGCCTCCACTCTCCGAGGGACTCCTGGCTGCACACACACACACGCACACACGCACACACACGCGCGCACACACGCGCGCACACACACACACTCGCACACGGAGCCGGGCTCAGCACTGCATACATTAGGGCACTCGGGCAGTATGGGAAATGCAGTCCAGGACCAGGCGCCCACCCGCCGGCCGGCCGCAGCCCCCGAAGTTGCCCAAATGGGGAGCCGGGGGGGGCTGCTGCCCTCTCGGGGTGCCGCGGCCCCCCCCCGGCCCCTCCGTGCTGCCCTTGCCTACCCGCCGTTGGGTCCTGGCAACCGTCCTATTTTTCCCTCCCAAATTGCAGCATCTCCCCCACGGGGCACCCCAGACCCCTCCAGCCCTGGGGTAGGAGGCACAGGCGGCCCCCCCGCGGTGCTGGCAGGCACACAGCCTCTCCCCGCGCACCCTGCTGCGCATCCTGGCACCCAGGGGTGCCCAGGGACGGGCAGACGTAACAGCATCCCCAAATGTGCCTTGGACATCCCTTGCAGAGCCAGACAGTGAATTGGGGACTTGACACTGGCAGTGTTTCCCCGATTGCAGCCCCCATGCACAGCACGCACATCGCTGTTTTAATGTTTTCTGGATGCACGTCGCAGCTCTGCATGAGCCCTCCCGCACACACACTCCGCCTCGGCCGCAGGCGACTCCCCTGCCAGCCCTGGTGCTGTCCTGAGCGAAAGCTGCCTGCCACATGAAATGGAAGAGCGAGTTTTAGATGGGGGATCAGATGAAAGGCCTGTCTTATTGTTTCTTGTGAAGTACACTGGGAACTGGTCCGAGAGACTCATTTATCCCACCCAGGAGGGAACCATTTCATTTTTTTCTTCGACTGCTAAATAACTTTAGGTTGTTCTTAAAAACAGAATGTGGCCAGAGCTTTTTGGCTCTTACCTAACTCCGCACCTGCACTTTCAAAATGTGACTGCGCTACACAACACACGCTGAGAAAAGAAGTCCTGTCCATCAGCATCATCAACCACTTGGGCTGTCCGTCTTGTGTGCGTGCCTGTGTGTGTGTGTGTGTGCGTGTAAGAGAAAGGGATTATGTGCCTATTGTCATCCAGCAACTCCGGTGTGAGCAGTGACTCATCACTAAGGTATATGGGTTGTTTTTGCCTGGTACTCTGCTGCAGCGTGAATGCTCCACCCGTTTAAAGGTGTCCACAGGCACAGTCAGAAGCGTAGCCCTAGGCCTTAGCTTGGGACATTGAGCATCCCGTAGGGGTCTGCTTCTCCGGTGGGCTGAAGCTGATCCATCCTTTCTACAGCACTTCAGAGACAGGCCTGAGTCTGATGCAGTCAGGCTGCTTGCATGCCTCGTGAATCTTTGTAAATGGTAGAAAATGTAGTCAAATAAAATAAAATAAAATAAAGCTTTTCTTATTCTCACACTTAAATTTCAAAGTAAAATGACATGGCTTTTCAAGTTCCTCAGCTCAGGAAAGCACTTGCGTGAAGGAGCTTCATGTCCTTTTTTTCACACCCATCGTAGCTCAGTTCCCTGCTCTGAACCACAGCTCAGCAATGGAGGCTGATGACACTCAACCAAAAGAGCTCGCTTCCCTTCCAGGGCATGCAACACACCCTGTGTACAAGCGAGGGGGCTGGCTGGGCAGGCAGTAAGTGTCACTTTAGCCCATGGATTAACCGTGGCACGATGGTAAACGTGGTCCCTCCCGCACAGGGCACAATGCAGGACAGCCAGCATCACTCCTGGCTGTGACCGACCGCCTCTGGGTATCCGTTTGTGTCTTATCTCCAACAAACAGAGCGAGGGAGGTTTCAACATGCTTTTTGGTGTCTCTGCATGCAAACCGTGAGGAGCTGGGGCTCGCAGCCCAGCGGTATGACAAGTGCTCCCTCAGCCAGCCATCCTCCTGGGCACCCACGGATGCATAAGAGAAAATCCTGCCCGAGCTCATCTGCTTGCACATGCTCTTGTAGTACCAAAGCCTCCGTTGCAACAGGTAAAAAAACTCGGCAAAGGATTAAGTACATTTCTAGGGATTTTCTAAATATAGAGGGGGAAGGTCTTCTGCCCCCAGATTCCTGAGCTCCTTCTCTGCTTTGAGTAAAAACTGGTGTTCAGGTATTCCAGGTGAAAATCTCTCGTAATTGTGAGTAAACTTCGGTATTACTAGCATCTTCCAGTTGCCCCTGCTTACAGCCTGGTTGCTCAAAGCAAAGCTACTTCATGCACAAAAGTTGTGGTTTGTTGCTTTGGTCGTTTCTGACTCCGCTTTGGAGACACAGCTGCCACCTGGGCTGCTTCACAGCCATGCCCAGGCACAAGAGCTGTGCTGGTTTGCATGGAGATGCTGAATTAATAGGCACCACACACATTTCCAAGGCACTCTTCCTGCAGTATGCTCCACACCGACAGGACCAAACAGCTGAGGACTTAGGTAAATATTCCATAGGTTAGTACGGATTAGCCACATTTTAAATAACATCAGAGTTCTGACGCAGCCTCTGTCTCCCAGAGATCTTGGGGAAAACATTCAGTTTGTGAACATTCACATCCCAAATTGGGCTACAGCTTCACAGTAGCAATTACAGAATTCTGGTTAAGACACTGCTTTTATTATAAGGCTGTATTTTCGGTATTTACAACACTGTGAAAAGTGATCCCTCAGATTTAAACTTCTTACTTTTGTTCTTAGCCGAAAAGCAATTTTTTTCCCCACTTTTTCATTTCCTTAGTATGGAAAAAAGGATTTGAATCCAGAGCTGGTGTCCAGTTTGTGCTAGCTGAGAATCAAGCTGCATGTTTTGAGGCCTGAAAAAAAATAATGCAGCTTTATTTAACTTGATGTTACTGCACTGTTACACAAGAACTTAATACACTTTGGATTTAAGGAATAAGTCTGGCATTTAGCTAGGTTCTGTGGGAAAAGTCTTTAGAAGAAAATGGGAAGATACACTCAAGTTATTTATATTTGTAATTACCATTAATCTGTATTACTAATGAGGGTTTTGATCCTGAAAATGGGTCCATAGACATGGACTCATGCACCGCTATGGAGCTGTGATATGCACAGAGGCCCATAGGAAAAATTTCCACTGAAATATACTCTATGCTGATAATTTGGACCCTAAAATAATTTTAAACATCTGATCTAACTTTGTATGCATTGTTCATCTCTAAGAGTAATAGGGGACACCTCAATTTCATATTTGTCTGCACTTAATATTAAAACAAAATTTGAGGTTGTTACGGACCATCGCAGTGCCGTGACTGCTCATTGCAAATGCTGTTCTAAACGCTGAAGTCGAAAGGAAATTAATATACACAAACCTGAACCTACAGAGTTGATTAGATGCACTTAACTTTATGCATGCAGATTTCAATAGGATTACCAATAATACATAAAGTCAAGTGTATGTGCAAATTACACCAAGACCGGTGCCTCTGACTGTAAACCTGCTGGATTCTTACAACATCGGTGTACAAATTGTAAAGCGAGACTCCTCTTTTGTCATTATGTCCTCCAGCTGCTATTTTACAGAATAAAATTGATAAGTATGATAAATTCTAGCTGCAGCTATGGCAAGTATGGGGCAAGAATGGACCACCCACATCCCTGCAGCGCACTGGGATCCCACGATGATGCGGTGCATCTGTTGGCGATCGCCCTGATGTAAAGCTGTGGGTCCTGCGGAACATGATGCGGGGAGAAAGTGCTGAAATTCGGCAGCTTTGTGACCATGTCCTGAAGTCCCTGGCACCGTCATCAAGCCAGACCCAGGCTCTCCCTTGCATCCTTTCATCTGCAGTATGGGCAGAAGAAGGGAAATGGGTAAATTAATTAATTAATCAAAATAAACTGTTTTATCGCAGTCGTGCTTCAAGGCACCCATGGCTTGCAGTGACGCCCGGCTGCCTGTGTAATCTCCATGCCCTCTGCTGGCTACAGCCAGCCTGTCTCAGCAGCGTGCCACCGGCCCTGCCCTCACAGCTGGGACCAGGCCACTTGTCCTGTCCCAAGAGGAGATGGTGGCAAGTGCTGCCAGCTGCCACCGGCAGCAGCCACCGCTGTCCAGGTGTTTTTGCCCTCTTGTTCCACCAGAGCCGTGGTCTGAGCGTCAATAAGCGTGTGGCTGCACCCTGCTAGGACAGGAGCTTGAAGGCTCTGCAGCGAGGCATGCCTCGCTCCGGTCCTCTTTGCAAGGATGCTAAGGTGAAGACGGACCTGTGGGTTTGGGAGCGTTGTTTGGATCCAAGCAGCTGACCGGGGCTTTGCTCCAGTGACGGATGCAGGGATCGCTGCTGAGCGCTCCGCAGCTGCCCTCTCCGTTCCCCTCTCTCACGCAGAGCAAGAACCCGGCAGAGACGGGGCTGAAATCATGCGATGTGCCAGAAGTTTGAAATTCAGAGCCAGCATGCTCTCCATGACTATTCCTCCCAGAACGAGCAAATAGCCCTTTAAATGACTTGTTGGCCACAGGACTAGCAGTGAGAAAATCTCTTTCGGTCTAGGAAAATTTTCTATGGCTGACAGAGAAGCATGTCCCTTTGTCATCATCATCATCACCTACACATCTTCCAAAGTCTGTGGAGTAACACAGGAGAGAAAGGAGACCCTCCTGGCTGCGAGATGCCACTTCACTTTAAATCCTGCTCATTGCTAAATCTCTACAGCAAGAGTGGAGACCCTGGCCAGGATTTTGTGAATGAGTGCTACATGTCTGTTATAAAGCGTTGTCCTGCGGTGCTATCTGCTGTATGACCTTCCCCTTGGAAAACTCGTTGTCCAAAGAAGAGGTTGCAGACTGGATGGCAGACGTCTGACCACTAACTACATCAGCTGCTTCAGAATCACTGTCCACAAGTGACCACCAAGCTTATTATAATTTCCAAAGCTGAGGTCAGGCCCAGATGCTTACGATAAGATGTACAGAGCCCTAAATGAGGCACTTCTGGGACACTTTTTTGCCGAGGACAGTTCTCCCCAAAACTTCAGTAGCTGAGGTGGTGTGGTTTACACCGTGCAGCATGCAACATCCTTTCCTATCGATTATTTCTACTGTTCACTGTCACAGCACTGGACACTTGTTTTCTGTACAAGCATCCACTCCTTTTTCACAGCTTTTCTGAATCCCCATCTGAGCAATATCCTGTTGCTATGAGTTCCACAGGCTAATGGTGTGGAAAAATATTTTCCTGTGACAGGAGCTACACCTGTCCAAGCCCCCTTCTGAGCATCATCCATCATGCTGACAGCATAGGTAAGTTGCCCGGGATCATGTCAAAGCGTGAAATAGCTATAAAGGCAAAGCATGTGTGTTTGTCATCTTTGTCATTAATGGGATCAAGTAAAACTAAGCCAAAGCCATTGAACTGTGCCTCAGGAGCCGCGGGAAGCTGGAGCCACATCCAGAGCAGCTCAGAGTGTGGCTCCTGCTTTGGCCCTTGGAAAGTGTGCAGGCAGAGCAACGCTTTGCTCTTATGTATTTGTTTGTGGTTGCTGTGACTGCACGTCAAGGACTATGTCAGGCTTTCCTTCGGGACCCAAACAGCCTGCACAGCGTGGTGCAGGGGGGAGCACAGGGCCGGACCCTCCTGAGGTGCGGGGCTCCTCCGTTCAGCGGGGAGCTGGAAATGACCCCCACCTTCCTCCTAGCCTGGCGACCAAACCAGAGCAGGACAGATCTAGGGAGCTTTTAAGGCAGCTCTCTCATGTGATTAGTTAGAGCCTAACATGAGATAAAATCAATTGGAAACTTGTGTGAGTTAGGGCTGCTCTCATCAGTTAGAGTTTGCAGCAGCCAAGTGCAGCATGATTGTTATTAATATCTGCTACAGATACATAAGCTGAAACGGTGCTTTACAGTAAAAAGAAAGACAAGTTGCTCTTGCCTAAGAACATACTGTCTGAGAAGCTTATCCAGCGCTGCTCCGAGTGCTCTGCACATGTGTAGTAATAGAAACTGGCGGTTCTGAGAAGAAAATACACCTTACATGCATTTTCTCATGATGCTACGTAACACAGAGGGATGCTGTGTAGGAGTTCAGAGCGCTGAGTATTATGGTGTTTACAGTCCTGCCCAAGAACTGCCTTAGATACTAGCCACATGCCGTAGGTGACTTAAGACATGCCTGTGCTCTGCGCCTGCCTTCTTTCAAAGGAAAGTGCTTTGTTCTGGTGCAGTTACAGCCCTGCGTACGGCCGGAGCTCAGTGCCAGCTGTAGTGCTCGCTGCTGTGACCGCTGGGACAATTCCCATGCCGCGACACGAATGGGATTGCGCTTACACCCGCACACCTTAGCCGCACGGATGGCCAGCCCGGCGTAACAGCCCGGTGCACTGGTGCTAATGACCCAGTGCTTGCGGTGGCCCACGGCACCGCTGTCATGCCAACCAGGTGGCACCCCCCGCGAGAAAAAAGTAATAATAACCAAATAAATAAATGCTTCTTTCCCTAGACTGATCTGTCTGCTTAGTAGGAGCTGCGTCTGTTTAAGAGGAGTTGGAGGTTGAATCGGAGGGGGGAGAAATCCAGGCTGCAGTAACAAACCAGGCTCTGTTCTGAGGGGAGCAGAGTGAAACCTGCGTTTCGCCCTCTCAGTCTGCCCCGGCCTCTGCAGCAGGCTCCGCACGCCTCCTCTCCGGCAAAGCAAACCCCTCCTGCGGTGGCAGGGAGGGGGGATTGTCCCCGTCCCTCCCTGGGGATCCGTGCGAGGCCGAGGGCTCCCATGCAGAAGGCCCCTGCCCCGGCCCCACTGCAGTGTCCCAGCAGAGCCCCAGCACAGGGAGAGCCCCTGGATGCCCAGCAGCCTGCCCAGGCTGCCCATTGCCAGCACAGCCGCTGGCATCTCCGGCAGAGATTTGGGGCTCTGAAGTACCTGCAGAAGGGGGGTGCCACTACAGACCCAGCTGAGCCCCTCTCCTCCTTGGGACCCTCCTTCCCTCTGAGGGGAGATGTGCTCCAGAGCTCCAGCTCTGCCTCACTTACCTGGCTGCAGAGGCCATTGCCGTAATCTCTTCCTATAAATTCGGGCAACTTTTGGTTTCCTACTGAGGTAGACTCCTGCTGCTGGTTTCCAAGACTCAGTGCCTGGTTCTCACTGTTTCCCTCCTGGGAAATTATCTGTCTTCCTCCAAGAAATGTGTGTCTTCTTTCTGCCAGTCTTTTTCACGAGTCACTTCTCACCTGCGTTTCCAATCCCCTTTTCTTGCCCCTCTCTTGTCCTTTAATCCAGCTCACATTACTCTAGCAGTAAATTATTTAAAGCAGGCAAATACGTGCAACAAGCTAGCTTTCTGTCAGACACAAGCCTGTTCGGGAACTGATACACTCAAAATTTCTTTATCTTGGCCCAGCTGTATCTTTAGCTAGCTTTTCCTGTCATCCAGTCCCAATGCCCCATCATCCAGTCCCAGTGCCCCACATCTCACAACCCTTGTTGGAGGTACATCTCATCACATCTGCAGTGTTCCTGTGGACCTCAAAACCCCCAAGGGATCAGGAAGGCACAGAGTTTGCTGGAATTCACAAAATGATTCAGCAGTTCTGCAGATAACAAGATTAGCTTGAATTTTAATCAAAAATATAAACCTTGGAAGAGGTATAAACCCTTACACTGCAGGGTAGACCAGTGAGTGGCTTGAAGAGGGAACTGGCCCAGGGGATGCTCACCCTGTCGGTGCAGTTATGCCTTGCAAGGTTTCTCGCGCTCTCTCTGTGCCTTCTGGTGGTGTCACTGCCAGCAGGGGCAAGACATTGAGCAGGGGAGCCCTAGGTCTGCTCCGTCTCCAAATTCTTCTGCTTCTTCCTACAACTCTAAGTCAAAATTGAAGAGAGTGAGGGGTACTCAGGATCCAAAAATTCAACTGCATCACCCCAAATTAGGCATTCCAGAGTTGAGAACCATCACCCGCACACTTCATCTCACCCACTTTCCTTTGTTAGCTGAGACAGTGAGGTTGTAAGGCTGATGCACCAGTTCTCACATGCCTGCAACGCATCACACATGTACTGGGGCTGCATAGGAGTTTGTATTAAATTCTCCCTGTTGCATGCAAAGCATGCGAAAACGTACTTCTTCCTGCTCTCTGTTCTTACACTCGTTTTCAGCGGACTTCTTTCCATCTATCCTTCCATTGATCCATCAAGCCAGGTATGCACAGCACTGTTCTCCCTCCCTTAAGGCTGTGTCAGGGAGAAACAGTAGCAGGGTTTGATCAAGAGATGTTAAACAGACTTGAGAATTTGGATGCTCTTGTAGGAAATCTTGAGCTTTAGTTGCATCTGAGTCCTCCCATCGATGTTCTTGAAGCTGAGTCAGGTTTGAATTGCCCTGGAGACATTCTGAGTCTCTCTTACGTCCTCAGAGTGTGTGGGTAGTTGACACTGTTGGTAGGTGTCATCTCATGAGAGAGAAACGCATGTCCATTGAGACAAAGATGAGCTGTCTTCCATAAGGAGCAGGTTTGAAATCAGATCTCAGTTGATCTTTCTCTTACTCGTTCAATTGGTGTGACCACCCCCCTCCCCTGAAATCCTGCAGGGATGTATTTCAGTGGGCTAATTATAAATTCCCTCTGTCTCGCATTAGCTGGATGCAGCATGCCTGGTGGCACGAACCTCCCCTCCTTCATTGGTGTTGTGCACCTCTCTTGCTGCAGGCAAAAGTAATTTCCCCAGCCTGGAAATGTGATTTAATTTGACCTTGTTCACACAGGTTCTGCATCTTTTACATTCCCACCCCCAATGATAAAACAGGATCAGAGGAAATTGCTATGATTCACGGTGATGCCCTCCTTCAGCCTCCAATTCTGCTTGTTCCTTCCTCTCCCCCATCCCCTGCACTGCCTACCCACCACAGCTGCTTTCCTTACAGGGTACTTTTGACTGCAGGTGGAGGATGTGTGAGGGATGTGAAGATGTGCAACCACATGCTTGTGTCATGCCCCTGCTGCCAGGAGAGGCAAATGACCCATTTCCTTATGAGCAGCTTCAGGAGTGAAAGAAAAAGAAATGGAGAGCGGAATTGAAGAGTGAAGAGGAAATGTTAACAGAAAGGAGGGGAGTGCTCCAGCACTCCGTTTCTCAACCATTTTCATAGCAGAGCCTTACCTGAGAGAATCACCATGCTCCCTGCCTCACTGGCCCCAGTCCTTCAGCCCTCTGCTTCCTGCCCCATAGGTGCCGTGGGGTACTCATCTGCACCTCCCCACTGCCATGGGCTGCTGCCCTCTTGCCTTGCCCTCCATACCACTTGTTCTGCTTCCAACACAGCTGAGATGGAGAGAATAAACTAGCTTAAACACCTCAGCCTTGGGCTCCCCAGTGGTTCCACTTAGAGGAGCATCTGCAGAGCTCCTTGCACTCTCCTTGTGCAAGTTCAGAAGATCTTGGTGGGACTCTCTCCCCTTGTCATCTGCCCGATCCTCAACAGTGAGAATTAACAGTGAGCCTCTCTAGTGAAGACTGTCTTTTTAGGAGTGCCAGAATGTAGGTCTGGGATAGCTGAACTGTCTGAACGGTATTTATAACACAGTTGCTACTTTGCAGCATCCAAAAGCATACAGGATGCTTGGCGAGGCACGCTCTAGCGGTGCATCAGCTGTCTCCACCAGTAAATTCAGGCATGGGAACAGCAAGCCTTTTTACACCAGCTCACAAAAGCCAGAAGCCATGACAAGAAACACTGGCTATCTGTAGTAACAAGCTGCAGAGAGCTATGGACGCATGCTTACAATATTTTCCCGGTAATGGGTATGGCATCAATTGTCAGCGAAGCAGACAATCTGGCTGCACGTGTCATTCAGACTTGTTAATGCTCTGCTTCTTGTCTGCTGGCTTTCCCTTTTGTGCTGAACTATTACTAGAGACCTGGGAAATCCGCTGGGTCCAGTGCCAAATTGTGCGGATGTTTTCCCTCCAAATACAGGAGATTTTTGTCTTATTTTGGGTGTAAGGGACTGTTATTCATTACAGCAAGTTTCTGAAGGGGCTGAGAATGCCTGATGTCCCCCCAAAAGATGTCCGAGCTATATTATACATTTCAGTAGCTTTAACTATACAAGTTCATGCTTACTCTTTCTGCCTCTACTTCAGCAATTCACATCAAATGGAAAATGGTCTAAACAGGGCATACTCAGTCCCAGGTTGTATTGGGGTAGCTTGGTCAGGCAGGAAGAACATCAAGCGGTCTGTAAAGGACTGGTGGCTGCAAGTGGTGAGCTGCTGCACTGAGAAGAGAGTGGGAAGGGGCGGGACGGAGGAGGAGGAGAAGGTGCCCTCTCATCAGTACTCTGCGATGTTGGGAAAGAGCTACCAGAGCATGGAGACCACAATAGATAAAGGACAAAGTACTTGCAGTAATGTTTTGACCCAAATTTGTACAGACTTAGAAGGCAGAGGGGACTTTTGGCCTAGGAAGCTGGGTGAGGTCCTCCAGACAGCAGACTTCAAGGCCAGAAGGCTCAATTCTCAGCATGAACTGCGTCTGCTGTGTAGCAAAGCACCAAGCTGAACAAAGCGCTGAGCAAAGGCTGAGCAACAGAACGTGGTCCAAAATAGCCAATCTTGAGTTAAATTCCCATCTTCCCTGGTTATATCATTCCAATAGCTAATTACTCTGTGCCATAGCTTACCAGTGCGGGAGATGCAGACCCCTGGCTTCTCACCTTCCTTGAATCCTACACCTTGCTAGGTGCCTGTGAGCCTCTGAAAGTGAGTAGCTCCCAAGGCTGTTTGCATATTGCTTGGGCTGAGCAGGCAAGCAGTTCAGAAGATGGAGGGCTTTGCTTGCTCTCCATCAGCTTGACCCAGCCAGCCAAAGCAAGGTGCCTTGCTCCCTGGAGCCCCCGGTTGACAGCTGGTGTGTCTCACGTGGAGCCAAAGGTCCGTCTGGAGCAGCCTGGCCTGAAAACCTGCCAGCCTGGCTTTAAGAAGTGGCAGCAGGAGCTCATTCCTAGTGAGCTGGATGCTTGCAGAGCACAATGCAAGACTGCTATGTTGACTCAGTGAGACCCAAGCACTGCCCACTGCAGAGTCATGTTTTTGTGAGTAAGAGACTCATACAAGGCATCCATGGGTTCCATTCATCGTCCACCACCACCCTAGGCAGCTTGTGTGAGACTGAGCAAGTCACTTGTTCTCTCTGGCTGCATCTAAATTCACCTTTGTTATTGCACATTTTGGCTCGTTTTCAATCTCTCATCTTCTCCAGTGAGGATCTTGCCTCCATCTCTCATCTTCAAGCGGGAACAAGCATACTGATGCTCCCTGCCATCCTCTCGCTGTCTCTTGTCTATTTAAACTGTAATGTTTTAGGAGCAGGGACATTAACCCTCATCTGGATTAGCATTGCTCTAATGTAAATAATATTAGTTACATTATAGATGTTTCTGTAATTAGAGTTCCTATTTCTATAGGCATTTAAACACCTCGTCTCCTCATTTGACAGTTATGTTATTTGATTTGTGTTCTCCTGATGTGGAGAGCGGTACAGAAACCCTTTTATCTCTCTTGATGAAGGGGTTTAGACTATGATTAGATTTGATTTTTTTAGTAGTGTGTGCAGGGAGGAGCCCATGGCTAGGCAGGTACAATTTGCGTAAGGTGGGAATACTGCCATAGAATCTGAATGGGGGTTAAATAACATGGCAAGAAGCAGGGGTTTAATCAGTGTTTTTTTCAAGGAGCATGTGGTTAGGACAAGTAATTTCAAAAGCAGGGAATAAAAAGAGCCGGCCTAAGTGGTAAAATGTTTTGGGAAGAAAACTTGGCTTCCCTGTCCCCATTTGCCTGCCTTTGAACAGGAGACATCGGTGTTTGCTGGCACGTGGAGAGGAGACCGCTCGTGAAAACGTTTACCAGAGATGATTTTATCAAAGAGGCTTGTCTTGGCAGATGGCTGTGTGTTTTAAATTTAAACTGAGTGGCATAAATAGTAGAAAAGAAAAGAGGGTAATAAGAAAAATATTAAACTGCCCTGTGCAAATCCTCAGGGAACTTCTATTGCAATAACTGACCTCCCATATAGCACCATTTATTTCATACGCTGGCAGCTTTATAGGTGCTTGTACAGCTACAGACGAACACCAATTTGCCAGGGCAGTTTGTTTTGATAACTGTTGTTTTCAATAAATCTATATTAAAATCAAAGGGAAAATTAAATAGACTGAAGTCAGTAGCACTGGAGATAAGGTAGCACATCTTCCACTGGCCTCTTCGGCTGCGAGGAGCTCACCCTTACCTCCAACTCGCGCCACAGGCATGACGAGTTTCGGTGGTCCCAGCTGTGCTTCTCAATGCCTCTCGGTGTGTTCCCACCTCTGTGCACACTGTCCTTCCTACCCCGGCAGAGCGGGTGCCTCTGGTGACAGCAGAGGAAGAGAGGGAGGAGAGAAGAGAGAATAGAAACCCCAGTGCCAGGGCTGGGAAGGAAGGAAAGAAGAAAGCAAGGAAGGACGGAGCGAGTGTGGGGAAATGAGGAGAGGAAGAGAGAGGCTGGAAAAGGAAAGAGGGACGCCAAATGCTAGAGAGGAAAGACAAAGAGGCAGAAAATAGAATAAACAGAGGGGAGGCGATGGGGAAATCAAAGCGGTGTGGACAGAAGGTGTGTGAGAGCAAGGCTCGTGAGAGCAAGCCCCGTACACACCCGCCTCCTGCTGAACTCAGCCGTGCTTTGGAGGTGCGGGTGACAGGGGAGAGAGGGGACACCTTGAGTTTGGCCAGGAATTTAGGAAATACCCAAAAGACCTGGCAGAGCTGGAGCAGCAGCAGCTAGGGCTAGCCAGGTAATTATTTAATTTCTGTAGGGCTGTTTGGAGGATGTTTAGATCCAAGAGGTTTTGCGTAGCACTGAACATCACATGCGAGTCCAAACAAATAATGAACACAAGAGGTTTCATGGTAGAGCAGGTCAATTTTTTTTCCAGCAGACCAGTTTTCTACCAGAAAATGTTGATCGGAGTAACTGGAAACCTTGCCTAGGATGTGTCAATATTACCCAAGCTTTTACTAAGAAATTATCCACAATGTTCATACGTGTTCTTTTTTTCTCGTCTCCTTCTCACAGCATTGTTTCACCGCTGTGTTATACGTTTATACCCCCTTTGGTCCAAGTGCTTGGCGGAAAACATGAGGTCTCCAGAGCTGAGGGGGAGCCAGGCACTCTTCTGGTCCAATATTTCTTTCTTTGCAGATTTTCGCTTCCCCGATCACAGCGAGGATCCAAGCGCCAGTGACAACGTGTCAGTGCCAGGCCCTTCTCCTGCCAGCTGGGCTTGGCGACAGCTGCACTCCCCGGGCTTCTTCACACCGTGCTGGGGGCTTTGGGCTGGGGCCGTGGGGCAGGGATCCTCCTTGCTCCTGATATTCGCTTTTGTGAAGAAACGTAGCCGTTTTCACAGGGATCTTTAAAGGGGTGGGGATTCTGCCCGCCGCTGTAATATGCGATATAATGAAACGTAACGGTGTGGTGTAATGGATGGTTGGGACTTCCAGACTTATGTAATAATAAAAGAAAAGAAGCGTGGGAGTGGTAAAGTGAAAAGAAATATACTATTTTTATTTTGGCATGTGTCGTTAAATGAAAAAAATCTGAGATCTAACCTTTTTGTCCCAGCTCAGGTCAAAAATCATATTTTTTGAAACCGCAGAATTTCCCAAGGGACAGGAATTCCTTTATTATTATTTTTGGCCAGCTGTCTTCCACATGACAGCCCGTGAAAAGTATTTTATCTCAAGTTAAAATCCTGCACATAAAAATGTCTCTCTACCTTCCAGCAGGTGTGCTTGTCCTATGGGAAGATTTGCTTTATCAGCAATTTGTTCCTCCAGGAGAAATGCTTAATTTTAGATGTTTTTTCCATTTACACTTAGAGTTCAAGACACTTGAGCAACGGCTTAGTATTGGGTGGCCTGTGCAGGCGTCAGGCCCCTTCCTTTATACACTGCAACCCTATTAGCTAAAATACTGGCAAAGAGATTTTGGTGAAGTGTTTTTTTTAATGTCCCATTAAAAATGTTTAAAATGTTTAAAAACGTCCCGTTTCATTGCTGTTGATGCCTTCACTTTGAAATACAGCTTTCCCATGACGACATAAGCTGTAAAACACATTCAACTTTTTATTTTTTTAATTTTTTTTACTAGTTAGCAGTGGAGTTTTGCTATAGCCATTAAAATATAAAGAATAAACTGCACCCAACTGTACAATATTTTTTTACCAGCATTTATGGTGACAATATAAACTGTGAGGGTTAAGCCTGAATTTTTTTGTGGATGGCATTGGAATATCAAGATTGAGTATACAGCATGAGCACAAGGTTTTTATGATACACAATAATGATGTAAAAAGCTTTTATTTCTTTAGTAAATTGACATCATTGCTTGTCCTTCTCTCTTTGTACTTCTTGGGTCTGATTTTTTAGGACTGCAGTTGGAAGAGGCATGTTAGATCATTCAGCACAGCTCCCTCCAACCGCAAGCGGGTTGGCACTGAGGGGATGTTTTATGGTGCCTACCACTCCTCTTGGGAGGCGATCCCACAATTTAATGCATCACAGCCTGAGGAAACTTCTCCTGATGCTCAGCTTACGCATTCCCTGTGAATAATGGGGGATGTTATGGAGAAAGGACCGGCTTGTCCACGCGGTTTTGTACGGTACCCTGACTGCTCAGTCAACGTGAGGTCCAGCAGGGACCTCTGTGATCATCTCGTCCAACCCAGCAAAGCACAGGCGGGAGAAACGTAATGCTCCCATGCATCAGACTTGGGCTACAGCAGCTCTTCTGCAGAGATGCCCAGTGCTGGTTTGAGATGTCCAGGACTCCCTGGTGCTCTGTTAGCGTAGTCCAGTCAATAGCCACTTTCTGATGTCCTGCTATGTTTTTCTAATGCACTTTATTTCCTAGCCTGCCAAAGGCTGTCCCTCTCACCTCTGTTTTAACTGGAAAAGGATTTCCACCCCATGGCCCTGATTCCGGCTGAATTAATGGTTTTTGAACTGAATCAGCACATTTGAAGTTAAAACAGATCCCCACTGAGTCTGTACATTTTTATTACTGTGCAAGGAGTGCTTAGGAAAATACAAGGAACAAGAAAGCCCTGAGAGTGGACCACCCTGTTGAGGGGGGAAATATAGAAATCAAGCTTGTTTATATGAGTGATATTTATAGGGTCAAGTGACAAATATGGTATGAGAGCCATATTGGCTCCAATTGGCTCCAAATATCGGAGCCCTGCTCGGGAATACCACATACCAGTCTGGGCACTTGTGCTCAAGAAAATCTAATTGAAACTGGAGCAGGTGCAGAGAGGTCTGCTAAGGTGGTGTGGGACATGGAAAGCCAAGGTGGCAAGGAGAGACGAGAATAACGAGGTTTTGTTAGCCCAGCAAAACAAAGATGACAAAGATGACTGGAATCTGAGAGCTGCCTAGAATTACACCAGGGGAGTTAAAAACAAAAACAAGTAAAGCCAAGGACCATCCTGCCAGAGCAATTGAGTGTAACCTAGTTGTGAATACATGTTATCTGGGAATTAGAGGAAGTTTCCCATCTGTCAGGCAGAGAAGACCTGAAGGAGCCTTCCAGCCGGGTTAGCATGGACAAGTAAACAAACATATTTGAAGATGGAGGTTGATAAATTGACTAGGATGCTGGATGGGAAATTATATTACATGATGGAGGAGCAGCGTGCTCAGTATCTCTGGGACTCCTTTGCTGGCTGATACTCCTACATGTGGATGGCTTTTAAGATCTGAAATCCTCTTTTGCCTTTCCTAGGCTAAGGACCTCAGCACCTTTAAAATCTCCTTTCTTTATCACCCAGGAGCCCTGCGCTGCATCTGCGAACCTCCTGGCCACACCGAGCTGCTGTTGCTGCCGCTCCAAAATCCATCAGGGGGTCACTGTCAAACAATGAGACGCACTTGCTCCCACGAGGCTGAATGAGCTGCTTTCTTTCAAAACACCCTCTAATTGACAGCCAGGAATAGCTTTCCATGATGACAAGCTGTCATTAATATCATTCACAGGAATGATACCCCAGTGATAGTATATGTGTTTGGAGAAAAGAGGAGAGAAATCCTCTGCAAACAAATGTTTCAGCAGAATATGTGAACTGAGCTGTGGTTTCAAGAATGACAACATGAATATAAAAATGTACATTGTGAATATTAGTATTCCCTTAAATATGTGTTCACATTGCTTAATGAGTCCCACTGGTGGCGTTAGTAACTGAAGGATTTGAGTTGGCACATTATTAACTTGTTAAGTAGAAAACAGTGATACAAGACTACTTGTCATGTGTATTATAAGACGTTTAAAAGTTGCATTCAGCATAAGCAGCTGAACAGAACTAAAGGAGTTGCCTTTAAAATGAGGTGATGCTTTCTGTGCTGTAATCTGGTAATCCCAGTGCGTTAAAAGGCGCTGCGCTCCACGCCTGGTCCTTGGCCAGGAGGCACCGCGGGCAGGGCTGGGGAGGCAGTCGGTGGCACCCTCCCTCCTCGTCTGTGCCGAACCGTGGCGTGATGCCTCACCTTGGGCTGGGGTGGGCTCAGCCCTTTGTTAGCACAGGGATTCCCTGGAGCTGCCATGTGCAGTCAGTGGGATTTATTTGTTTTCCTGCCTTGCCCTACCCCACCACTCTGCTGCGTCCTCTTAAAGCCCTGTCCATCCACCAGCCCAGAGGTGGATGAACACCTGTGCGGAGCAAAGCGATGCTTTGTTAGGGAACTATCAGGTTTTTAAAACAAATTAAAGTTATAGCTGTGGACCAGTCTGCTTCACCTGCTGACAGTAGCACCAGGGATCCAGCTGTGAGAGGGGGGCACAGCTGGAAGCTTCAGGCTGACCTTTCCAGCCAGTGTTTGAAGATTTAATCAGGATAGCCCCAACACTGCTCCAGTCTGGACCCTATTTCCTTTGCACTGCTTATAGCCATCCCCAAATCGCTAAAGTAGGACAAGCAATTAAGACACCAGACCTGCTGCTGAAACACTCTCGCTTGCTCTTGGGCTGACGGAGGGCTTGTTATGTGGGTCCTGAGGCAGTCTGACAGTGGGATTGGCAGGGGCACGCTACGAGGAATAAGTAAGGAGACTCCAATCAGCAACTATCAGCCCTTTTGCCCACATTTCCCCATCCGCATGGCCCAGTTTATCCACACTGCTGGCCCAGGGCCCCATGGCAGTTATTCACCTCTGCATTTCATAGCTGTGCCACCGACATGTCCCTTGGGGCAGGGAGGGGAGCAGCTCCCAGTGAATGTGCTGCAGAAGCCATTCATATTGGCTGGGAAGGATGGCATTGGGCCGGCTACGGGATATCTATTGATCACCGTCATTCATTCTCCAGAAGCCTGGAATGATCTGGATTAACCTGTAGGTGACATTTTCAGTGGCCCACGGCGTTGTTTTGAGGCATGTACACTCACATAAGACAGCCTCAGATATTAACACTATAGAAACAGCAGTGGTATTTATAAAATGTGGTTCTTCTCTAGCTGGTTGGCGTTCCTTCTCCAGCATCTGAGAGCTGTGCTAGAAGAAAAGGACCCCTTTGGTAGTACAGTTGCTAATGGTAATTGCATTGCTGTCCTACAGCCTTTGGGGGAAAACTCATACAGACCTCACAGGGGACACTGAGGCTAGCAGGGGCCGGGACGTGGCCCGCCCTTATTGCAGGTGCTCAGCTGGGGAAAGGAACTACCCGCCACAAAAAAGGGGCAGGAGGAAATCTGCCTGCTGAGGAGCATACAGCCTGGGAAACAGCACCAGCCTCGGCTGATGAAAAAGAGATGTACACATCTTCGAGCCATTGATTGTTTGTCTAGATGGAGAAAATGATTATTTTTTACTGCTACATCCAGAGGTCAGCAGTGGAAAGGCTTCCTCTCTCATCCTACTAGAAACACTCACAGGCAGGCTGCAAGTCCTAAATTTCAAGCTTTGGGGCTGCCGTGTCATTTCCAGCACGTCTCTGCCAGCTCACATCCCTGACGGGGAGGGGCTGGCAGAGGGCACTTACGCATCGCTCAAGGAACACCACACTGGAAAAGCCCCACATTCGCTCTCCTGTGCTCCTTGGCAAGCCATACATCAGTCACCAAAGGCTCGACAAATCACAGCAATACAGCTGAGCTTAGAAGTAAAACTTGCTTGTGTGGGTGGGAGGCTGAGAGATGCCAAATCCAAGAGGACTTAAAGGAATTCTTTCTATTATTAAATGGTTTGCTGTTGGTATATTACAGTTCTGACACGCTACTTTCATGATTCAGGCCTCCAAAGTTCAAGGCTGCACACAAACAGAGCAAAAAGGATAAATTCAGCCTGAAGAGCCAGTAAGATGGGCAGTGGGTAGATACGGCCAGGCAGCCAGGGCTGCGCCAGCAGACCACACTGCACAGCATGGCAGCCAGTGATCTCTGCACCCTGGTGCTTACCTTTGTCAAATATTTTTAGGCACAGAGCCAGAGGAAAGCTTAAGGGATGATTTGAAAAGGGGCAGTAAGATGACAGAGAGGTAGGGCTGCTGCTGTCTGCGGATGAAGGATGGATGAGGTGACCTCTAAGATCCCTCACAGTCCTATTTGCCACTAGTCAGTGAGTTTACTCTTCACACAGGCGAGGAGCATCAGGGACAGTGCAGATGAGCTGCTGCTTGAAATGATTTACATGCAGAGTTGTGAGTTAATGAGGGGGGCGAGGAAGGAGGCAAAGCACGAGGAATGGCACTCACAAGGTAACCAACTTGTATGGTTAGCACTCCAGCTGTGTTGTTCGAGGGTTACAGACGGGGCATCCTTGCAGGTAAGCCGCACGTGTCCTAGCCGAGGGTGCCAGCCGCAGGCATGGGGAGGACATGCCACAGCTTAGGGATGTGCAGCAAAGACAGGGCAAGGTCCAGACACCGGTTTTAGGATCAGAGAGCTGCACGGACACAGAGCCTGGAAGCCAGTGACTGATGCCCAAGTGAGGGAGAGGAAAGATGACCCCAGGCTTGTTGAGGGACCTGACTTTGACTTTATCCATATTAAACGGAGGAAGGAAGCACTGGCCAATATGGGTTCAACCTTACCTGGGCACCAGGAGATGGTTAAGACTGACAGAGTTATCAGGGCTGGCAGCAACCTGGCCTGGTCTGGAACCAAGCTATGCTGCAGTCTGCAGCAGTGGAGCAAGGGAGGCTGTGCTTGAGAAGAGCCCTAAATCTTTTTTTTATGCAGGCATCTGCTCCATGAAGAGATGGACAAGCCTTCCCCAAAGCTTTTGGAAGACGGGACCAAGGTAAGTTGGTAACACTGAGGGATGTGGACACAACTGTAGCATTTGGTATTTATTTCATTTACACAGGAACAACATTTGAATGTCTGAGCTAGTTTGTGTGGTTCTCTAAAGGTTCAGTAAGATGCCAGGCAGGTGCTGGCTTGGGGCAGGGGTATGAGGCAGCACGCGGTGAAGCCTCTTCACCCAGGAACAGCACAGGCGGACATGTGTCCCCCGCCACAGTCGCAGGAGCTCCATGCACGTGTGATATTAAATTGAAAGCTGGCACTGCGTTGGCTGACTGGGTCCTATCTTCTAACCCCTCATTTAAAGCCTGCCAACCTATCCGAGAGCGTTCGCCAGCTCAGGAGCACCTGGGGTGACTCTGCTGCACCCAATGTGAGCCAGGACCCAGTGTCCTGAGGTGGCCTGGGCTGAGCCGCGGGCTCCGTGTGGCACACGGAGGGCTGGCCCCAAGGGACATGGGAGGTGGCACTGGGGGATGCGATGGCATGGGCTGCGGGGATACAAGGGGTGGGTTTTGGAGACAAAATGGGGAGATGTGTGGGGACAGGAAGGAGAGGCACCTGGGGACAGGTCCCTGCGTTGGACACCAGAGGCGGCCCTTGAGGACATGAGGAAGCAGCCAGCGGGGACGCGGGGGACAGCCGGTGACACAGGGCCGCCTCACCCCCAGGGACGGGAGGGGGTGTCCCCGGGGCCAGCGGGAGGTGG
>VXAL01019795.1:13768-101436 GCA_013399475.1 Chauna torquata | reverse complement strand
GGTGGGGGCGGCCCCGGCCCGCGGAGAGGGCGTGGGGAGGCGGCGGGCGGGCGTGGCGGAGCCTCGACGGCTCGAGGCTGGGCCCCGGCTGTGCCGTGCCGGTGCTCGGGGCTGCTGGGGCCTCTGCTCCCCGGGCTCGGGTGGGAACCTGCGGGGTGGTGGTGGCAGCGGCCCCCCGGCCGCCCCCCGAGCGGGAGCAGTTGCTGCCGGAGCTTCGGGAGGGGAAGCGATCTGTCCGCCCTGGGAGTCTGGGCGTGCGTGGAGTGAGCGAGAGGCAGCAGCGACGGGGACAGCTCGGGGCCCTTTTGGGATGTGGAGATTCGTAGATGGAGGTGATGGGGGAGTAGGAGGTTTGGGTTTTCTTTTTTTTTTTTTTCCCGATGAGATTGAATTGGCCACCTGTCTCGGATCTTGAGACTCTGAAGTAAACTCGAGGAGGCTGAGGAGCACAGGATCTGTTTACTTTTTTCCTCACTGGCAGTGATTTTTTCTCCCTTTCTTTCTTTGCTGCTGTACTGTTACGGGTGTTCCTTCTAAACTGAGATATATGAAAAGATGTTGTTATTTACTGCTTGTGTTCTGTCTTTTACAAGTCTGTGTATGGTGGGTTTTCGTGGTTGTTGCTGGCCTATTTGCTAATAAGTCTGACATGTTTTACCTCTTCTTTACTTATCCCTCTTTCTTATTGAGCCTTTGGTTTCAGGAATGGGTGGATGGATAGCTGCTGCTTAGTCTGAACTCTTAATATTCTTTCAGTTGCAGTGCAAGGGACCAGGAAGTTTTCTAACTGGTTAATGCTTGCACCGCGCCGCGGGAAGGATGAGGTGCACAGGGCCCTGAGCAGGTGCACCTCCATGGGGCTTGTCCCATCAGATGCTATCGGATAGTTGTTTGAGGATTTTTATTTTAATGTTAACTTGAATTTATTTTGTCATTTAGTTGTGCTTTGCAACATTGTAGCATCTTTTCAGTTTATATTGAAGTTGGTATATGAGTTTTTCCTCCAAGAATGAATTATTCTTAAAATAAATAATGTGTTAGAGGTCCAGTTGGTTACTCTTCCGTGTGTGGGCTTGGGAAATTTGATTTCGGATATTTTTGTTCCCTTCAAAGTACTGAGTTCTGGTCTTTGCAGCTGAATTTTGATGTTAATTTATTGTATGGACTAAATGCTTGCCCTGTTTCAGAGAGTGGCCCTTTTATGGTTCTTGTTTCTGTCAAACTTTGGGTGGCTAAACATGAATGGTGTTTTTCCAAAAAAAAAAAAAAAAGGGGGGGTGGGTGGGTTAGTGTGTATAGCCAGACAGATTTGAGTGTTACCAAAACCCAGAAGAAGAAACCCATTAAGGCATTTTAAAGATTACACGCTAATGTGCTTGATGCTAAATAAAGAAGTCCTTGGATTGAGTATACACTGAAATGATTTGATGTGACCTTAAGTTTCTGCTTTGCAGTTAAGAGATACTTCAATTTGATTACTTTTTTTATTTTTTTAATTATTTTTCCCCCTTTAATTTTGGAGATAAGAGTTCTGGAAGAGACTTAATTGTGTGGAGATTTTTGTACTTGGCTCTGCTCCTGTATTGATCCGGTAGCCACCTGCCAGTGAAGGGCAGCGAGACTGTAGGATGCAGGTCTGGTGACGTTCAGGTGTGGGACTGGCCACTGTTGCTGTCTTCATAGGAGAACATGGGAGACTATAAAGCAGCTATGCGTTTTTCACAAGTCTCTGGATCTGAAGCACATGTTATTGCTGGAAATGGTCATCCTAGTGACTCCTAGTGTTTTACTGCAGTGGTGCTGGACTGATATACCAGCACGGTGCAACAGCAAGCAGAGGAATGGGGGGAGAAGAGGACAAGCTGTTGCTTGCAAAGTGCATGCTAGAGCAGCAGCGCTAGCTGTTGCTGCCAGATACCATCTGGCAACTTTTCTCTCCCCTAGGAGAGGTTACCTGTGTTGGTCAAATGCCAGCTGAGTGGTTGTGTTCTCTCCAGGTATGTTGTACAGGTGATGCCTCGCTCTTAACTTTTTTTTTAATAACTTCAGTTGTATTTGTTGCAGTTGTTTTTTTTTTTCTTTTTACCCTCCTCCTGACTGTCATTGGATATTAGTGTCAACATCTTCCCTGGCTGGTTTTCCAGGGTTGCTGAGACTGGGTTGTGTGGAAACCTGCTTAGAGTGTTTCCTTGTCCAACAGGATGGACCTTTGGCAGAGTACAGATTTTTTAATTTTTTAACTTTTCTAGAGTTCATGTGTGTTCATCAAACATCAGGAATATACCAAGCAATGCTCCCAGAATCCGGACTGAGATTTATTTGGCACTCTTAGGTGTTAACCTTCAAGTTCATTTTTCAGATAATGAAGGTGTGCAGCAGTATAAGTGGTTTAAGCAACTGTGGCACTTGTGTATGAAAATCAAGTAATTGTGCGTGCTAGATTCCATTAAACAAAGGACTGCCTGCTATTTCTCCTTTCCACAAAATTAGGCCAATATGCAGTAGTAGCTTTTACTGACTAGAAGTGTAGTAGCTACAGATCTCTTATTTCTGGCACAGGGAGCTCTGTGGGTTGAGAGCATTGAAATGCCATAAATTTCAGAACTCTTTCCAAAGACCATGGCTGGGAAAGTTTCAATGAAAACTAAGATGTGTTATTTTTTGACAGTGAATTGGTTGGACCATTGGAACAAGCGGTCTGAAGGTAGTGGGGAGCCTCCGTATTTGATGCTGCAATTCAAGGCCAGAAACTTTTTTGAAAGATGTTCAAGCCTTTGGGTTCAATTCAGGAGTAATGAAGTGGAAACTTTATGGCCGGCATTACACGAGGTTCAGACAGCATGGCCCGATGGGCTTTCTGACTTCAAGTTTTATGTGCTTATGCTGCTAGAGCCAAGATACCTTCTCCATTTTCTGTGAAATGCCACGCCATCCCAGGCATAGGTGTCCTGGTCTGAGCATGCGGTTGGGTGAGCGGCTGAGCGAGCCTGCAGCTCCACTGGCTCATCTCCCTCCTGCTTCTGCCATTGTGGGCACATCCCCTCCTTGGAGCTTTGGCACTCATCCAGCCTGTCCCTGAGCTGATTCGTCTCACTAAACCAGCAGGAAACTATCTTGTTTTAATTGTATTTTATTCTGGCTGCATTAGCCCTTTTATGGGTTCCTGTGGTTGAATCAGCTCACAGCAAGGCCTGACGAGCACAGGAACCGGTGTGAGATAATCAGCAGGAGAGTAAGACTGAGAGGGAAGGATGGGCCTGTCTGCTCTTGGCCTCTGAGAGCTATTGGGTTGGTTAACCCCGTTTTGTGTAGCTTCACCCCAGGGCATTTTCTTATGGCTCCCATGCAGAGGCAGGAGACTGGACTAGAGGGTTCTTGTCTGATCCTCTGTAACTCTCTTCCCTGATACTGAATCTGCTCTTCCACTGCGGCTTTCCGACCTTGCGTTGCATACATCTCTGTTGTTACTTCTTTGTTTTAATTTGTCGTTTCCCTCCTCTGCATTTTTCTAAGTGACCAGTCCTTTACTGTGTGGAACTTCTTCAAACTTCAGCTTAGATCCGTTTGCCAATCCGCAGTTACTCTTGGAGAAGGTTTAAAAATACACAGCAAAACCTGTCTTAAGAGACCAGTCAAGGAGGTGACGAAAGTGGGTTGCCTAGCAGAGGTGGCCTAATAAAATCGGAGTGGAATTGTACTGTGCATCTTTCGAGAGTGCTTCTGGGTGGTCTGCGCGGACGGGTTCGCGTCCTGCCGGCACGGAGCGCGGTGCGGGTGTCACCGTGCTGCCACATGAACTGAGCTGTGTTTGTTTCCCAGCCTCCTAGCGAGTGGTAGGCCCAGGAGGTGCTTCCCTAAGTACCCGGCGCCTTCCGCCTCGCTCATTGTGATCTCACAAGGCGTCGCGTCTGTGGTGTCACAATGGAAGAGATTCTGGTGCTCTGGCGTAGCATTTGACATAGCAGCCGAGGAACACAGCGGGAAGAATGAGCTCGAGGAACGGGAGAGAACTTCCTTAACCCAGGAGTGCCCTCCATCTTGTAGTCAGCCCTTTCCACGTTCACTCGTCTCTTCCGTAACGCCCCTGTAGGGTGAAGTGACGATCAGGTGGTTTTTTAAGTGAGCTACCAGGATGTGCATCTCTCTCAGACGAGCGGTCGCCTCAGTTTGCCCCTGGAACCCTCGTTCTTCTCTGCTGTTACCCTCCCTTACTGTATTGCGTCTGATTTTAGACTGTAAGTTCTTGAGAACAGGGGCCTCTTCATCTGTAGTGGGAAGAGGCTGGGTGCAATTCTGGAGTGCTGTAAAAACAAAATGATTAATTCCAAGTTGTATCTGTGATGAGTAATGATGGGACAACGTGTAGGCATCCCATGGCGGTGCTCTGGGGAAGTTATGTTACGAATTTTCCAAAAACATGGGCTTGGTTGTCTACCAGTGCTGCAGACAAACCTAGCCAAAAATGAAGGGAGTGCTATCACGAAAGTGTATTGGATTAATGTTCGAGGGATGATACTGTGAGGTTAACAAATTAAAGAAGCAAATTTACCTGTCTAAAATCATGTTACATTATTAAAACGGTTATAAAAGCTTTGTGTTTTGTTGTTTGTTTTACTTTATGTATTTTTTTTGCAAGTTTGGAGAGTAACAGTGGGTAAGCTGGTTTTGTTCCTAAGTCTCTTGTTTCCTGTCTCCCAGGCTAGCCATTTGCTGTCATTTTTTGGACTGTAGTCTCTCTAATGAAATATTTTGTTTTAGGTTAATGTTAATTTAAAAAAAAAAGTTCTCTCTATTGTTCTTCAGTTATATCTTCGTGCAACTGAAATATTGGCTCCCATTTGACCTCCATGTACGCATTTGAACAGTTCCCAAATTTTAAGTCCTGCGTTTTTTTGCCATGCTCTGTTCCAGGAGTTGCTAAATGTATGCAATTTTATTCAACAAAATGCATCTTTATTACCCTGTCTTTTTACCCTTAATAATCATGAATATAATTCAATAAAATAAGACAAACCTGACTTACATTTTGGATTATTTTTGGTTGCTCTAGCCTTGAGTTCAGTTGTCTGCCAGAGACCAGCAATTGCAGTTGCTCTTGCCCAGGCTTTACGCAGGAAATAAATTGAACCATGCTACTTCCAAAGCTTGCTTGCTTGCTTTTCTTTTTTTTTTTTTTTAATTTCAGTTTGCATTGTCATTTTAGGCTGTTTCTTTTTATGTATATATGCACAAACACACACTGTGATAAGGCCGTTTTACCATAACATAAAGTAATTTAACATGTAAATGGAGGTTCTTATAAAATACATCCTTTAAGGTTGGAGGGGCAACCCAAGAAGTGTTCATCTCTTCCCCTCTCCTGTCTCAGCTTATTAAGGTGAACAGTGAAGGGGAGTATTTTTGGGTTAAAAGCAAGCTGTTAAAGGTATGCCTTCTTTTGCTGCCAGGTGATTTTAATTAGATTTGGTTGTAAAAAGTAAGTATTAATGTTAAGTGCAAAGAGCCTACTGAGCTCAAGTTCAAAGGCTGATGTATCTTGCCATTGATGAATTTGTATCCTGGGCAGCTTGCAGGGTGCACACCTCTGTTCTTTCCTGTGGCTTTGGGGCTGTCCCGCAGATAGAGCACTCGAAGTGCCCTGCTGGCTTCTGTCACAGTCACTGTCCTATGCCACTCGTTTTCTGTCCTGTTTGTTGCCGCTCGAGGTTCCCACTAAGCAGCTTCCCTGGGGTGAAGCCAGGGGTGCGACAGCCACCGGTGCAGGTTCTTCGCTTAGCACGCGGCGGGGCCCCTCTCGCTTGGCTTTCCTTACGTGCTGGTGATCACAGTGTCATGCTTTAGTGTTGTGTGCTTGCACCGCACGCAAGTGAGAATCGTGGTGAGCCTGAGCTTGTCCTGTTACCTGCAGCTGGTGTCCAGAGGTAGATAGATAGATATATTTTTTAATTTTAAAGGATGGTTGCTGATTATAGCTGGTGATGTCATGTGTGGCACACTGTAATACAGCTCCTAATGCTAACTTTATCTTCCAGCTGAAACCCAGCACACATGGCTGTTTCCTCTGTTATTGGGTGTTGCAAGTGTAAAGTGCTGTCACATTTTCCTAGGTCTGTGTACAGTCTGTCAAAATAATTCCTCACGTCCAGCCTCAGTTCATGGTCCCATTATGTTTCGTGTATATCTGTGCAAGGAATTGGAGCTGTGTGATATGAAATATTAACCTAGTAGGGTTGAATGCCAGATGTGACAGTTTGCACTATCTGAGATTATAATCTGATCCTGGGTGCATAAGAAATATGTTTTTTTTTTTCACTTAGGTGTGGAAGTGGAATCATGTAACGTGTAGATTTATCCGGATAGAGCAGGGTTGCTAGTTTTTGAAGCCGTGCTGCTTGCATTGCTGTCTGTTCAGAGGAAAAAAAAAAAAAAGGAGGGGGGGAGGATAATTACTAGTGCCTTGCATTGTCATAGCAGTTATAAATGCTTTACATGACTTCTAATAAAGTGTGTTTGCTCACCAGCTATCTTGTGCTCTGAGGCACTCTGACCTTGCCAGAGAAGATGATGTAAGGTCTTCCCAGGGCACCTGGAGCAGTGGCTGGGTAAACATGCAGTTAAAACTTCATTTGGCTCAAAGTGCAGGGCTTGCAGTGGGGTTGCTCTTATTTGTATGCTGTCTGCGTAGGGGAATGAGCATGAAATACCCCACTGCACACCTTTGTTCAGCGTATAGCTCCCTCAGCTCCGTGCGTTTAAGATGGGGAGCCTGATGCTGTCACTGGGCACGGACCACCTGGAGAAGCTGGTGCAAGCAGGCGCTGGTGTTGGCTGTTATTTCCCTCTGCGGCTGTTCCACGGTGTCTGGGTGGCACGGACCTGCCTGGGTCTGGAGCGGTACAGCTGTGTCCACGTGGTGATGTGCCTGAATCCCGCTGAGACACCCACTTTGTCTTCACCGTGTGATACCGCGTGGACTTGCTGGCTTGGTTAGCGTCAGCTCGGGGACCTCCGCGTCGCTGTGCGTGGCAGGGGTCAGCCTGAAGATTCACAGGGAGCATGTTTAATGCCCTGGCCGTGCCAGTTACGATAAATTAGAGAAGTACCGATCCTGCTGTGTGTAGGTGGACAGTGTGGTATGTTTTATTGCCTGTGCTTGATATAGGGGTTGGAGCCTGCCTGCCTCCCCCACTCCAACTGTGTATTTTACTTTATGCAGCAGGCTAAAGACCAGGTTTTACCACAACTAACTTACACACTGCTTTGTTCTGAGACATTATATTAGCTGTGATGGACCTTCAGATTCATAGCTGAATGCTTGAAGATTTAAAGCACGTACACCTTAAATATCTCTTATCTGGGGCAGGTTAGACATGAACGTAACTAACTTCTATTGGGCCGTAATGCATTTATTAATGACGGTAAAAGCTGTAGATGGAAAAACAATAGGTAGAGCTGAGCCCCTTTAGGATAAATGCAACGTTGGGCTTGCAGCGTGGCTCTTTATTATGGTTTTGTAACTTGAGTTTTCACTTTTGCGGGTACCTGCTGGCTGGCACACCGCTGTAATAAAGCCGGCGGCCCCCCGGAACATGACAGCCGCAAGGTGTGGCTGTGTTCTCGCTGGGGGGCTGGCAGCGTGGGCCGCGGCTCTGCCTGAAACCCCCTCAGCTCCTCTGGTTTCCAGCTATGGTGTGCCTGGGTGCTCCTTTCCCTCCAGGCCTCGAAAGGGAGGGTTGCAAAATGTGTGTTTACTCGAAGCACACAACCTGCTCTGCCGCAATTATCTCCTAATCTGGTCCTTCCGAGTTTCTGTGGTCTCGCAGGTAAATACAGATTTAGCCGCTATTCAAGGCATATTATTTACCTCATTAAGTGTGTGTTTTGGCACGTGCCTTATTTACCTGATGGACTAACGGATGTGAAAGAGCAAATGCTGTCTTTTGTGTAAACAGCGACTTTGTTCGCAGGCTGCGAGTCCTCTGTTTTGTCTTTCCTGTTCCACGGAAGAAAAGCAAGCGCACGCGTGGCTGGGCTTGGGCGGCACGGACGGCACCGGGCAGCAATGGGGCTGTGCCCGGAGCCACAAGCAGGCAATGCCCATTGTCCCTGGCCCTGCAGAGGGTGTGATGTGCCTGGGGAATTGCCCTGGCATGGCTGCTGTTGGCTGGCAAACCTGGGGGGGCATACCCATATCCTTGCTTGGGAGGATGGGGTTGTTGAGATTCACCTGTTTTGCCACCTTTGGCCACTGTCCCTGGCTGTGTACCGGCTCCACAAGCAGGGCTCGATCTCTCATCCTTGTAAACGTGAGTTTGGTAGCAGCCCTGGGGCAGTGACAGGCCTGTCAAGTTTTTCCTGCAACAGTTTAAAAGAAAAAGGGTAGGGGGGAAATCCAGACAGTCTCATGGGGGTAAGGTAATTTATTAAATAGCACTTATGAAATAGAAGCATTAGGAGGTGATGGATGGGTGAGGTATTTCTTTCTGGGGAGGGAGGGAGGGAGACTGTAACCTGTAAAGTCTTGCTTACATTTTACTGAAATGATGGCTTGGTGCCCGCAGTTCACGTGTGGGTTTGTTGTACCAACCTCTTCCTCTGAGAAATACCTGAAGTGAGAAATCCAGTGCAACGCTAGAATGGCATCGCTGAGAAACCTGGTACGCAGGGCAAATGAGGACTTCCCAGGGGAGGGTTCCTCTGGCCCCTAGGCACGTGGGTTTCTAGTGGAAGGGGGAGGTTTCCCTGTGACCAACAGGCATTTTCAGGTCCAGGCTGTTTCGATGGGTTGTAGTGTTGATATGTGGCTTGCTGTGTTTAATTTCTGCCATGTACCGGAAGTTGCATTGTATGTGAAAAGACGAAAGGCCTCCTCAGAAATTTCAATGGGTTTTAGATCAGACTTTTCATGCTTAAGTGGTTTGTGTTGTGTTCTGCTATGATAAGATTCAGTGGGGATGTGTGATCTGGCGCCCAGAGCCATGACTGTTGTATGTCTCATAGTTCTTAATTTAGAGCTGTTTGCAGAGGTTAATTTCCAGTTGCCTGTGATTCTGGACACCTTGAGCCCAGTCCAAATGCCATCTGTCGTGCTTAGAGCAGGTTACTGTGTTGTTTCAGGTTTGCAATGCTGGAACCTCCACTGGGAAGCACAGAGAAAACCCCTGATGGAGGAGAGTGATGGAGCAATACTAGCAGAGATGAGATGTATGTGTGCATAAGTAACACGAGTCTCTCTTCAGTTTCAGATGCCTCTGGATGTTCAATGATAGCACTCCTCCATACTGGAGCAGCAAAGTTTCCCCAAAACTTACTTCCAAGGGCAAGACAAGCTGTGTGCTCCCTCTTCCCGGCTGGTGTTCTCAAAGGGTACAGCTCCATCGTAAGCAGGAAACTGGCGTCCCACGGCTTTGGAGCTTCCATGGCAGCAATGTCATCCTTCCCTCCACAGAGATATCACTACTTCTTAGTGCTGGATTTTGAGGCCACATGTGATAAACCACAGATTCATCCTCAGGTAAATAGTTGATCCTGTTAATTCTCCCCTTGTAAGTTGCTGCTGCCATTGTGAGAGGTGGAAGGAAAAGACACGGTGCTGACTATCTCGTTTCCCTTGGTTTCTACCACCTTCTTTCTGTTGCCGGCACTCCAGAGCTCTTAGTCGTCACCCACTCTCTCAGGAGCAAAGCCAGGCCCCTGTGGTGGGAATGAATGGAAGGAGCCTGATTTCCATCAGGAAAGTGACAACAGATGTTATCAGAAGCACTACTTAATGTCATGTATGCTTGTCATCTGCCTAAACTGGGGAGGGTTTAAAAATTGCTGGCTGGGAACCTGCATTAGTGGAGTACTCACAGCTGCCGTGTTCGGTTCTGCGAGGAAAAAGGCAAGTACTAGCCAATAGATTTATGAGAAGACTAGTTTGGTTGATATGAGTATGTGCAGCATGATGGTGTTTCTAAGTAGAGAGGAACAATAGTTTTGAACTGTCTGATCTTGCTGAAGTTATCTTGCCTGGGTGTTAACTCTGGAGTGTAATGAGATACGAACAAGTCAGCTTCAGGGAGATTTTCCAGTGCTTTACCTCCTGAGACACGCAGAGATCCTTATGAAGCTCAGACGTTTTTCTTCAGGCGGTTTTTCCATAACATTGTAGAGCAAGTTAGTAAATATATTTTCAGTTGTCAGCAGGATGGGCCTAGGGTTTCCATTTAAATTAGAAAAACATGCTAAAAAGAAAAAGTATAATATTGGGCTAGTAACGAGCCAGCAGAGTTTCTGAGTCTCTAAGTGGAACTCAGACTTCGCACCCTCCTGTGTACTGAGCGATTGGCCTCTTACTGCTACTGCTGGTGCATTGGGTCTGAGAAGAGCTTCTCTTTGCTTTGCTTCGCTTCGAATATACTAAAGGCTAAATAGTTATCAACATGGTATCTCATTACTGAGATGACTTGGTGCCATATGTTCATTTCCCAGTGCAGCTGTGGTTTCCTTCGGGCTTGTCCTGTCAAGGGAGTGCTGCAGGTTGGGATCGGACTTGACTCATCTCTTCCCCAGTAGTGCCACTTGTCTCCAAAGTTTCGTGAGAAAAGGACCGCGAATTTGCTGCTGTTTTGCTGGGTCTTTGTGGGAGGCTGTTGTGGCTCTGCATCCAGTTCTGCTAGCAGATTTAACCGCTCTCCAAGTGAGATGTCAGGCTATTTCCTGCACGCTCAGCCTCGGGTGCACAGACCTGTCAAAGCTGTAAATTGGATCTACCTTGTCCGTTTGGATATGGGTTTGGTCTGTGCACATTTTGATGCAAAACCATGATGCATGTGGAGCTAGTTTACAGCTGGCAGTAAAAAGGAGCATGAGTAGAATATGATTACTACTGTTTTAAGGAGCTTTGTCCCCAAGTCCTTGCCAGGGAAAGTAATGGCCTGGGCCAATGCAGATCTGCTATATATTTTCTTGCACCTTTAAGGTGGAGATGTTCTTCAGTGGTGTTTTTCCAGTCTGGTGTGTTCAGTGTCTGTCTGCATCGTATCTTGTGTGGTGTAAGGGCTGTCAGTCCCTCACGTCCTCACAAACAAATTAGTTTGACAAATAAAGAAGTGGCTCTTGCTGCATGGAAATCAGTGCTGCTGAAAAGGCTCAAGTTGCGTGCTGGATTCAGGAAACTTTACAGAAAAGAGCCTTTGTTAGCTCACGCCCCTACCTGTATCTTATCTTTTTGCTGACCAGCGTGGCTTTTGTTCTGTTCACTGCTGGGCTGTATGTCACGGTGAGCAAACTGCTGTGTGTTTCAGCAGTGTTTTGTGCAAGGTCTTCCTGGCAGGATCTTTCAGTGGAGCAGTGCCAGACAGGTTTTGGAGATGTGGTCTCAGGACAGACCTGGGAGCCAGACATGGTCAGGTACTGATCTTAACTGTGATCCCGGTTCTTCTGCTGTTGTTACATTACTTGCAAAATAGAGCTCTCATAGGTTATACAATGAAATTCAAATGCACTGGAATGTGATGAGGAGGCTGCATACAGAGCTAAGCCGTGATCCAAGTTACTTTCAGTGGGTAGTCATAGCTGTAAATTTAGCCAGCTCAGCCTGAAAGTCTGGCATAGTGCACTTGCCACTGTGCAGTACACTTCACATTACTCACTAACTGCTCTTCAAAATATTCCAGCTTCTTAGCAGAAAGAGCTATCTTTTTATCTACACCAAGGTGTGTGACTGCCACATCTGCTCCCACTCCCGCTGTATTTACTTGTGCTCTTCTGCAGCTGGCAGCCTTGCTAGTGTTGTTCCTGGGGAAGTCCTTCATGCTCTTTCGAGGGCCCCAAAGACTCCTGCATTTCCATCTCCTTTCATGCTGTCCAGTCCCCTCCAAGGTCTCATGGCACAGTCTCCGTAACGGAGATCAAGGAGGGTCAAGGACAGTGACATTCTCCTAGGAAGCCGTCTGTGTTGTGGCTCCAGTGGCTCAGGCCGCTGGCTGTGTGTCAGCTGCCCTTTTCTTTAGCACTTCAGCTCCTTCCTGGTCACTGCCGTGTGTCCACAGCGCAGCGGTAATGTCCGGAATGGTGGCAGAGTGCTTCAGCCAGCCAGCCTGCGTCCTTGTGGTTTGCTGTCATCTCCCCGATTCTTCATAGCTTTCAACAGATGTGCCCCCAAATCAAAGTCCATATTTAAATACACAAAGAGGCGGCTGGGCTTACAGGTTTTGTGGATGTACTTATGAGTGATAAGACCATCCCAGACAGAAAAGAAAGTGGAGGGT
Organism: Chauna torquata; assembly: GCA_013399475.1. Taxonomy (NCBI): domain Eukaryota; kingdom Metazoa; phylum Chordata; class Aves; order Anseriformes; family Anhimidae; genus Chauna; species Chauna torquata. Next base: position 89,182 of record VXAL01019795.1, on the reverse strand, counting down.
TTAACTGCATTGCCCCAGCTGGATAGGTGGGAAAACTGGAAGACTAGAAGAATAGAGGCACAGTCTGTGTCATGTAGTGTTTTAACCAGCCAAAGGTCAGTAGGGGTTTGGCAGTAAGGGATGCTTATGGCTGCCCCCTTGCATCTCTTTAAAGCTTGTCATGTGTGTTTGGAATTTGATCCAAAGCCCAGTGGGGTCAGGTGGGAGCTGTCGCAGCGTGGAGGTTGGTGGACCTGGGGCCATGGCAGTGGTAGTGTGTTCCGCTTGTCAGCTCTAACTCCGTGACTTTGTTTTTTTTTCCTTTGCTGTCTGCTAAGAGTTTAAAAGTGCCTGCTTCTTTTGTACGCTGTCAGCGCGTAGAGGTAGGTACATGTGGTGCTTTAGATACACAAGAGAAGATGCATTAATAAGTGGGAGTCTTGCTCTTCTGTCCCTTTGTCCTTGTATACACCAGTGTTTATGGCGGCTGGTGCTTTCAGTGGCTGTGTTAAGGAGCTCCCCAGGCTCAGATCTGCAGCTGCCTGTATCTTTGTTTTATTAATGCAATGAGGGGCTGTGCCCCATTCAGTCAGGAAGCCATGTATCTCGCCTTCAACTTGAGCAGAGTGGATGAAAAGCAATGATTTTCTTAAACGTAAAAAAGTCTGATAATAGAAATCAGAGCTGTTCAAAACTGAATTTGAAATTCGGCCTCTACGTAGGATGTCAGTCTCTCCTGTAATCCATTAAAACCAGTGAAATGAAAAACAAATACTGTTCAAGCTTGTACGCCTTCTATCTGGACATGTAAAAGAGCATCAGACCCCTGGACTGGCAGAACTCAGGAGCTGGACCTAGGAGCTATAGAATTGCTAAATGAGCTTTTGGTAGTGATGAAGTTACTGTTTTTTTCATGTCAGTTTTTCAGGTACTTAACTTCAGTTTCTCAGGTTTTCTCAAATTTGATAATCAGTTGGGAATTAGAAATCTGCCTCTTCCACTCTCTCTGTAAAAGGAAGGTATGAAACGTTCAGATCTTCTCATGCTGAAGGAGGTTGTCACCAGAGGCAGAGAAATAAATTAATTACAGATGATACCTTCCTTGCTCTCTTAAACAGCACGTTTTAAACACAAAAATATTTTGATAGTTTTTTTAGTGTATCCTACTTGTTTCAAGTTTGTTTAATGTGCATTTTGACTGTTACTTTTGTGCATTTTAATTATAATTTCTGTCACGTGAAAGTGGACATACCTTGTTATATAAATATAGAACATTACCATTTCAACATAAAACATAAACATTGAGATTAATAATAATAAGCATTTATTTTTAAGTGTACAAATAAATCTGTATGGTCATAGTACATTTCCTGATTGGCAAAATCATCTTGACAAACGAGAGCCAGTCTTTCTTTAAGGTGATACTAAGTACAAATGCAAGACAGGTTTAAATTGGTTTCAGGCTGTGTTTCCTTGAGAGCTGGTGTAAATGAGCGTTAAAGGCGTTTTCCCTGTTCTGGCTCTCAGTCGCGAGCAGGTACAGGTGGAGTGGCTGAAATGATCGCTGCCTCTCCGCCACTGTGCTGCTCTACCCTACGTGTCGTTCCTGTGGTAGGGACGACTGAATGATGCCTCTCTGCTCCTGAGCTGCTGCGATGTGCAGACTGACCTCGTAATGAGAATGGATGTAGATTTCTACCACATTTAGGGCTTAGCAACAGATGTGCGAACTGTGCTGCGCTCTGTGCTGAGGGCAAGTGGTAGGGGTGGGCAAGTTGCCTTGGTAGCCGAGGGGACGCCTAGGAGGGCTCCGTCACCAGAATTACAAACCTGGGAGCAGCGGTGCGGCAGGAGGCTGCAGGAGGACCGGTGGCCTGCTGGGAGCAGGCTGCGGGGTGCTTTCTGCGTGCTCTTCAAGCGGTGCTCTGTGAAGGCTGTTGCGGCAATCCTAGCTGAAGGCCAGAGTGGGAGTACAGGAGGTGGCTCACAAGGGAACAGATTGTCACCGTCCCATCCAGGGGCAGGTAATGGAGATGTGCCGATGTCTACCTGTTCTGTCCAGATATCCCTGCGTAGCAGCTTCCTGCTAGCACAGTTTTGGTGTAGCTGTTAAGCTCAGCGCATTAGAAATCACCTGCCAAAACCTTTACTAAGGCTGATCATGAATTGCTGAAAAGTGAAGAAATTCAGGCTTGTTTCCCATGGCAACTTTAACTCAGCACTCTTGTGCGTAAGTATTACAGTGGAATATTAATCTGCAATTACCTGTCTTCATGCAGCTTAGGCTTGGGTGTAGTTTTAAATACATAGCTCTCAGTTCGGCTTCTTGCGGTGTTGTTTCTAGAGGAATGTCATTAAAGATGCATGTAACACAGTCACTTAGAGCCTTTTCTTTTTTTTTTTTTTACTAAAAGTAAGTAAAAAAAAAAATACGTATTTATCATCTCTTTGCCAGTTAGGGCTTACTTTATACCCTGTATTTGATGAAGCTACATGGCTGTTGTTATGCCATTCTTCTTATGTTGTAATGCTTTAAGTTCTTAAAGTGTCAGGAAATAGTTCATATAAAAGCTATTTTAGATGGCTTTTCTGTTCACATTAATTTTTTTGAACAATTGTTTGAAAAAAACTTTTTGAGGCCTTGTAGCTAGTTCGTCTGAGCTGCTGCAAATTCTGCTAAGAGCACGTAAATATCCGTAACTCAATGTACTACGAGGGGCATCTGAAATTTAAAGAGATGCGATTCCTTTTTATCATTTTTTCCGTATGTCATGAACTTCATTGCAATTCCACTGTACTGTTGTGAAATGTTATTTTGGCCAGTATTGAGAATAATGTCTTTATTTTAAAAGACGTGGGGATCGGAGGAGAGCAGACAGTGTTTGGAGTGGGTCCTGCAGGGTCTGCGGCACCAGATGCGGTGCAGCCCACAAAAGCTGCATTCTCTGGGGCAGTTGTTCTGCCTTGGAGACCTCCCTCGTTCTTGCAGTAAGTAGGGACAACCTTGCTGTGACCCATGCGGATCTGACAGGGCGGGTTATGGCTTCAGGCAACAGAATTAGCTGTATTTATTTAAAACCTGATGAGCTAGATAACATGAACAGCTACTGAACCCAAATCTCCTGGAGAACACAGCCACTAGACCACCAGGCAAGACACCTGATGTATGACAAAATTCAAAGCAATTTCTTATTTAAAGATATAAACCCAGCATTATTATATCAACAAGCCTAAAATACCAGGCACTCAGGTGGCCAATTGCCGCAGTCCTAACCTGACCCAGCCTGCTCGGCTTTGGGCTGAGTATTGACAGGCCGACGAGATGACTGCTTTAAAGCAATCAGTCACGTTGCCCTTTCCCTCGCAGCGTGCGGAGACCCCACATCAGTTATGCATCCCAGCGTGCAGCTCCCCACCTGTGCTGTTTGAACGCTGTATCCTTAGCTGTGCAAACATTACACACCGTTTAGGTGACAAGTTGCAAAGTTAAGTAGACTTGTTGTTACAGCAGAAAGTAGTTGAGCTTCAGTCACCCTGAAAAGAAAAGATCTGCGCACATTCCTGAGCTAGCAAGTCGGCTGGATTGTGTTTAAAGGTTGTTTCGCCTCACTGTAAAGCAGCTGATGAGGGTAGCGTGGGCTGCTGGGGACGCTGGCACCACGTGCCTTTCCGAAGGTAAGGAGCAGTGCCACGGCGTGTTCCTCCGTGGCGCGGCACCTCCCTGGAGCGCTGCCCGGGGACGCTGCTTCTCCGGCTGCCTGGTCCTGAGGGACGGTCCCTGCTGCGTTCAGGTGGTCTTGTAGTTTCGAACAAAGCCTTCCCCGCAAAGAGAAAGTGCAGCTCGGCTCTTTTTGGCGAGGAGGGCACAGGACATGCCCAAGTCTCGTGCTTTCTTCCCCTTTGTTCCCTCCTTGTGTCACCTCTGTTGGTCTGGGCACTTGCTAGCTGGCAACATAGCTCTTGGCTATGTTCTTTAGTTCCTCTCTATGCCAGGCAGAACCGTGCTGTCACCAGCAGTTAGTTGTGATGTTTGTAAAACCCTTGGTGTTCATTTACATGCACTAACATGCCCTCTCTGCCCAACCCAGATGTTTTAGCGTTGCTGGGAACATCGATCGTTTGTGCTGCTCAATATCAGGTGAAGAGGTTGGATCTGGAAATGATTTGATGATTCTGCAGTGGGGACTGCATAGGCCAGTTGCCTGCGGTAGAAGGGAGTGGACTTGGGGAAAAAAAAAAAAAAGAAAAAAAAGGATATAGTGTAGTTGTCATCTTGTAATAGAAAGGTAATATTTGAAAATTGTGTGTGCTGCTTTTCACCTGGTTTGAGTACTAAGCTTCCTCCAAAACTGTTGGGCTTACATTGTTGTTGTCTGCATCAGTGGAGGTTTTCTGGGTGGTTAAATACACGTCAGTAGTGCTTGAAGAGGTGAGTTGAAGTGCTGGTGTGTCTATATTTCTCGTCCCAGGTGTGGAAAGAGGAGGGAGGTTCTGCTTGATTTCTGATGGCTGCGTGCTGCTGGGAAGATCAAAAGAACTTTGTGTGTTTTGGGGGGTGAGATGATGGAGATGGTGAGAGGCAGGAATCAACCTGTGAGCAGATGACTAGCAAAGGTTTTGTTTGGGATGGAAGGACAAGGGTTGTGAGTCTGCTATCAAGATGTCAGGTACAGCGGCAGATATGAAAGAACGCCTGATGTCCACAGTGATAAGTTTAGGCAGAAGATATCGCATGCGAGATGTGGATGCTCCTGTTGATGGCCCTGTAAGGAGGGACCTCAGCTGAAGAAGTGGCAGAAGTGTTTCAGTTAGGACTCCATACCTCAAAAAAAAAAAAAAAAAAAAGAAAAAAGATTGAGGCCATTTCAAGAGGATCCAAATGAGAAACAGCGAGTGTGACTGGGGGTCTGCAAAACACAAGCTGTGAGCGCAGGCTGGAAGGCATTGATTGGGCTTGTGTGTTTAGCGTGGAGAAGAAAAGGGTGTGTATGATGACGTCTTCTGTTACAAAAATGAGAAAGGCGATGTTCTGGGCTGTGTCCACTGTGGATAGGAAGAGCAGTCATGAATTTAAACAACAGCAAGGGAAATTCAGATTAGGCATTAGGAAAAACTTTCCAGTGGTAAGACTAATGAAACACTACGATAGAGCGCCTGGGGAGTGTGTGAGTCTCTCTTATTGGAGTCTGTAAAAACAGCCTAGATGAAGTCGGAAATGATTTAGGGGCAGGTGGTGATGCCTTCAGGCAGGTGCATGGACTAGACATCTCTCTTAAAGCTCAAGCTCCTGGAGGCATGTGATTAGATGGGAATTTCAACTCCTATTAAAGAAAGAGAAATGGTCCCTCACCCTCACGGTTGTGAGGAAGCACCTGAAAACATGAACCAGCTTTGATGTCTGTGCAGAACCAAAGGACTCAAAACTGCAGAAATCCAAATTTTGGCATTAGGCTCCAATGCCTGAATGTTGGAGATAGAAGGTGAGGTTAACCTAAGAGCAGGAGGGAAGGAAGGAACCTTGGGTGTTCAGTGATCAAGGAGCAGCTGTCATCTTCACATCATCTTCTCCTAGTGCTTCATGGTCTTTCCATATTCCTGCCTGTTCCCTTGTGTTTTGATTTTTGGTGCGGATTTCCCGTTGCCCTTTTCCAAGATACGACAGTGGCTTTAATGTATTAAATTGTTGGGTATGTGCAAATGTGTACTTTGAATAGGTAGTGGTGGAAAAAGTAACTTGGGGGTCAGCTGCTTCCCCAAAGAGCTTTTAACAGTGTTAATCACACGGAGTAACTTCCCGGGGACAGAAGCGCTGTGAGACGCCTGTGCGTGTGCAGGTAGGCATCCTTTGGAAAGTCAGCATAGCCCTGATTCAGCAGAAGTCCTGTCCCTCATCGCAGAGGTGTTGCCTTTGTGGTACTTGTTTTGGTTAGTTTAATAAAAATTTAGAACTGGGCAAGAGACCTATGAGGTCATCTTGGCTACTGCCCCTGAGGGCCAGTGCGAGGCTGCTCACTTGGAAACACTTTAGTTAAAATAATAATTAAGGCAGAGAATGGAAGCGGGGGAGGCAGACCTGTTAGGCTAGTGCTGTCCTTACTATGTCCCTTTTCAATTTTAATTGCCTTGGAAAAAAAGGAGAATCACAAGCCTTTAAAAGCTCTGATTCTTCCTGCTCTTCACCACCCCCCTGTCCCCTCCCGGATCTTGGAGGCATCAACTCTCATCTGTCAAAGTGTAAATCAGCAATTAAAACACAAACAGCGAAATGCCAAAGATGACCCGAAGCACAAAGCAACTGACAAACAAGTCCGGACAAATCGGCGGATAATTTATAAGCATTGCCCTAAAATCTAATTATTTGGCAATTCGAATTTGCAGCCGGCCAGGGCTGTGCAATAAATTTAACCCGCCATAAATTATTTAGGAGCAGCCCGTGGTGTAAATCAAAAACACGAGTGTTTGTTTAAGAAATAAGCTCCTTGTGCATAAAATGACTTTTTTCTTTAAAAAGGGGACAAAAAAAATCTCTGAACAAAGTGAGCTGGTGCCGAGCCTGTGTCCCCTCCATGAGACTCCCTTGCCTCTTCCACCCTTACCTTTTCTGAAGGTGTAAGACAGTCTTTTGGTAGGAAGTTTTATGCTTCTCCCTATCAGAAAAAAATCCCTTTCTCTCAAAGGCATCTGCTTGTTTTTATTGCGTTTTGAACAGTCAGCTCTGATTTTTATGGGCATCTTTTATTCTTGTGTTTATTAAACTTCTTCAAATGGGGGTGGGAGTAAGGGATAAATTATTCCCTGGTAGTTTTTGAACTGAATAGGCCACACAGTCTTCCTCAAATATATAAATCAGTGTCCTGAAGTATGCCCTGTCCTCTTCTCACGCGGGCTTCCAGATTAAAAGGTTTTGAGAGCCAGGAAGTTCTGCAGGGCATTGTGTTCTTTTAGTCTAGTAGTGCTAGTGCCCACAATTCCAAAATGGTGAGCAAAAAGATTCTGCTGTGGAAATTAGTGCAATTTCAGCTGCTTTCTTTTCTGAACCCCAGAGGTCTTGCTGGTACAGGAAAACATTTAGTAAGTGTAGTTGTCTGCTTGTTCATTGTTTTTATTATCAGGAAAATCAAGACAGCTGAGTTCTTGCGTCCCTGTTCTGGTGTTGCAGGGAGTGGCGTTGTGTTTAGGATGGTTGGGCAGGGAAAGGCTGGGTTTATGGCAGTGATTTCACATGCCCTTATGAATTTTTCAAATCCCTTTTAAAGGGAAGTCCATAGCCATTATGCAGTGCCCTGCAGCCTGCCTGCTGTGCTCAGACCTCTGTCATGGGACGGCCAGGTTGCACGGAGGGCTTGCACCTGGTACCTCTCTTTTCGACAATGTTTAAAGAAACAAGAAAGGCAAAAAAAATCTGAGCGAGCTGTCACATAGATTTGCTTGAAGTACCATAAAATCATAAAGGCAAGACTGCTGTAAAGAGAGTGGACCTGGTAATGGATATGTATAAGCCTACGGCTCTGTGGGTTCCTATTGTTAACGTGTTTTGGGGAGCAGCGGAGGGGAGGGACAGGGTGCCGATGTCTTTTTCTTTAAGCGTGTTAATATTGATTTTAGAAGCGCTGTGTTCTAACAATATAAATGCAAATGCCTGTAATTGGGAGCTGCGTGCAGAATTTCTCAACACAAAACATGCTCAACTTTTCATGACAAGGAAAGGAAAATAAAAAGCTGCTTATTTATTGCTGGTGGTTTGAATCCTGGATTTCCTTTCAAGTTACTTTGCAGTGGTAAATAAAGTACCTAATTGCAGTGCTTGCAAAATTCAAATGGGTGCATTTGTTCTTCTGGGAGCTTGTGGCTATTTGCAGCCTCTGGAGCCCCTCAGCATTATTTCAGCACATCCATAACGTCTGGTTGTGCTACGAGGAAAAGCTGTGTCGGGGGGAAGACTTAGAAGACCCCAATGCTGCTGGCACAAAGCGACACAGAAGTTGGAACACGTAACTGGTGGTGGAAATGGAAATGCGAGAGGATCTCAGGGCAGCGTGTAGGAGTGATCAGACTGATGAAAGAAAGGAGACGTCAGTGAGCCTCTCCTTTTAATTCCCCTGTGCTTCTCTCCTCTACCTTTTCCCACCTGGAAAAAAGCAAAGGAGGCCCTTGGTGGCATAGACGGAGCTGAGCGTTTTAAGCTCACCAGGCTATTGTGAAATGTGAGAGAGCGCCCGGCTGCCTTTCTGAGTCGCAGGCTGTTGGGGGTGTGTGTGTGTCTAAGTGCTCACCATTTCATAATAATTACTAATGAAATTCTAGATCTGTAATAACATTTTGGATATCTAAAACAAACCATATGCTTGTTAAAAAAAAAAAAAGAGGAAAAAAAGTGGAAACAGATCAACTTTAAGCCATAAATTCATGGTAATAGAGGCCTCTTTTTTTTCCCTCTGTGTTTATGTTTGATAGATATTTTTGTTTCTGCAGGAATGTCAACTCTTAATTTCATGATGTATCATGGGCTTAAGAAAATTGAATTTAATAAAGGCAAAAGATGAATGGCACCTTTAAAGGTCCCAACACTTGTCTTTATTAGCAGGACAAACTGCAGGGTCTCCAAACACTGCTTCTCTCCAAATGAAAGTTTAAATGAAAAGTACAGCAGTGTCACAGGTTAAATTTCATTGCAGGACTGGCTAACATCGTTAGTGAGGAGTGGGGCTGATTTCATGGGGCTGGTATCTGTTGCCTTAGATACCAGCGGAGCAAACATTGCCAGAGACTGGAAAAATCTCTGCTATAGGAAGCGTGCAGATAAACAGCCTTTTGGGGAAGGTCCTTTACCACTTGCTTAAAAAACTGACCAAATAAGCCCAAAAGAGCTGCCGCGCTTTCTCCCAAGATGTGTGAGTTGCTTCGCAGGTCCCACCCCGGCTGCCTGGCCGCATGCTTCCCCCAGGCCTGCAGTAATGCTGGATATTGTTAAATTTTCCACATTTTTAGTAGAGCTTTTTTTTATTTCCTCCGTCTGTTCTAATTCGACCCTCCTGGAAGTGCTTTTTGCTGTTGGTTCTGGAAGGCGAGCGACGCCTTTGTGCATCAGATCAGCGGCAGGGCTGTCTTTCAGTCCCGCTTCGCATCCAGCCGCTTGATGGCCCCTGAGGACGCTTCTGGTCCCTTGGGACCAAGCTCTGCATTGCAACGCAGCCCTGCTGTGAAATCCAGCCTGCGCCTGCCCCTCTCTGGGAGGGAGAGCAGCGCGCTCCTTGCCCCGCCGTGGGCCACCCCACGTGTGGGGTGCTGACCTGCAGGGCAGCGCGCTTCCCCTGCCCTTGGAGGCAGCTGGAGGAGGAGGTGCAGCGTGTGGTGGGCAGGGTGGTGCTCTCCTGGGTTAAAGCTGGCTCTGTTACGACGTCCTGTCCATTGGGTTCGAACCTACGGTCCATTTGCCTTCTGAACAGACATTTGCTGTGACCGCTGTCCATCTGAGATGGTTGAAGGGAGCACTCCGTTCAGCTGTGTCCTCATTCAGATTCCTTTTCTCCTTTTTCCACTGGAAATCCTGTGTGGCCGAAGCCGGTGACTTCATCTGCACCACAACGGGTGACCTGGGCAACGCTCAGGTGCTTTGCCTCTGCATCCTCCTCCCTGTCCCTTCCCGGCAGTGGGAAACTTGCTCGCTCCCGGTGGCTGTCAGTGGGGTGGTACGGCGTGGGAAAGGACGCTCCCAAACCTCCACTCCCCCTGTGCGTGCACGGCGTGCGCCGAGCACGGCACAGCTGGCCCTGGGGAAACCATTGAACCGCTCAGTGTCTCCGCCTGGGCACTTCAGCACCGTTAATGTTTTATTTTCTTTATTTTTCTAGCTTCCCGTCTCGGCAGACATGTGCTCCTTGCAGCTCGCCCTGGTCAGGGTCAGGTACCTGCTGCTCCTGGGAGCTGCCCTGCTGCACTCGTGGGCTGTCCCTGCCAGGGATGCTGGGTGTTTCTGCATATTTGAATTATTTGTTGTTTCCATTTACCCACCCATCTTCTTGCCCTCCCTCTGCCTGCTGTGGTGGTGATGTCATCAGCTCATATATATGACCTCACGATAATTTCCGTCTGTGGGTCATGGGGGTTGCAACCAGGGTCCAAAAACTGTGTTAGTTCCTCTGCAGCGACTGCATTTTCCACATGCTAATTTTACTCGCAGGAGTTAGATTTTTTTTTTTTATTTCTTATTTGTCTCTTCCAGATGTTTTCAGGCAGTTTTTTTTGTTGTTAAACTAATTCCATTCATGTTTTAAAAATTTATGAAAGCGCTAATAAAAATGTCAAAGTGGTAAAAATGTTAGCTTTTGCTCTGCTTTGATTAAATTTTGCAAACTGTTTTTGAATATTAAAAAGCAATATTTTTTTTATTCTCTCTCTCCCTCTCCCTGTTTCTCTCCAGAAGTGATTTGAGAGGCTTGTTGCATGGATATCACTCAGCGGGCTCATTTGCACTCCAGAACCTTGGTGCCATGCATCTCTATTAAATAACATAGACAAATTATTCTTTAAAGACACCAAACAAATTGTTACTTCTCCTCTTACATTAAACTGGAAGGAGGAGAGGGAGTGAAGAAGGAGGGGCACGAACACAAAGGATTTTATAGCTTTTATTCAGTGGTAGGCTTTTTTAATTTCATGTATATTTTTTAATAATTGTGAAATCCATTGTAACTGGATTTGTTTAAACTTTTTATTAACAGGTCCATGTAAATTTTTGATTGCTGATTATTCAAATAATTGAACATTCTTCTGATGAAGAACGTTTTTATTTCCCTATCAGCATAAGTCGGCTACAAAGAGGAAAATGAAGTAGGGCTTGCTGCTGTGCTGTATTCTGCAGGGGTGGTTTTGGAGGGGGCCCTTCCAGTTCCTCTCCTCCCTATGTTGCAGTGCTCCTTAAGACTTCAGTTTCAGCCTCTCCTGGGAAGCGGGTGCTTCGTGCAGGGGCCTGCAAGTGTGAAAGAGCTCCTGGTGTCCTCCAAAAGCAGAGCAAGGTGGAGAGGGTGGGACTGGGCTTCAGGAGGGCACAGCCCCGGGATGCCCTTGCTAAACAGACGTGACCCTGTTGCAAGCGCATCTCCATGTTCCCTGGGCACCACGTGCGAGTGGTGCTGGACTGTCTTCCTCTGGAAAGGCTCTGCTCGGGCAGCGTGATGGGCAGCATCGGCACCGTGCTCCTTCGTGCTGGTGGCGTGGGACGTGCTCTGGGCTCCTGCACCGCTTGCCACTTGTTGCGCAGAGCTTCGTGTTGAGCTCGGTTTCGTTTGAGGTTGTCAGGCCCCTCTTTTTATGGTCATCGAGTATGGACCGTTTCCAGCTTCATTCTTTTGTTTGGTTTAAATGAACAGCTATTTTTCTTTTCGCCCTATTCAGGAAATCATCGAATTCCCTATCCTGAAGCTGAATGGCAGGACGATGGAGATTGAATCCACCTTTCACATGTATGTTCAGCCTGTGGTGCATCCCCAGCTTACGCCCTTCTGTACAGAGGTAAAGTGCAAAGGTTCCCTGGTGCTCCGAGAGTCTCCCTGGGGAGCAGGTTTCCATTGCACCGGGGTTGGGGCCACCTCTTCCCGGTGCCACTGCAAGGCAGAGTGTCGTGCCAGCCTCGTGTTAGGGACAAGGGGAATCATTTTATGTCATTGTAGTAGCGTGCAAAGGTCTCTGTTTGGGTTCTTAAGTGTGTCCAGTTATGATCTGCTAGTTAAGATCAGTTCTATTTACGACTAACGAACGTATTCCTGGGTGACCATAAAGTGAAAGCATTAATGTGTGTTAGCTGGTATACAAGATGCTGTAGCCTCTCTGTAAGCTCTTTGTGATTGTGCCATGCTGCTCTTTGGTGGGGAGGGCCAAAGAGAGAGCATGGTCTAGGGGAAGGATGTGTTGTATTGCTCCATGGCTTGGAGGCTGTGACTCTCCTGTGGGCCTGCCTGTGGGATTTGATGAGCCCCTTGGAGTGGTAAGATAACCCATATCTGTATTTGTAAGACTTTCTTTTCGATGTCGTGCTTGTGGGGCACTTGAAATGATTGCTGGAGAAGTGGCATCTTGTTCCTTGATTACTCTCATTGCCAGGGACGGTTGCTCTGGAGCTGCAGCCACCTTTCCGTAGACAGAGATGGGAGGATGAAGGCAGCATGTAAGGAACTGGGTAAATGTGTGATCCCTGGTGGTTCAAAGGAACTGGGGGTTGGGGTTGTTTTTTTTTTTAATTTATTTATTCATTCATTCAACACAAAAAGTTAACTGTTTCTGCACTGCAAGTGAATACTCCTTCCCTGCTGTAGCCATCAGCACAAAGTTTCCAAGTTCTGTATGCTTTGGGCTTTTTTCCTGCTACTGCACTGTTTCGATGTTGGTCAGCTCAGTACCTAAAGCACTGACTTGTGGGATCAGGGTATGCAAGTCTTTTGTTCCGTCCTGGTCTCATCCAGGATCATTGACACCACAGTGTGTTTTCTCCAGTCTCCACGGCTGCAGGTTTTGGCCTTTGACGTGCTTGTCCTACGTGTAATAGCTTGATGAAAAACGACTCCTGTGTGTTAAGTGGAGCCTCTCCCAGAACCAGCTAGCCCCTTCCATATTTGCACATTGTAAAAGAAAAAAAAATATATATATATATACACACACTTTTTTTCATTCTTCTGTAACTAAAAACCAGCCAAAGGTATTTTACTTAAACTAAAAGTAAAAAAAAAAAAAAAAGACTGAGCACAGAAAACATTACTCCCTGGAGAGGGGCTTTCAGAAAGCCCTCTGTTTTCACACATTTATAGCTATAATGGAAACGTTTTTGTAACCTTAATACTAGAAGGCTGGACAACTACTTGGGCTGTCCCCATCCGCATGAGACTTGCTGGATGTATGCTTGTACAAACGTATGCCATGATAAATCTCACGGCTTGCACCTGGTGTTTGCTAAGAGCAATGTTACCTTCTAGAGTAAGGCCCAAATTGTAAGTTTCGTATGTCATCTGGTTTCTAGAGAAGTTGTCTCGCTAATTAACTCCCACTGAAATCCGTTTTTCTAGAAATTGCTCTGTTGCCTCCTGACCACACTCCTTATTTATCCCTCCGTTATTTGCACCGGCAGAGGCTGTGGCGGCCGCGTAGGGACCTGTGGGGTCCGTGGCTGGGCTAGGCAGCCCCCGAGCACGCAGCAGCTGTGCCGTGCATCCAGCTCCCGCACAGCCACTGCCTGCACAGCTCCAGCACTTGCCGTCAACTTTCAGCTGTTTTATGTTTTCTGAAAAATACCCATTTTGCTAAATGCCAGTAAAGGGCTTTGTCTAGGCACCTCTACTTACAAAGGGTGAGATTTATTGGCCTCTTTGTCTACAAAGAAAGACTGGGCCTGATTATCAGATTGTACACCAGAGACAAGTGCTTAGGTAATCAGCAAACTGTCTTGGAGTAGAAATACGATTGTTTCCCAGATAAACTCTGTAGCGAAAGCAACGGTGTTGACATTGCACGAGAGCCTACCTGCTGTGCTGCTGTTTTCCCCTCTCTGCTCGTTGCTTTGCCGGGAAGCAGTCAGACTGCTCGGTGCAGACTGTGTGGGGAAGGACTACCAGGGTCACTTGATGTTGCTCCTCCAGCCTGAAGCCTTTAGCACGTTCCTCTTCATGAAGAAGACAGCACAGCACGGGAAGGGTGTCTGCGGGGGTGGAGAGCTCATGGTCACCCTCAGGGCATCCCTTTGCTTAGGTTTTGGTGTGTCTGTGCTGTAGCCTGGCTGCAGGAGGTTCCTCTGACCTCCCATGCCAGTGGCCAGGAACACACCTTCCATGCTGGTTCATTCTGTAGCCCTGGTGTGGTCCCCTTTCTCTTGACCTGGCTCTGTAAAACACAAGTCGTAAGGCTTGGTTATGACGAGGGGTGTGCTGGACATTTAGGCAGAAAAGGTGGAAAGCACTTGCAGGTGGTTAGAAGCTGCTTTCAGATACAAAAAGCTCCTCGTGGCCTTTTGGAAGATGCAAGTGCTTTGTCTGATGCCAAAGAAAGCTCATGCCAGGAGCTTGAGTGAGAGGTTCCCTCTACACACAAGATGCTTGTACAGGTTTTTTTCATGGTACTTTGCTCTCTTTTTATGATTAATTTTTATTGATTTTTTTTTTCCTGAAGGAACAGACAATAGAAGTACAGAAAGATAAATGCCTTATAGCTTGTTTATGTTCCTAAGTACCATGTGCTTCTGGGGGTCGCCAGTGAAACTTTGCAATTGTGCACTTTTATGTTTTTATGTTTTATCAAAACTGCAAGATCAGATAATACTGCAGAAACCCAATGCACTAGGTTGGGTGTTACAGATGATGTACGTAACTGAGAATAGAAAGGATCAGAAAGGATGAGAGAGTAGAAGTCTGGTCCCTTTTGAGCAGTCTCTCTGATTTGTATTGAAACATACCCATGGAGCAGGTGCAGCCGTTTGCATTGCTGTGTGTGTGCGATCTCAGCAGCGCGAATCCCGTGTGTGCGTGGGGACGTGTACGATTGAGCTGGCGCTTCGCTTGGCCTGGCACGTGAGGAGGGAAGGGCTCTTGGGTGAGATCAAGCAGTGACTCTTCGGTGGGTCTCGGAGCCCCTGCAGCTGCCTGCCCATCCTTCCCTCCTCCTGAAGAGCTTGGATTAGGCCATCCCACCCCGTCCTCCCCTGCCCATCGGGGCTGCAGCGCTGAGCCATGCCATCCTGACGGGATCAGGAGCAGTGGAAGCCGTTCACACCAGCACAGGCTGTGATACCGAGAGGTTGCCTGTCATCCCTCCCCAAGTGCTCATCTTTCAGCCACTTCCAGAGGTTTGATTTGAGCTGCCCTCTGAGAGCCAGAGGCAGCGCTTTGCAGTAGGCGAGCTGTCCATCTCTGCCAGGCAAATGCATGGAGAGAAAGACAGCAAGGAAAGGAAGAAACAAGACAGTGAGCTTTAAAAACCGCTCTAAAGAGCCGTGTGTTAATATCCTACATCTATTTGCCTCTTAGAATATGGGAAGTCTGTAGGCAGCAGCTGTTACCCAATTAAAATACAGATTAATATAAAAACAGTTTCTGGAATATAAGAGTGTCTGTGTCCCTCCACTTCCTTAAAATTCCACCTCATAATGACTTGATGAACTTGAAAAACCCACCTAGAGGAACTCTGCATTCTTAAAATTAAAATACTTTCCCTAAAAGGTATATATTACCATTCCATGGAAGTCACGATGAGAAAATAATCTTTCCACTTACAGCTTATTCAGTGAGTCAGGTATTTGGTATTCATTAAATGTAATTACAGTTTAATTGGAGTTTAATCTCTTTTTTTTTTCCTCCTTCTTTTGAGTTCTGTGCTGTAAGCCAAGCAGACAACGAAACAGAGGTAGAAGCAGTTGAGCTTCTTTCAGACGCCATGCTTTTAATAACGCCCAGCCCTACAGTGTGTAACAGGGCTTGTGCTTTACGAGTAGGTTGAGCTGGTCCGCGTGGAAGGTGGCGGGAGGGCTGCCAGCAGCTCTCCGCTGGACTCTGCGGCTTCTGGGGCTGGGATGCTGCGTGCAGGTGGCAGGGTGTGCTTCCAGGCTGCATCTGACCTTTATTTTATGAAAACGTGTGAGATGTGTAGCTTCAGGAAAGTGCCAGATGAAGTGAAATACTGTGGTGTGCACTTGTTTTAATAATGATTTTTTTAATTACTTGGGTGCATTGATGGCAAGCTACTGACCTCCAATATTCAATATGTTAAAAGACAGTTTTGTCAGTTGGAAGACAGACAGAAAAATTATCTGTTTTCTGTGTGCCTCAAGCTATCCTGGGCAGACACAGGCAAAGGCCCATGAGACCGCATCTGTTTGTGCATGTGCCTACCTTTAAACAGCCAAGCCATCCAGGTGTAATTTTTTGCTGCCCAGCACAGGGCAGGGTGAATGGATTCACTGTGGTTCTCACTTACCACGCAGTGTATCTAACACTATGCAATTTTGGTGTCACTCTGGTAGCAGGGGCATGCCCGGAGCCCCCAGTAGTTGCCCCTGCCTGTGTAATTCAGGGCAACATCAAAACTGGAGAACTGGAAAGGGGTAGCATTTGGGGCATTGTGTCAGTATGTGCAGTAGCACCGCTGCTCCCCATGTGCGTCCTGCCCTGTTGGGAGTTCGTGGTGCGGGTAGGAGCCTCCCTGCTTTTCTGTGTTTGGGATGTAGCTCTGCCCTTGCCCACGGCTCTGCTCTGCTGTGACTGGCCCCTCAGCAATGCCCACATGGGTTACAGGAGCATATTTTAGTTGCAGGGAGATGGACAGGAGAGGAGACCTTTCTAATGATCTTTTGAGTGCTGCTCTAATGCCTGCTTTCTGTTTGTCTCTCGTTTCAGCTGACTGGGATTATTCAAGGCATGGTGGATGGGCAGCCAAGCCTCCAGCAAGTGCTCGAGGTAAGCAGAGTAACCTTTATTTCCTGAACTCTGACCTCTGGTCCTGTCGTCCTGTCTTCATCTCTTTCCCTGCACCCTCCCCTTGCTGAGAATCGAACCGCGTAATTTGACTATGATTACAGCTTCATTAGAATAACATTTGCTGTCACGTCAGTGACACGCTGCTGAGAGTATTGAACCATTGATCTGTCATCTCCAGCTGTTCATGTCAAGGGTACTGACAAGATATCCAAACTCCTGCCAGTAGATAGGAGAAGAGGCGATTCTTGCTTGAGCCAGTTTTTAAAGCACCAAGACATTGTTTGAGATCACTGCTCTGGGAGCTCTGCCTTCTTTTTCCTTCCCCTCCCTCAGCACTTTATTAAATTATTTTTTTCTACCTATTTAAATGCTCAATAATACATGTAGTATAGAAGGAAAATGCCTCTAAAATCTAATCTGGAGGATGTGCGAATGCAGATTTAGCCCTAATAATGCCATCTGCTTAATGTTGAATTCCTACAGCATTTAGGGCTTAATTAGCTTGGAAGTATTTCTCCATCAATAGCTTTTGTTGGTAGTCAAATAGTGAAGGAAACCTCCTCAAGCAGAGCCTGCTCGGGCTGCAGGTTGCTGTTCGATGCATTGTCTCTGTCAGGATTTCCACTGCTGTGTTACCTAATTGTTCCTAATCAGAATAATTGCAACAATTGCTTATGTGAGGAAATCAAATTAAAGGCTTTAAAATCCTCCATGGAGACAGCACTTCATGGGTGCTCACATCAGGGAGTTTAGAAAGGTTACAGCGGGAGCCTCACCGCAAGATCCTGGCAGCGTGAGGGAGGCACGGGTCCTCACGGGGCCAGGAGGCTGGGTTCTGCTTTGGGAGAGCACTCCCCAAGAGGGCTGTCCTGCGGTCGGTTGCAGAAAAAAGTGTTGTCTTCTGCTGGAAGGGCTGTGTCAGCGATGCCAGGCCAGAGAGGGTGCTCTGTGGAGGTGACATCCTGCATCTCTGCAAGCCCCCTTCTGTCCCCAGTCCTCTCCAGAGAGCGTGACAGCAGTGCGTGTCCATAAGCACGTGTGCCCGTGCCTGCTTCTTTCCCCAAGAGGGAACACCTTCTTTGCCTGGATGGGTGAATGTACATTGCCACTGGAGTATTGCAGAAAATGGTTCACTCTGATCCCATGGGGGTTTCACAGAGTGTGGAAACATCTCTGTAGATTTTTTTTTTATTTGGACTGAAAAGGTGTTAACACAGCTGCACGTTTCTAGGTTAAAATGAGTTTTGGGTCAGGCAATTTCTGGGGCACGCTAGTTTATCCAGGAGCTTGAAGGTGTCAAGTGAGGGGAAGAGGAGGGATTTCTCCTGCTGAAGCACTGGAAGTGCTGCTGGTGAGGCTGCATAATAGCAGCCGATTGCCTGTCACCTGCCTCTGGAAGATTCTGGGCACGTGATGGCAAGGCTTTGCTAGTTCTGGCTGGCGTAAGTGTCTTCTCGGGGCGGGTTGGTTAGCCTAGGTTAGTTCTGCCTGGTTACTCCCCGAGGTGGATGTGTGTCCTGCAGATTAATGTGGCCCATTTCTGAAGTGGATCCAGAACATCTGTCCCTGTGGGAAGTTTATCTTGAGTATTGGGCTCACTTTAAACCCACGCTGAACGAACACCTCCTCAGAACTGTGAGGAGGAAGGGGATGCGTGGCTCTGGCTGTTACTGCTGCACAGTGCTCGGGTGTGCCCAGCCCTTCCGTTCTCCCCCTCTCCCTTTGAGCTGTATGAATTGCAGTGTGTGAGAAATGCTGTGGGTGAGGGACACCATCCCAGGGTGCTTGTGTTTCCCTGGTTATCAAAGCAGGTAGTCAGAATCTCGTGCTCAAATCTGTTTTGCTGCCTGATTCCCTTCAGTTCCCAGCCTGATGCCTGGAGAGCCATGGTGGAGCCTCTTGCTTTGGCTTCTCCTTCCCTCCCCAAAGCCACACTGGAGAGCTTCAGGAAATAAGTGCATTCCTGTTGGCTGGAGGGGACACAGGTTGTGCTCACTACAACCCCGTTTGGTACAAGGAGAGCAGAAGTGGAGGAATGCCAAGTAGCAGCGTGGTTGTATCATCCAGTTAATGCTGCACAACTTCCATCCATCTGTGAGCAGTGCAGCTGCGATGTCTGATAAGATCATCTCCGCTCTGGTTGCCTGATGTCTCCTATCAGAAATCTTCAAAGGTCCAAACGTGCTGTTGTTCAGATGGCAAGCAAAGAGGAGAGAGAGAGGGAGAGGGGTGGATAAGATCACAATTTTCTTCTCTCCTGATTGCAAGCAGCTTATCAGAGTTTAACTGTTGTGGCTCGGCCTGTCTCTGCAAAACTCATCCCCTTTTCTTGCCTTCCTTTCAGAGGGTTGACGAGTGGATGGCGAAGGAAGGCCTCTTAGATCCCAGCGTCAAGTCGATTTTTGTGACCTGTGGAGACTGGGATTTGAAAGTGATGTGAGTATGAAAGGGGAGGGAGATTTTTATGGGCTTTATTGCTCCATGCTTGCCTGTATTGTGGATGTCTTTGTCCTTTCAAGCCTCCAACTGTCCCTAGTCTTTGTTTTTCAGGGAAATCGTTGTTTGCCGTGCATAATTGGGAATGGAGGGTTGTTTAAGAAGACAGGTAGGTGCTAGGTGTAGTGCCAGCTCACTGCCTGGGATAGTCCCTATAGCAAATGAAACCTTTCATAACCCCAAGAAAGGTTTAAACTGGGGCTTTGTGTTGTTTCCTGTTTTTATCCAATATATTTTCCAAAGGGATGGGTATCTCTGAGCTCATGAATGAAACACCACTACTGTACACCCAAATCAAACAATGGTCCTTACCGGACTTTGACATGCAAGGCCTTCTCTCTGTCATCTTGGCGCGTTAACTGGATGTGAATCAGAGTAGCCTTTGGAAAAAGAGTAAAAGCCAAGCCTGGCGTGCTTCATTGGTGTTCTCATCGTTAAAGTCATGTTCATCAGCTGGGCAGCTGGTATCTAGAGAGTACCAGGTGGGGACTGGGTTCTACAAATGGTGGTGTACGCGCATGTTTTGTTATGAAAATAGCTAGACTAGCATCCTAAAATGTGATTTTAAAAAAGTGGAGTTGTGTTTAAGAATTAAATTAGTCTAATCTGTGAGATGTTTGCAGGTCAGTGTCATATTGTGCTAAATTCACTCGGATTGCTATAATCTCACTTCAGCTTTTCATTTCCTCAGAGTGCTGAGTTAAAGACTCCTGTTGTTATCACACCAGTAAAGCATGGACTTGACACGTACAATGCTAAGCTGACATCCACAACTCGTTAGTAGTGTTTCTTGGTGTTCACTGTGACATTGGTTTCCCCAAGTTGGAAGCCTAAATAAAATGCACACCGCCTGGGAGCAATCAGCACCAGTTCTTTCCCTGCAGAGTGGTCTTTGTAGAGTGGCAGCTCCTTGCTGCTTCTTGGTCTGATTAGCGAGACATGAGATATGAGGATTGAAGCAGCAGCACAAGCACTAGTGGAGATGAGAAATTTGCCATGCTCTTTTGCGTAGAAATTTACTGGGTCTGTGCTGGGGCCATGACCAGAACTTGTGTCTGAGTATGTTGCTAATTCCCGTGTTACTGGTTTAAATTCATACATGTTTTTCTTTGTATATCATACTTAAACTTTTGTTAGAGACCAACACAAAGACAGCTGCAGGGATGTGCTAAATTTCGTTTCTTATCTGTTCTCTTTTCTCAGCTCTTTACTCTTGTATTGCTGTTCTGAGAGTCCAGTGTACTGCTTTTGGTGATGGTTGTGAGGAACAGAGTTCTGACTGGTCTGTACTCAAAGCCCATCTTTCCATCCCTTTCACAGTGGGATAACAAGGTTCCCAGATAATGACATCCTAACTCAATGTCTGTATGGAATGGGCAACCTTCCCGGGTTTTTTTCTTGCTTCAGACCTCTATAGTAGAGGAAATAGAAGTGAAAACAAGCCCTGTTTCTGGTGAGCCGTAGAGGTTGTCGGGTGAGCTGGCCCAGCAGGACACGCAGTTCTGGACCCAGGATCCTTGATTCGCCATTTGCAGTGGTCTCTCGCATGGATTGTGCCTCACTAGTCAGCTGGAAAAGAAGACTCCACTCCTGGCCATGAGGCTGCAGTGAGTGGTTCATCTCTCCCTCTTCCTTTTAAAAATTTTTTTTAAACCATTAACTTCAAAATTCAATCCTGAAGCATCTCCAGGGCAGAGCAGAAAATACATTTCATGTTTCCAACCACATGGATATAGGGAGCCTGGCTGCAGCCGCTCGGTGAGTAGCAGATCACGCCGCTCCGTCACTGATTGGGTGCAGCAGCGTGTAGCGTCACATCTGATTAGCGGTGTGCCAGTGAATGAGGCTTGAGTGAGGACTCCCTGCCAGCTCTGACTTGTCTCATTTCCCATTACTTTTATCCGTCACCACAAATGCTGAGTCCCCCTCCTGAACTAATTAAGTTTGCGTGTGTTTAGACACATTGCCAAATAGGGTTTAGCAAAGCAGAACTGAGCATCTCTTTTGAAAGAGGGAAGGCACAGAGCTGAAACAAGGCCGCTTAGACAGGGAGATGCATCCTCAGAGAGGTGGAACCTCTAGGAAGTATTCCAAGGAATTACCCCATACTTCCCTGAAAGACTTGCAGTTTAGCTGGTGCCCTCTTCCTCCATGTGGAGGCCATGCGCTTGACACTGAAGGCGGTGGGGCAGTGAGAGGCGAGGTGAGGAGGTGATGCTCATTGTCCAAGTTTGGAGGAGTGTGTTCTTGGAAGCATTGCGTGGTAAAAACCCCACTGGGTTCCAGAGGAATTCTGGAAAATGAGGTGAAGTGCACCTGGAAGGACAAGGTCATTGCTCTGAGGTGAAGATATACCTGCTGGAATCTGCTCTCCGTGCTTGCAGGCTGTCCACGGTGTTTTGGGGAGTGGAAGGGAGAAGTGCAATCCCTCTGCCTCATGTGAGGTGTCAGGGGCCATGTGTTGTTCTCCGCACTCTGTGGCCACGGCTGAAGGCACAGCAGTGGTGCTTCCTCCACAACACGACGCTGCCCCTTTCTGAAGAGCTGCTGCCTACCAAGGGCCTGCGTGTTGCTGCAGTGCTTCCTGGCCTAGGGAGCAGTGACTTGGGGCAGGTCCATTCCTGACTCTGCTGCTCTTTTTCTCAGCTTCCTTAAGGACCTTAGCTATAACAGATGCTTGCCTAGCTGCCCACAAAGCAAGCTGTGTTCCCCTTACAAGTGTCTCCTGTGGCTTGTAGTTCCCGTTCTCCGTTGTCGTTAGCTTGACTGTTGGTGGGAAACCGCGGCCTTGTTCCTGGCTTCTCCAGCCAAGACCCGGGCAGTTAGTTTGGCTTCAGTCTGCACGTGCTCTTGAAGAGCTGGGAACGGTGTCTTTTGGGCAGGCATGTCTACCGTGGGTGTTTCCAGTGGGTGCCACTAGTAGGTGCCAGGGCACTGGGAAGCACAGTGGGGTGAGCAACCTGAATGGGGGGTAGCGGCTGGAACACAGAGGAGGAACCTTCCAGCCTGTCAGTGGTGATGGATGTCAGGACAAGGGGGGTAAATAACCCTGTTGCAACACACGTAGCGATTTTAGTTCAAGGAAAAGCACAAGAGGAATGGTGATTGCCAAGGTACTGCTCTCTGATGATGATGTCTGGCAGCGTCTGGGTCTGTAGCATTCAAGATGGACACTCAGCTGCTAAAGGACCTGTGATGCCTTTGCTCGGCTCAGGGAGCTTCAGGGAGCGAGGCACTGTGTGGCTGCAGACTTGATTTTTCTTGAACGTCGGAGCTTTCATGGAAGATCACAGAGCTGTTTCTGCCTGGCTTCGCTCTGACAACAGGGAGCACTAGTCACAAGGAGCTGGGTCTGGGAAGGGGACACAGGCTTCTGGGAAGGGCTCACGGAGACATGAGTTGAGGTCCTTGGCCCTGCTGATGGCGACTTTTTCATGGGTCTGGTGCAACACCGGAAGGAACGTCTCAGTTGGAGGATTTGGCTGCTGATGGGAGAGAGCCGAATGCATGAGAGGGCTCAGAAATGGAGTGCTGATCTCTGCTGGCTGTGCTCGGATCAACTGGCTTTCAGCTCTGGCTGCGCGGGAACCAAGCTGGAGTCGGGGAGACAGGAGCTCTCCTGCCACCCCTCCCCTTCCCTCTTGTTAAGATGCAATTTCTTTAATGAGGAAAACCTCTTGAGTAGGAACATCACCTTTCTGAAGGCTTGTCCTGACAAGGCAGTTCAAGCCGACAGAGTCGCATATCAACTTCAGCAAATATCAGTCACTCATTACAGAGACTCTTCTCCCCCCCACCCCCCAGCAGCACCCCTCGTTCCCAGACAAGGGAATGAATCACACTCCTGCTCTTGAATACATCATGACAGTCATGGTTCTAATGAGAGAGGGCCATTCATTCTGGGTGGAAAGTTCCCTGTGCCGACACAGAAATGTTATTAATTAAAGAGAGCTACCTGAAGCAAAAGATGAAAGGAGCACAAGACCTGCCAAGCTAAAATATGAGTGGGGATACAGCCTCGTTAGGCACACGGTCCTCACGCCCAGCAGGAGGATTCCTTCAGCCTGTTGCAAGGAGCTCTCCTCCAAGTTGAAAAGCTCCAGGGCCGGATTCAGACCTGACATAGTCTGCTTTAGTGCTGGGGCCTCATCCTGCACCCAGGATGGAACTGCCACTGGTGATTAGGCAAATTACGTTGACGTGGCGTTGGGTGGTGAGGGTAACATACCACTGAAGGGCTGAGGGAGCAGCTGACTGCAGGAGATGATTTTAGTGGAAGGAGAGGGTACTCGGAGTCTGCCAGGGTTGAGCCCTTGCATTGTAAGCTCTTTAGTGTGGTTTATCTCTTCTGAAATGTCAAATTGCCTCCCTCTGTGTATGGAACCGTTTTGCCTGCTTTTTAAGCACAATGTGAATTAATCTCGGCAACCAAAGGAGCGTTTTTACTGTGTGTTTGTAGCTACAGAGCTGAGATACAGTGAGGTTAAGTGATACGCCTGTGGTCCTGCGTGCAGTCAGAGGCAGAGAAAGGAGCTGAAGCCACATCTGCTGAATCTCAAACCGACACCTTAATGTCAGGAGCATGATTTAATCCTTCTCCTTCCAGATTTGGATCATTCTACAAATGCATCAGATCGGTAAAAATGCATGTAGGCTTTGCTCTGTATACCTCCAACATGAAGATGCTTGTACTGCACATACTGTGGCTGATCAGAACATGCTAATTTATTTCTTTACAGGAAACTACTGCTCAGAAGTTTTTTATTTCTTAAATAAGTGTTAAAAGGCAAGTACTCTCTAATACAGTGATAAAACACTGTGAAGTGTCTTGAAATGTTTATAGCCCTTGGTGCTCTTCCTAGGTTGCATATTAGTAAATTTTGAGCAATGAATTATACCATTGCTTAATTTTATCTTACTGTTTTAATCGTTCCTACACAAGTTGCACTGGCTGGAAGGACACTTGCCTTCTCAGACCAGCTCAGAGTGCGTCAGTGGGTTGGTCTTTCTGGCCTTCTGTCCTGGGGGATTGGTTTGAAATTGGCCTTAGGTCACGAGGGAAGGATTGATGGTGTTGGTGTCCCTTGTGCATACTGTTCTTTATCACAGGACCAGGATGGTGTCAGCAGTCTCTTCCTGGGGGAGAAATTGCAGGCAGCCGCTGAATTGAGTGAGTGGAGCTGCTTGGGTAGCTGTAGGGAGAGGCAGGAGAAGGCTCAGCGTGGGCTGGTTGGGTGGCAGCAGTGCAGGAGGTGGGTTCAGAGAGTAACAAGGAAGAGCTGGTAACAGAAATATAGTGTGGTAATCTGCATTTAATAATAAGAAAATAACTCCTTTTCAAATAAAATCTTTGGATTAGCTTTTTTTTATTGTTGTGATAGTGGGGATCATTTTGCTGACCAAGCCTATGGCATATCCTTTCATATGGTTACATTGGCTCAAGAAGAGGGTGGTGAACTACCATGCAGGGACTGGACTGAATATCCAGGGTCAGGAACCTTTTGAGTCAGCTTTGCTGATGGAGTTGCTCATGTAATTACATCCTAAAGTGCATTGCCGGAGCTAAGCAAGGGAGCCTTTTGAGCATGCTCTTCTCTAGCACTTACAGGGAGTAGCACTGACCTCATTCACTTCTGTGACCCTGCAGGCTAGCTTTTTGTTTTTAAAGGAAATTATATCGATAATGCGAAATAAATGTTTTATTTTTAAGGTTCCCCCCTTAAAAATAATAGCGTACAACACTTATTTAAAATTAGTATTGCACACTTGATTTTCGTTATCCTTCTGCAGCGGTTCCCCAGCTGTCTCCCATTCCTGCCTTTGTTTGAAATTTGCTGGTTGCATGAGACCTTCTGCAAGTAACATTGAGATGTGTGACTCTGCAAATGCCTTTGCATTAAGTTTTGGACATGAAATCTTTGTATAGGGATCATCATGCAATGGACTATCACCTTCAGGTCTGCTACTTGTCTGGCGCGTTGTAGCAAAGATATTTGTCATAGTCAGGGCTGTAGTTGCCACAGATTTATTGACTGATGCACTCTGTGGAGCATGGATTCTGCTACTTGGGAATTAGGACCAAAGAAGTTGGAAACAGTGTGAAAGGTGGTGGAGAAAATTGGCATAAATTTGCAGTGTAGGGGAAATGAGACAGGCATTACATGAAATACTTAATTTCCAGGGATGAGCCATTGAGGTGGGGTAACGAATGGAGAAGGTGGATTTTTCCATTCCTGGATGTTTGGACAATTGCTCTGAAGAATGCAAGCCATTGGTCCCAATATCGTCTGCTCATACAGTAAGGAAAAATAATTCCCTCTGCTTCAGGAATCTGTAAGGTGAATTCCATGCCCAGTGTTATAATGAATTCAGGCAAAATGGCTTCAAAACCAATGGGTCTGTAACGAGTATTTGGTGAAAAGCAGACCACTGGCCCTCTCTGCTTGTATGAGAGAGGCCTCTAATAGCAACTCAACATCATGGTTACCCTGTGCCCTGGGGAAGTGAAAAGCTGGCTGACTATAGGGCAGTAGAGGATAAGGCACTGGAGGACTGTTTGTCATCTGAGTTTTGTTGTCTGAAGCATGAGGAGTGGCTTCATAAAGTGCGATTCTTCTTTATTACTTAAAAAAACTTAATTTTCCTAGCCCTAGATGGCTGTAGTGTTTCATGCTGGGGCTAAAATGTCAGCTGTCTCTTTTTGGATCTCAGCTCTTCTGACTTCCTAGCCGAGGCAAAGCAGTTGTGTATTGGCGCCAGTGCTGCCTTCCCAGTGGCTTGGCTGGGAGCAGTGTGCTCATGGCTGCTCTGGTTAGAGACCTCTGCTTGAAAAATACTGCTAGCTTGGGAGCAGCATCTTTCTTGTTCTAGTCAAGCTTTGTGTAACTCGGTAGCTTTCTTGAAAGCATTTTATTTGTTTGCATGTTTGTTTCCTGTTGGGAGCCATTTTCCTGGATGGGTTCAGTCCCTTTCCTTCAGAAGCTCCTAGCTGGCAAAGACCTACTGGGCCATCTTGAGGTCATCCCTGGTATTTTCCCTCCAGCGTATTCTCACGTGCATTGTCCAGCCACTCTCCGTATCCCGAGGAGTAGATGTCTGGGTGTGTGCACGACACCAGAGCTACAGACTAACTTTCTGAGCGTTCCACGCTGGAGTCACCTTTTTCTGTGTGTTTGGCCAGCGTGCTGCCCTCAGCCTGGTACCCCAAAGACCATGGCTTGTGCTTAGAGATTGCTCGGGACCAGGTGCTGATGCGAGGCAAGTGGAGGTGGTACACACAGAAGGGCAGAATGGAGGACTTTGGGGGAAGAAGAATGAGGATGCAATGCGATGTGCAAGCAGGGCTGTGTGCAGGAAACCCGTGCTGCCTGGGTCCAACCAGCTTTGTTTGCCTCTCTTTGGGCAGGGCTTTCTCCTCCCATCTGCCCAGTGCCTACGTTCTGGGATGCCCTTCATCTCCTCTCTGTAGGTGCCCCTTGGTCATCCCTGCTTCAATTTTTCCATCTGGGTGTTGGGCCGGTCCCGGTGCCGACATCCGCCTGAGCACTGACCGGGTCCAGCTCTGTCCCTGCGTGGAGTTGCGTATGTCCTCTGCAGACCAGGCGGAGGGAGGAGGCTGGTGGGAGGTTGCCAAGACTTCTCCTCCAGCTTGCTGTGCTCCCCACGCTGGAGAGAATGGTTACATTTTATGGACCATTTAGTTTCCCAGTGGCGATCCTAATTCTTCACAGCATGTATGTGCCATTTCTTGGTTTTTGAAAGAACCCCTGAAAAGGAGCTGCCCTCTGAGTCAGTGCTCTTCTGTGCAGTTAATTGCAGGAGAGTTTTGCTTAGATGATGAGGCTTAATATTTCCAAACTCTCCCTGTGCTAAGAAGGTGAATTAATACCCAAGTCTCCCCATGGCTGCAGGGAATGACCCTTGTGTGTTGTCAGTAAGCAGGCAGGGGAAGAACGCTTGTCTGATGTAATTCAAACTTTGAATTGCTCTGGAGGAAGTCCACTTGCTTGCTGCATAGAGATCAAGTGTGCTTTAAGGGCTGGCTGTCCAGGTGTCTCAGTCTTTCATCTCTCTATCCTTATATTGTGTGACACTTCAGGTGCCAAAATAGCTTCCATTCCTTGGGGGCCCAAGCAAGCTCCACGGTTACTGGGAAAGGAGTGATTACCTTGGACTGACACATTAGCCGAAGGATGGATGACTGTGGTTGCACAGCAGGTGTGAAAGGGATGGATGGGAGGTGGTTTAAGGGGAAGGTTCTTGTCAAGGCACCATGGTGTCTATGAGAAAACAGAGATGGCAAGCCATTAGGCTGTGTATTTCAGGTGTGAGGAAGCTGCCGAGATCCCTGGCGTTGCAAAACGCCAAGAGAAATGTTACTGCCACATGGAGCACAGCAGTGTGACAGAATTAATGAGGCTGGTGTGGAGGAGTTAATGTGTACGAGGGTAATCGGCAGAGTAGGGTTTTGCCATCAGGATTGCCATGCTTGGGAAGCACAGTCTAATGGAAAGACCATGTGAAAAGAAATCTGAGTTTGCAAGGAGAGTGCTAAAAGTCACCAGTTGCCAAAGTTTTTTGTGTTTGCTGCAGGCCTGAAGCAAATTGGTGGCTTAAGTGGCTCTAAGCACCTGGGTCTTGCACTGGATGTATAGGTAAGATGAAATTAGGAGGGGGGCTAAGTAATTAATTCCTCTTGCTGTGACGAGGATGGGAGATGATTCTGACTTGCCACTTCTCCTCAGAAGTTCCTTCAGAAGCTGGTAAGGACTCTGGTTATGAAACCCAGGAAGCAAAGAGGATCCCTGGGTGCCTGACACTTCCTTTTCTCTGCTGGTTCTTTCTCGCAGGCAGCCTCGGGCTGCCTGTCTCTTTGTTAAGAGAGTGACAGCAATGTGACACCGTGAAAATAATTACTAACAAATCACGGTGGTGACTGCAAACAGCTCGCTGTCTTCAGAGGCATGTCAGGGAGCATTAGAGCAGGGCCGTGGGAGCTGCGGAGTGGCTAAGGGCTGTTTCTCTGCTGTAGGCTGAGGGAAGCTCTTTGGAGACCTTTGGCACCCGCCACCCCCACATCATTTCCTTCTCGTTGGCTTTTTCTTTCTTACCTCCCTTCCCTGCCTTTGCCATCAATAATTAAGCCCATTAATTGCACAGTGTGCTCAGGAAAGCTGAGAACGTTAAGGCCAGGCTTCTGCCTGCCCTGGATTCAGCAGACAGCCACAAAGCAGTGGAGGCATTTCTGGAGGGGTGTCATGGACAGAAGCGTATCCAAGCTGTGT
Source organism: Chauna torquata (assembly GCA_013399475.1). NCBI lineage: Eukaryota > Metazoa > Chordata > Aves > Anseriformes > Anhimidae > Chauna > Chauna torquata. The sequence goes on along the minus strand of VXAL01019795.1, from coordinate 60,972 downwards.
TTCCTATCTTGCAGCCCTTGTGTGCTGCCCTGGGCAGGAATGTTTTTTAACTGTGTGCCCCTAGGAATTCATGTGCTGCTGGTACAGTTGGAGAATGGCCCCTGTCCTTGTCCTCGGAGCCTCCAGTCTCAGTGGTCCTGAAAGAAGGTTTGCACTTGTGCAGAGCATCACAACAAGTGCGCAGTTGATGGGCATCTCCAGCAAAAGAACGGGCAGAGGAATGAGAGGACCTTCCAGAATGTGGTAGGGATGGTACCAATCAGCATGGATGAAGCTGTTGGTGAATGTGATACTCAGAGAACAAACAGCAGACAGGTCATGGGTGAAGAAGGCTGTTGGTACCAAATGGAGCAGTTGGGGGAGTCTGCAGGGATGAGGCCTTTCAACTTCAGCAGCCATGGCTGTGTTGGAGTAAGAACCCCTCCACAGAGCTATGTGGACAGATCTTGGGGGAGGCAGAGGGGGGAGCTCTGAGCAAGAGCAAGCCGAGTTGTACAGTAAAGGACCTGCTCAGATGGGGTCTACATCTAAACAACTTTGCCTGGCATGGCTTTGACATCCAGCATAGAGGGGTGGCTGACAGCGGGGCTGTGCTGGTAGAGCTCTTACTGGTAATTTGATCATCTGGCAAGACCTCTGCTTTGAGAGGGGAGCAAGGAGGCTGAAATCGGCTGTGTTGTTAAGAGCAGGGTTTCTGTGGTCCCTTCTGCATCTGCTCTAGGAGAGGATGGCTGGTGGGGCTGTTGCTATAAAGCCTCTCTGTGTTGCTTTGAAGCTCCCTCCAAAGGGAAGGTCTAGGAGATACTGATAGGAAACTGGAAAGCAGCTGCCGGCCAAAGTGTCCTTCAGCAGCATTGGCAATCAGCCCCCCTGCGCAACCTCTGAGAGGGGAGGTTGCAGCCTGTGCTCCCTGCTCTTGGTGGTGTTTCATGGTCTGGTTCAAAAGCTGGCCGTGCTGCCTGGCTGTGCTGCGCTGGCGCTGACCCACGTGGAGGAGAGCCCTGCAGCGGGGAGCAGGAGGTGGGGATGGGACCCAGCTCTGCGGCTGCAGGCTCTTGCTCTGCCGAGCAGCCCTCTTTCCCATTCCCCTGGTTACTCAAGTGATTTTCCCAACTGTCACATCTGTAAATAATGTTGCTGGCGCATCTAGCGAGATGCAGAGTGGCGATGGAGGGGGGAGGGCTGGCGCTGAGGGTGGCTTGTAACAGCCCCTCTCCCCGACTCATACAATATTTATGCAGGGGCTGGGAGTCGGCGGCACTGACCTCCAGGTCGGGCTGTTAAACAGCTCCCACAGCCCCTGCATCCTAATTGCTGCACTTGTCCTTTGCTCTGGAGGATTCGCTGCTCCTTCTCTCTGGTGAAGCAAATACTAATGGCAGCTTGTGCTTGGAGGTGGGGAGCAGTCTCTCCCCACAAGGAAAAGATGAACATGGTTCCCCTCGTGCGGAGCTGATTTGTACCGGCACAGAAACCTGTGCTCAGCCCCGGTTACTGAGGGTGCTGGATCCCCCGTGCTCCCAGCCTGGAGGCTGTGCTGAGAGCCCGGGGAGCTGTTATGCATGTAATTCTCAGTTATGTATCGTCAGAGGGGATCGTGTGGGGGTTACCCCATCCCACTGGCTCCTCATGGGATTTCTCTCTTCCCCTTAGTGGGGAGAGGAAGAGGAGACAATCACAGAAGTCATTTGGGAGAGCAGACCTGGATGATGTGGTGCCAGAGGAGGGCAGAGACAGTGCTGGAGGGGGGTTGCCTCCTCGTTGAACAGCTTTACAAAGCAGAATGGCATATTTTCTTGTAGATGAATTACGTGCTTCAGTGAGCGGGGAGGGAGGTGATGTGATGCCAAAGGCCACAGTCCCTTTGTGAGGGTGAGGGACTCTTGCCCCCCTTGCAAGCAGTACAGCCGCAGCTGGTGCTGGAGAGGTTTTTCTTCTGGCCGGCAGGGTTTTCTGCTAATTTCAGCTGCATGCCAGTGGTTCAAGAAAGCCCAAAAGATAAAGCTGTTCGGTTGCTAGAGCTGCCACAACCTTCCCCCATGCCGTTCTGCTGGGCTACATCCTGCTTGGGACTTCACATCAGGTGTCTGCGAGTCTGGTGACTCGAGTGGCCACCCACGTCCCTTATCCTGCCTTCCTAAGCTTGCAGGTCTCCTTTGTGACTGGAAAAATGCTGTTTAGACTGGAGACTAATGGGCTTTAAGTGACATGATTGTATTATGTTAAGCATCTATAGGCTTTACCATTAGGCACTAAACAGTTTATGACTCATAGCAGAGAAGCCCTGGTCCTGAAGAGCGTGTAAGCTAAATGGTCAGGACAAGCAGGATGCGGGAGAGGCAAGGTTTCCTCCTGCCTGTTGCATGGCAAGTCTGAGGAAGAACTGGGACAGGACACGTCTTCTCAGTCCTTGAGCAATACCTTGCTCTAGGTCTCGCACGCTCCAGTTTCCTGGGGAGAAATACTTTTCCAGTGCGAAATTGTGTAGTGGGAGGAGGAGCACATTTAATTTTAGTTTAATTTTTCTGCGTGTTTTGGTTTTGAGGGGGCTTAGACACGATGCATTGTGGGTGCGTCTGTCGCATCAGATACACTCCCTCACTCAGGAAGTAATTACAGTATTCTGCAGCAAGAGTCTGAACGCTGCCTCTTAAAACTGCTCGTATGCAGAGGACCAGGCGATTACTAGATGAGGGTCTGTATGAAAGACTTCGTAAGAGGCCGTATAGACAGAGGAAGGACACGCTCTGCGTTTGTAATTAGGCTCCACTGCAGCATGAATCACAGAATAATTTAAATAGAGATCTCTATTCCAGCCCCCTGCTCAAAGCAGGGCTAATTTCAACCTTAAACGGCTTGCTCAGGGTCTTCCCCAGGTGAGTTTGAATGTCTCCAAGGGAGGAGATTCCCTACCTCTCTGTGCTGGTGTTTAATTTCCTGCATGGTGAAGAGTTTTTCCTGATGCTTGATTTGAAGTTCACCAGCTGCAGTTTGTGGTCATGACTGGTGACTTCCATCGAGAATATGCCTATGCGGTAGACGTACACAGTATGCTATTATTGTACGCTCCTGTTGGTAAGATGCTGTGTGATGTTATATTTAGTAAGTAGCTGGACTGTCACATCAAGCTTACGTGTAGAAATCTGGTTTTAAGTTGTTTTTTTTTCTTAATGGTGTCAGATTCCCAAGGCTGATGGGGTGACCTCAGCCTTGGAGGCTTTCCAGTTTCTCTTTCCTTGGGAGCAACTTGGTGCACTTCTGCTGTCAAAGGCAAGTCCACCCAGTCCTCCTTCCTGTCTGGAAGGGCTTGCAAGAGCATTAGCTCTACCCCTGAATACTCCTTTGCTGATCTAGAAGACTCACTGTGGAGGAGCGCAAAGCTTCTGCCTGCTGCACTGCTAACCTCAGCTGAACCATGGAGCCAGCGAGTCCTGGTTTCCTGCACGGTAATGAGGTGATTATTTAAAAACGAACAGGCTCAATTCTGATGTTACTCTCACTGGCTACTTGCTAACAGTAGGTAGAGTTACTCCAGATTTACTCCCATATGCGTAACAGCAGAATCAGGCCCAGTAAATAGAGCTATGAATCTTTTTAAGACAACCTGTTAAGTGGTAGCACATAGATTTATTGTAGCATCATGTGTGTGCAATTGTTGATGAACATTTTCTGTTGGAGGCTGAATACCTGCTGTGTTACAGCCTTGCTTTTGATGTTGAGATAGCATCTCTGCCAGCATCTAGCTGATGCACAGACAGATACCTATAAAAGGGCCAGATCTCACGTGACGTTAAATGCCTTCATGTTTCATTAAGGTTGATGGCAGTGGAAGGCACAGAGTGCTTTGCAGGACAAACGAGTGACGACGAGCCACTTGCCCTGTGTACTTTTTGTGGTAGAATTATTTTCCCAGTGTGTACAATGCTCTGGCTGCATCCTAGGGTGACAGACTTTCCTGGTTGCAGGCTAGCTGCTTGGAGAACATGGGTGTTGAAATTCTCCCATATTTCTTAATACCCAGCAAAACTTTAGGGAAGAGGGATCTGGCTGTAGCATATAGGTGGATCCGCAGGGTGGTAGGTGTTCTGGCATTTCAGCCAGTGCTGCTGAGAGTCAGGTGTTACAGCTTGCAGAATGCCTTTTAAGCTTCCCAGGCGGAAATATGCCTGGTACAGAGAGAAAGCAGCGCTGGCCAGAACAGGCATCACAGAAAAAGAAAGGAAGGTCTGAAAGTGCCAGGTATTAGCCTGGCTGCTTAGCCCGGGTTTTTTGGCCTCATTACACTAATCCAATTAAAGATTGATGGAAGAAGATAACACACTCGAGTGAAGAGGTTTGTGTGGCAACTGCTTCCTTTCCTGGGCGGTTGGAGTGGCCCTGGTTATCTCGTGCATCACCACACCTCCCCGGGCCCTGCAGAGCCACTGGTGCCTCCACATGTCTTGGTGTGTGCTCTTCTCCTGCATCGTGGCTCTCTTATTACTAATGGAGCATGGATGCATTTTAGCTGCTGGTCAGCCCTCATTAATATCCAGAGATGACAGGTTGACATTTCTAAAGAAGACTTGCATTGACCTTCATGTTGTGCATCGGTGCGGTTGCCATGTGGTGCCCTGTGCTGGATGCTTCTTCCTGCGCTGCCTCAGGAATGCGTTTGTGTTAGCAAAGGGGCAGCCTGCTCTGTAACCCTTTGCTGCTGCCGGGAAGACAGGCGGAGTGCCTGGATGTCTCTGCATCCCTCTGCCCATCCCCAGGACCACTCCCCAGAGAGCCTCCATCCCAGTGAACGGGACTGGGCGATGCTGGGGTTGCAGTCGTGGCTGCTGTGGAGGCTGTTGCTGGATCCCCTGTGCCGTTTGCGTCCTGGGACCTTAATGGAAGAGAGCTTCATGCCAGCGATGATGTCCTGTCTGCTTCCTTTTCCTGGCTCCTGCTTGGGGATGAAGCAGGAGAAAAGGCTGCGCTGCCCAGGTACCCTGAACGCTGTCAGCCGCCTGTCTCTCCCCCGGCCCACCCCATCCCGGCGCAAGGGCTGCTGCAGCCAGCTCGGCAATGACATTTATTAACAGAGGGGGCTTTGAAAAAAGGCAGGCTGCTCCTGCAAAGGCTTCTCGCTGTAACTCCGTCTCCTCCTCTCGCCAGCCCATCTGAGGCAGTGGCTGCTGGTGTTGAAATTCATTAGTGTTTCCTGACAGGCGATGGAGGCTTGCTCTGTCTGTTCCCACTTCCCTGCTCTCATGTCCCTGCTTCACGCATGCTGATATTTAAAGCTGATGTGCGGCTCGTAGGCTTGTTGCACTGTGACAAGTTTGGGGGTGGTTGAGAGAACTGAGAGGGTGGAAGGAAAGCAAAGAGAGGTGGGAGGGAGGGAGAAGGGACCTGTCTCAGGGTTTCTGTGAAAGCCCAGGGCTTTTCAGACCTTCTCCAAATGTATTGTCTTGCTGCAGCTGCTGCTTGTGAATTTTAAGTACAGCCATGCTGGGGCAGCTTGGCGTGCAGTGATGGGGAGCAGAGAGGGACGGAGCCACGGGTGTCCTTGGGGAGAGTGGGGTGCAGTCACCTGGCAAGGGCTCTTGCAGCAGCTGACAGAGGTGCCTCTTTGGGAGGGGATGGGTTTAAGTAAACCGCTTTAAATTCCTAGCATGGCTCCAACTTATGCAAGATTCAGTGCAGACTGATGTGGCTTTACCTGCCATGGTGCTGTTTCTATGTTAAAACATCTCAGGTGCCTTAGCACGGGATGTTATTCCCTCGCCAGCTTTCTCTGTTAGGAGAGGGCACCCAAGCCATCCTCTTGGCGGGTGATGTCAGGGTCCCTGGCAGACATCCCGCCCTATGTCAAAGGAGAGCAGCACGTCTGCACCGCCTGGTCCAGGTCCCCTTCAAGCCATGCCTTGACCGGCCTTGCTTTGAACTGCGATGCCATGCTGAGATGGATTGGCAGCTCTCCTCTTGGTAACACCTTGTTGCTGTTCTGTGCTGCTGCATCCGAGTAGCTCCCTTCGGGCTTTCCAGCCCTCCTTCAGTCAAGGGTTTCCAGGGCAGGAGTGTGCCTGCCCTCTCCTTTGCAGCCCGGTGCAGGGGGTTTGGCCGGGACACAATTAATATGTTCTGCATCTCTTACAACTCAGGGTCTCCAGTGCATGGATTTTTTTTTGAAGGCTGCGACCACGTCTATAAATATCAAGATTTAATGTTCCTTTATCTTTCCCAAAGAGGGACTTTTAAATGGCTCAATATCAATACAGCCAGTGTGTAGAAAGTGGCCCAATTTCTTTGTCTCCTGACATGCTGAACCCAGGAGCAGATGGACGTTAACCAGCTCTGATGAGTTGGGAGAATCAAGCATTAATTTTTTATATGCCAGGACCACCTGAGTGACGGAAATCAATTACGGCTGCCCCTCCCCCTCCATATTAATGTGGTGGCTCCGAGCAGAGGCGGAGGAACCTGTTGAAATGAGAAACCCCTATTTCTGAGTTTGACCCCCTAGATAATTAGGGTTAAATTGATATGCTATCGCACTGGTGACACATTTTATCTGCCTCTGTTTGTACAAGAGGATACAATAGTGGAGGAAGGACCAATTTGTGCCCTGCTCTAGCTAACCAGACCAAGATAAAAGGTGTCACTAGTACGATAACGTTCTTGCCTCACGCTCCTTTATTGTTGCTCAATTTGCCTTTCTTTTTTTTTTTTTTTAATCCCATTCTTTCTTTCTTTCAATACCCTTGGTCATATTTTAACTCCATGCCATCGCATAATGATGCCCTGCTAAATGTGTGTGGAGATAGGCAACTCTGGCTGACAGCCTTCCCTGATAACCGAATTCCAGCCCATCCATCACTAGGCTGCTCTCCTTAACTTAAGGAAAGTGATAACTAAAGCAAGGCCGTTTATCACCGCCAAGCTGTGTGCTTCTTGCCGCCTCGGAGAGAGCTGGCTTCAACGGGAGCAATGCAGCCGTGTGACCTCGCCTTCCATTTGCATCCCGTGTGTCTCCAGGCCCCATTTACCCTGCAGCGTGAGGAGGAGCAGGGCTGGGTGGAAAATAGAGACTAGAGTGATGAAGATCTCTGAAAATGGTGCAGAGCTGCCACGGCTGACTGCAGTCCAAGGAGAGCGTGGCTGGTAGAGGGGAGCATGCTCCTGCTGCTCTGTCATTGCACTGGGAAGCGGTCTGCAGTGCTCACTCCCTGCTGTCACTTGCTCTTCTGTCCCAAGGGGACCGGTGTTTTGGGAGCAGGAAGAGGTTGTGTGCACCCATCTCTGCCGCTGGAAGGACAGCTTAACGAGAGCTGCATTGGAGGCTGGAAAACCCCGCAGCCGTTTTCAGGTTTCTCTCTATTGAGTGCAGTCATACCCGAAGGACAGCGTTTGGCTCATGGGATGGTTTGGAGAGCCATCTTCGTTCCCAAGGAGCGAGAACTTCAGCGACTGGGGAGGCAAAGAGACTTCATTCAGAAGCTGGAAGCATCGTGGGATGTTGAGTGAGGGGAAATGTGCTGTTCTTTCTCTTCCACTGCCCAGGGAAGTGGTGGAGTACCTATCCCTGGAGGTGTTTCAAAGAGATGTGGATGTGGCACTAAGGGACATGGTTTCATGACAGGACTCGGTAGCTTTGGTTGATGGTTGGATCTGATGATCTTGAAGGTCTTTTCCAGCCTAGACAATTCTGTGATTCTGTGTCCTCGGCTCTTTGCTCAAACACAGCTGTCCCATTGATCAAGGGTGAATTTTGTCAGAGTGAGAAGCTGTCCTTAGCATAAGCGCATGTTTGCCAAACGAGCTGCTCAGGTCAACTTATCCTAATAATTGGACATACTTCCTTAATGGCCCTGGCAGTTTTATTCTCCAGGAGAGCCACAGGTGTGCCCTGTTCACTCCAACCTGGAGAAGATGCTGGAGGAACTCCCGCCTGGTCACCAGGCTGGGGAGCATGGGAGCACTGCAGGTGACAAGCTTGGAGCTGGGGAAGAGGCACTGCAGGAGTGTTTTCCTGGGGCCCTGCTTTCTGTGCAGTGAGAGCCCCCAGTTCCCCATGCCTGTGCTGGGAGCACTGCATATCCAGACTAGACCAGGACAGTCCTTTGCTAAGGACAAGCCACTCGACTGCTGTATCCCTGCTGGCCTGGAGCCACCAGACCTGCATCTTCCAGCTCAGGGAGTATGCAGATGCCTTGGCCCATGCTGCTGACAGCCTGCCCAGGTTACAGCATGAGCGTAGAGCTTCCAATGCTTTAAAAACTTTGTGAAGTCTCTCCGTGCTAATGTGAAATGAGGGGAGCAGAAGCACAGGGGGGAGGGGGAATGTCCTGAGGTCACACAGCTCAGCAGACAGTTTCTGGGGTTGTTACTTGTTTGCAAAAATGGGTCATTTATTTAGTTGACATATTTATTTGGAACATTTATTTTCTCCAGTTAAAGACCCACTGTCCAGTGCCCAGGGCATACTGCCATCAGTCTCAGTGTGGAAGAAGAACCAGACTGTCCAGTTTCCTGGGCCTTTTGATCCCACAGGGATGGAAATGCTTTAGATGTCATTCATTGCACTGGGTGGTTAGCTGTCAATTCATGTGGCTAACAAGAACGATGCAGTACTTGCTTGTCCTGGGCCCTGTCCAAATGTTAGGCAAGACAATAATTATTCCTCTAACTGGAGCCAGGCTGAGAGCCGTATTAATGAAAATCTCCTGGGCTGGGAGGAGAAACCCAGCTTTTAGTAACACACCTCTTGCTAACTGCTTTCGTGATCCTCTCTAGCTAAACGTGAGCAGTCTAAGAGGTTGCACTGATCGCATGCCTGTATTAGACTCATCGTTTGTTTTAGATGGTTCCTTTTCTTGTGAGCTTTCTTGATTTCTTTTTGATTTCTGCTATGAAAGCACCTTTCTTAGGATGCTGGTTGGGCTTGGTGGGGCCTGTTCCACTACAGGATGTCATGGGCATATGTGTAATGGCTGTAAAATGCATGGACCAGGCTGCTTTTTATGTGACGGCCGTGCAATTGCGAGGAGTGACTCCAGGTGGTTTATTTCAGAGCGATGGTGCTAGCATCAGATGAGCCGTGCCCAGAGATGAGAGCGTGCTGTCAGGTCACATTGCTTACCCTGCAAATCGCCTCAATCCTGCTGCTTGCAAGCTCATTCTTTTGACAGGTTTCCTGCCTTCGAAGAGATTCCTCTGGACCTCCTTATTCAAATGTGCTTGTATGACATAAATTACTGCTCCTAAATGATGCCAAGTGCATCTTTACAGGACCAGGCATTTGGTTTTGGCACAGCCTATTCCTTTCTTAACCTAAGCAGGGCTCACAAAGCCTGTATGCTGCTGGAGCCCAGTGTGTGCTGACTCCGTTGGCCATGTATTCCTGGGAGGTTCCTCTGGATATGTTTGCCAACTTCTGCCCTTTTCTTCCCATTGAAACGGAGGCAGCACAGAGACCAAACCACTCCTTTGATACTGCAATACCCAAAGCCTCACATTATCTGCAAGTGCATTATCTGCATCCCTCCCTCATCTCCTTACCAGTGCAACTGCTATAGGTCTGAAGAGATGCTGCCTTGTTGATCGTTGGGTTTGGAGCTGGGCTGAGCTCTTGGGTATTGCATGGGGGGCTGATGGTGTACCTCAGCGCAGAGTGGTGTACCTGGCTTGTGCTTACATCTGAGCAGAGTTTGCTCCTGAATTTCAGCCTTGAACCTTTCTGGCTTATCCAGGCTTTGCCCTGCGCAGAATGAGAGAATACTTTGCCCCAGACAAGATCTGTGTTAGGATGTTAGAGCAGCTGATGCTGGTGCTTGCAGCTTTTCCCTGCTGCCCTACAGCCTCCCCCTACAGTCCCAACATGTCCAAGGAAGTTGTAAGATTTCCCCACCCCCTCTGTTTGCAAAAGCCAGTTTCTAGGGTTGTGGCTTTTAACATGCACAAATGGGTCTAATTTAGTCATTTATTTAGTTGACATATTTATTTGGGATGTTCCTTTGCTTCAGTTAAAGATCCTGAGACCAGTGCCCCAGGCATGCTCAGCAGTACGTGAATGAACAAGATCCATCAATTACTCTTGATCGGATCAAACCGGCCAGGGAAGACTCCCATAACTCATCTCCAGCACGGGCTCGGCTGCAGTCGCACAGCTTTGCTACTCAGCCTTTCTCGTCTGCTGGCGGAGAGGGGCAGTTCGTAGCTGGCACTGTGTGGGAGAAGCCGCTTTCAAAATCCCAGGCTCCTGTTGTCCCTTCAGGCAGTCCTGCTTCCTCACCGGTGCCGTTGTGTTTGGTGAGCCCTGTTCTGGCAGAGGTTAAATGTGCTTGCTCGCAGCTCTGGCTGCTGGTGCTCAAACCCGCAGCACTTTGCATCTTCAGGGTTGTGACTGCTCTCTGCTTCCAAGCACCTGCATTGAAAAAAGCCTCTGCTTTCTTAGCACTAGAAGTTTACAGCATTACTACTGCAAAAATGAGTGCTTGATGCCTCCTTCCCTCCCTCATGTCTCACTCAGTGTTTTAACCATAAGGGCCAAGTGAAAAAGCACCAGGGCATGACAGGTGAATTGCCCCATCATATCTTCTGTCAGTCCTGCTGTCTGCCCTGTAAGCTGCTGGCTGAGCAGGATGGTTTTGCAGGGATTTTTGATGAGTTCACTTAGTTAAGGACTGCCCGGATGCTCCAGTTGTATTTGTGTCCTACCTGCTGGGGAGGAGAGCTAATGCTGTGCTTGCACAGAACTCCTTTTCAAAATATTGAGCCTGAAAGGTGTCAGCAGCCTGGATGTGGCTGGACATATGTCAGACTTAGGCCAAGTTGTGCCTAACATCGTGAGATGTCTTTTGCCAAGAGCTACTATCCTTCTGATGTGCAGCATGTTACAGCAGACTTGAGGGGCTCTTCCATCTCAGAACAAAATGTGCTTAATAAAACAGTTTGTGTTGTCAGGACAGTAATTGAATCAAACCTACTCTCTCTTCTCTCTTACAGGTTACCAGGACAATGCCAGTACTTAGGGCTGCCGGTTGCTGATTACTTCAAACAGTGGATTAATCTGAAAAAGGTACTTTTGTGCAAGCTGCCATGGTCCCTTTCTTCTCTCTTCCCCCTCCTCTTTCTCCTTCTCCTTTCCTCTTTAAGGAGGTGTCTAATAACTACTGCTGTTTTGCATTGAAATGAGTTATTTTCTCAGAAGCTGGGCTGAGCGAGTCCTCTGGCTCCCTATTGTATCTCCTCTAATAGAGTCTTACTGTACTTGATGGGATGTGTTCTGCAGCTGGGGAGAATCCCATTGTGGCAGGGACAGTGCAGTGTCTCCCCATAATAGTGGGACACTGCGAGGCCCCTCTTCAGCAAAGGCTTTGTTAGTCCCAGTGCTGCTCACTCTGTTTTGTTTTGCAGCTGTATAAGGCTACTAGGAGCACAGTTTCCTTCCGATCAAATTCTGGTTGATAAACATGGAAATATTCCAGTATGAAAATTAGCATTTCCCTTTGCACTGTGGGAAGGGGGAGCTGTCTCAGCAGCACATCCACCTAAGAGACCTGTGATCGCTTTGCAAAGCAAAGTACCTTGCACTTTGCTGTGTGGCATCTTGTACTGCTCCACGCCTTCCCTGGCTGGCTAAGGAGCAGCCTGCCATGCATCCGCAGGGTCTCCTGGCACAGCTGCTCCATCCGCACGGAAAAATGTGGTGATGCTATAAGCGGCAAACCATAGTGGCAAGAAAAAAATCTAGCGTGATACCAAGCAGTAGCAGGGCTAGGGGAGGCTGGGGTCTGTGCACAAGAGTAACTGGAGTGGTCCTTCTGGTTAAACCTTTGAATGAGTAAGATTCCCTTCCCCCATCCGATTTCATATTTTATGTGGGTTTCTGTGCCTTTTCCTGATAATTAGGGCTCTTGGTAAGTGGAATTTGCTTGTAAACAGCTTGTTGTACTTACGGGCTTTTCTTTTGTTCTTTTATTTATTTGTTGTTTTAAATGGAAGCGTGAGTGATGGGCTGAGCGGCCACAGAAGGACAATTTGCATGATCTGTTCCGTCAAATAGGGTAGAACGTGAACTTAAAAAGGGATGCTGGCAGCACATTCCCAGCTGAACTTGTCAAGGGGTCTTGTATTTCCCTGCTGTCAGAGCAAATCTTTTGGCTGATTGCTGGTCCTTGGTAAATGAAATCTGAAAGCACATTGGGGCATTCTGCAGTTCAGTGACCATTAATGATCGCCATTTGAAGTTCACTAAACTTCCGGTGAATGGATAGCAGCTATATAACCAGCTTGATGGCTTCAGAATAATAATAATAATAATAAAAAAAACCCTGTGTGCTGTGATGTTTGCTCAGAAGTAGGTTGATCCAGCTGTGCTCCTCCTCTGGGCCTCTGGATGAATGACTTACAGCTCATTCCCATAGCTCAAGGCTCTGGGATTTGGCGTATTAGGAGCTGGGATTCATCGTAACACGGACATCCAGGCAAGTAGCTGTTCTTCAAGATGGGCATTCATGTATTGCGCTTCAGCGAGCACTCTGGTAGCAAGTTGAAGGCCGGTGAGCGTCAGTGAAGTACCAAGCACAGGGCTGAAGGCAGGAGGGAAGCCGTTGCATGGGAGCACTCCCCTGCCCAGCTCTCTGCAGGGGTTGCAGGCTGAATGTGTAGGAGGGGACACGCGGACTGGGGCTTGTCTTCTTGTCCCTCTGCAGGTGTGTTACTCAGAAAGGAAGGCTCCCATCTCCTTCAGATCACACAGGGAGGGGATGTGTGAGGTATGTTCGTCTTTCTCCAACCCCTCTAATCCTGTAAAAATCTGAAGTTTTTGTGACTCTTTCATACCTAATGCTCTGGTACAAACAGGGTGGTTCCAGGGATCCTGAGCCCCTCTGGGAAATGAGCCAGGTTGAGCAGGCGAGCAGGGACCTCTCCTGTCCTGTGGCTAAGGGCTGCCTCCCCTGGAGCTTGCTCTTAGCTCGGGGTGAGGATCTTTCTGTGCCACCGCTGCCCTACTGTCTGTGGGTGTGTGAGGGGAACTGCCTATATGTTTTTACAAGAGAGGATGTCCAGCCCAAATAAATAATTCCGTCCAAGCAGCAGGACCTGGTGGGGCCTCATGTTTTTTTGACTGAGCTCCCAGTATGAGACAAATAAGGATGGATGGGTGACTAGCCCCCCTGCTCTTCCCTTCGTAGCTCAAGTGTCCCCTTTTCCCTTCCCTCTGGCAAGTTCCTGACTTAGAAACACCTCCTAGGTTGAGTCTGCTTCTGACCTGATCCGTGAAGTGAAGATGTTGGGGGTGGCGTGAAACTGCTAATTTCTAGGTCATGGGTAATGCAGAGACTTGGATCTTTCAGATGTCGAGAGAACAGTTCATTTGAGTGTAAATGGCATGTGTGACTGAGAGCAGTTCCCTGCAGAACAGCCCCACCTGCATCCTGTTATCTCTCCTTTGGGTCCCTGCTTGTGAGCAGTGTTAACGAGAGGATCCTGCTGAATATGGGGGCTGCTGCTGCAAATACAAATCAGTGCTAAAGAGGGGGATATGTGCTGGAAAGGTGCTTGCATGGGGCAGACGTGTTTGTGTACCTGCGTGTAGTGCTGCAGCAACAAAATATATTTCACAGTCCCTCTGCCCATGCACATACAGCTTTAGCTCCCTTCTGTCTCCATTTTATATCATTTGAAGAAACAGAGAACGGTGTGGTCCATATCTCAGCAGTCTGTCTTCCCGAGATGGGGAGGCTGTCTTTCTCAGGGTTCTTTGCCTGATGAACTCCTTCCGTTGTCACTTCTGTGCTGCAGAGCAGTTCAGGCAAGCGCCCTGTGTCTTCGGTCCTCTTTCAGAGTTTCCAAGATTTGCCCCAGGCAAGCTGAAGACAGGAACGAGGCCCCGCTGGCCACTACACTTGTGTTGCACCAGGAAGCCTTTTTGGGTTGATCTGGCCGTGCGGGTGGTGGGGAGCACCACACCTGACTGCTGCAGCAGGTAGCTGCGGTGGCCGCAGTGTCTTGGATCTGTGCAAAAGTCTCCTGTGGAAGACAAAAGGAGAAAAGCTGCTTGTGCACTTGACCGAGTTTGCTGAAGTTTTACCTTGCCCTGTGCCCCCCCCCGGCCTGCTAGCACATCCCTTCCATCAAGCCTGATCGGTGTTTGCTGACATTTTTAATGTCACTGAGCGATCGTGTATCTCTAGTGAGCTGTCAGGATAGAGCTGACTTGGGGCAGAGAGTTGATCATGTTCTTCCCTTCGATTAGCTAAGCACGGTGGGAGGGCTGCAGAAAGCAGAGGAGGCTTTCTTTGAATGCCGCAACATTTCAGATATCCCCCTAAACCATCTCGATGGAGAGTCACCATCCTGCCTGCCAGTTTCCCTCGTGTGCCTGTCACATAGATCAGCAGAGGCCCTGTGGGTTAGGGCTGTGGCGCAGAACCCGAGCTGCGCAGCTGGGTGCTCAGGACTGAAGTAGCAGAGAGCTCTTCACGCCAGGAGCAAGGGCCGCCAGTGCAGGAATACGTGCACAAAGCAGGAGGCTGTGGGTCAAGATTTACGTGAAGAGGGAAGCTGCTGCAGCACAGCTACAGCCAAGCTGCTGCCCCACGAGTACCATCAGGTAGCGTGGATAAATTTACTCCAACACAAGGATCAGCTCGTGTTCGTGCTGCCTTTGCTCTTTCGGGAGCCTCTGTGGTGTGTTGTTCCGGCTCCCGCTCGAGTTAGCGGTGCAGTGACAGGTCCTCCCCCTGCGGGGATGGAGCCAGCGCTGCGTGGTGGGGTGGCCAGGAGCCTGGGCAGGAGCAGCAGCACCCCGGCTTTCTGTGCACGTCGTGGAGGGGAGAGGAGTTTGGGGGGAGGATGTGGAAGAAGGGGGCTGAAGCTAGATTTTCTTACAATTAGCTTGTGCAAGGAAAACGTCAGGAGGAGGATGAAGGTGTCAAAATGGCCAGACCGAAGATCTGTCCAGCCCAGGTCCTCTCTGCCAGAGGCCAGTAGTCAGGGTACAACAAGGAGAGCATGGGTCAAGTCAGCTTTCTCTGGTTCCCAGCAATCGTCTTCACGGCCTGGGAGCTGGCGGCTCTCTCCGGACCACTGTGCCTGTCACCCAGTGTGTTTATCATGTCTGCCTACCATACGTTTCTTTTTCTGGATCTGCTGACACTTTCAGTTTCTACACCATCCTGCAGCAATGAGTTTTGCTGTTTAATTATGCATTAATTGTACTCTGTTTATTTATGTGTTGTGTGAAGATGCTTGTCCTTTTGTTTCTTTTAAACCTACTGTCTGATCTTTTTCTTGGGCCTCAGTCTTGCCTTCTGTGAAGAGCAAATAAGTGTTGCCAGTTCTCCTCTCCTGTGTTATTCTTGACTTGAGACCTCTGCCATATTCTTGCTTAGTAGTCTCTTTTCCAGCGCTGCATAGCTGTTGTTGGAGAGCTGGCGCAAAGCCACATGCTGGTTCTGTGACTCTAGAATGGGGTTATGGAAGCTATTTTTAACATTGTATACAGTATCCTGATCTTCCATTTCTTCTCTGGACATTATGCAGTTACAAGATAACAGAGTATTTTATATAACCACTAAGGGTTTGTTTTATTCCTTGTTTTTCAAATGTTATTTATTAAAAAAAAAAAAAAGTCTTCATACCCATCACACAGATGCCCCTTTCTCAGGACAGCCATCCTGGCATGTTTGACCATCTTTTATTTCTGTTCACAGAGGGCAGCTTGTCTTTAGATACAGTAATAGTGGTTACTTTAGGAAGGACAGAAAACTGGTCCAAGTTTCACATCCTCCTGAAGTCCAGGAGAGCTTTGCCTACTTTCCACTGTCGGTTTGAATGCTTTGCTCTCAAGGTTCGGTTTGGCTTGCTCTAATGAAGGTAAAGATTTCTGCCCCATTCTCACACAGGCTGTAACACACCCTGCGTAGCCAGAGCCATTTGTGAGTGGCTCTATAGCAGGCGGCATTGCAGGACTGGGAAAGTTGCCGTGTCCGACTCCTTCACCAGCCTGGGCTTCTCTCGAGTTCTCCATCATCCTGGCCTGAAATAGCCAGCGCAGCGCAGTTACGTTTCCCAGGTTGTGTGGTGTTGCTCCTGGTTCCATCAGATCATGGTGCTGGAAGAAGCTTCGCAGGGCATCTGGTAGCTACTGGGGGTAAGGAGGGCAGGCAGGCATCTGCACCAGCAGAGGGGAGGAGTTTAAGGGGGATTTATCTGATGTGGTCCTCAGTGACTGGTGTCAGCGTGTTTCTCTGCGTCGCATAGTGTGATCGCAGCTGTATGCTCCTGCTTTGCCCTTTCTAGCCCCTGGCCAACCATCCAAGGGAGGGGAAGAGATCCTGACAGTCACTGCTCCTGAAATAATGCAACAACTGTGTGGAGAAAGGGCTCTTCTGGTAGTGATTGGCATATGAAAGGCAAGGGTTGAATGATGTATGTGGATGCATGCAACTTTCCTTCTCTGGACATCACGAAGCAGAGCTGACAGAGCCGTGGGGAGCACAGTGTGTCCATGTCGGGGTGATGTGGCTGTGTACAGGGCTGGCCTTTTCCAGGCCCAGCTTTTATTGATCTGTAGATACTCCTAGCTTGGAAGCAAACTGTTAATACATATGCACAAATATTTTAAGGTCACCTACTCATACAACAGAGGAAGCATGTAATAGAATGTTTTTGTTAATATTTGGCAACTAGAAATAAACACATCCTAAACAAACAAAGATTTGCAAACAGCTTTTTGTCTCTCCTCTGAATTAACAATTCCTTGTGCCTTTGGGATGGGAGGAGGAGGAGTTCTCAGGCACTTGGTGTTAAAGTGTCTCGAGTGCTTTGGACAAAGAACATTGAAATGCAGTTCAGAAATGGTTTATGTTTTGGCCCATGTGCCTGGAAGTTGCTTTTGTAAGTCTAACCTCTTGAGGACTTAGTGTGATTGTTATCAATTGCCTGTTTATTGAGTTACTGGCTACAGGGAATATAAAATGCCTAATAAGGTCAGAAATGACAGAGAAGGACTCCTCAGGCAGAGTGCTTCACAGCTGAAGCACCGAGCACATGAGTAGATGTTGCCACTTAACTGCGAAGAGCTGCTTACGTCTTTGGTCAGATCAGGCACCTGGTACTCAGCGCTTTGCTAGTTTGCTGCATGGATGAGTGCTCCAAGACCCTGTCCTACCTTCCTTCGTGGGAGCGGTGCTTTCTTGGGCTCCTCATCCCTGGCTGTGGAGCTCTTGGCTTTGGTAAGTAAGTATCTCAGAAGTCAGGAATGATAGAGGTTGTGAAAGGAAAAAGCAGAAACATGACTCCAGTGTTAAGGGGAGTAAGGTTGTCTTTTCCATGGAAATTGAGAAAGAAAAGTGTCTGTGCAATGGCATTGGATCATAGCTGGAAGGAAATGGAAGAATGGAACAGCAGAATAACCGTGTTTAATAAATACTTTGCTCTGTATTTACAGAAAGGCAGAGGATGCTGTATCGCTGAGCAAGATGCTGTTACAACACAATTTTGTGATAAAAGTGGTAGCTTTAGGTTGGCATTTTGCATAGCTGGTTTACAAGAGTTTTAAAAGAGCTGGCTGAGAAGCTCTTGACTGTTCATGTTGCTTTTAATAAGTCTTTGAACATGGGGGAAGTTCTAGAGGACTCCAAGAAAGCTGATGTTGTACCAGTAATTTAGAAGGGCAAATGGGATGACCGATGAAGTAATTATAGCCCTATCAGCTTGACATTAATTCTGGGCAAAGTAATGAAAAGCCAGATATCATAGTTGATTAATAAAGAATGAAAAGAGGGTAATATAATGCCAATCAATGTGGATTTATGGAAACTAGATCTTTTTCAAACTAACTTGATATTTTTTTTATGAGACTACATGTTTGGTTGATAAAGGTAACCACGTCAATGTAATATACTTCTGGAAGGCATTTGACTTGGTACCTTATGACATTTTGATTAAGAAACAAGAGTGATACAAAATCAACATGGCACACATTACATTGATTAAGAGCGAGCAAACTGACAGCTCGTAGCATTTAATTGTAAATGGGTAATCATCGTAGAGTGCATGTCTTCCTAGTGGGGTCCCACAGGGATCTATTTCTCAGACCTCTTGTATTTAGCACTTTTATCAATGCCCTGAAAGAAAACATAAAAATCATTTTTGATAAAGTGTGCAGATACTGCATCCAGGAGGCTGATGCTGTTGGATTTATGAATAGGGCATGTGAGTGGGAGCAGAAGGGCTGGATCGTCTCCGTGTTTGGGACTGCTTTGACCTCGTTGGGACACTGGGTCCCTCTCTGTCGTCTCTGCGTTGGTAAGGATTCTGGAAACTTGAAGACTTAATGCGAACTGCAAGACCCATGAGAGCACTTGCCATACAGTAAAGACCCTGGGAGCTGTTTAGGGAACCAGACAGAAGTGTGTGGGTGACTTGGCTGTAGTTCCAGAGCATTAAATGGGGAGCCAAAAGGTGGTCAGAGGCTCCTTTAGTATAGCAGACTAAAGCATAAGCAGTTCCCATGCCTGGAAGCCAAAGCTAGATAATTCAGGTGCAGATTTTTAGAAGGAGGGTAATTAACCAATGGAACAACTTACCAAGGGCTGTAGTGGGTTCTCAAGCTCGGGAGGGAAGGTTTTTCCTAAAAAGCTCAGCTCTGCTTCAACCAGGAATTAACCTGGGGCAGCCTTGGTGCCCGAGCAGAGGTCAGGCTGGCCGACCGCGGCTGTTCCTCTTGCCGTGATGAACTTGGGCTGTGTCTGTCTTGGTGTAGCTCTCTCTGGCTCACTCCCGTGCGGTGCGAGGGTGCCCTCGACGGCTTCGGGCTGCGCGGGGCCGAGGGGTTGGCGTCCCGGGAGGGCGGCAGAGGCACGGGGCGGGCAGGGAGCCTCCTGCTCGCGGGGCTGGTGCGTGGCCGCCGTGCACGACTTCTCCTTTAAATCTGTCGTGCAGCTGTCTGAACTCTGAAATTTCTTTCACTCTCTCCCTCGCCTTGTTAACATGTGTTGCCTTTGGGGTAATCAGGGAAAAAATATTATGTCCTTTTACAATTACCGGGTTTTGGAATATTAAAATGTCTCTCTGCATCGGCAGTGTTATTTTGATTGGTATTCTAACCTTTGACTAGCCCATAAAGCGAGCCGCTCTTCAAGCCAATATTGCAGGACTGAAATTTAATTCCGAAATGATTCCAGATAATAGGGAGACAGATAATATATGCATGAAGGATATTATGTTTGGACTAAATGCAGCAGGGCCAGGGCTTGGGAGTTGAATAATAGCCCAGAGTGAGTTATAATCTGTGGGACAGAAATACCTTACTGTCAGGGCCAGGAGAGGAACTCTTAAATCAAAGGGAGGGAGCCAAGGAAGGAGTGAGGATAGTTGTCTGAACAGGAAAGGGCATCCAGGAGAGGCCTGGAAGGAACAACCCCTTTGTCCCGCTGCAGGAGGACATCTCCTCCCTTTGTTGTGCAGCAAGGGGTGCTGAGTAAAAACGCATTCCCAAGAAAAGCCAAAATACAGGGGGTTGTGCTGAAGAGATGGTGAGAGTCTGCTGTGAGACGAGTTCTGGACGGTCAGTTCCCTTTCCTCCTCCTGGCCTCGTTAGAAGGGGGCACGATGTGAGATGATTCATCAGACTGCTTTGCCTCGGTTTCCCTAGCGTTGTAACCAGGTGGATCGAGGGGTTGATGATGCATTGGGTTTGCAGTATGTGCCACGGCAGGGTGTTCACATTGCGCAGAGTAACCGTCAGGACTGGTTTTGGTGTCTACCTCCTGGTAACACGCGGGAAGCGGAGGCACAGTGCGGCGATCGTGTGCCCGGCAGTAGTTCAGGGCTTTGCTCTCCCCTCCTCAGCCCAGGAGCTGCTGTGCACAGGGCTGTCTCCCTCACCGCAGCTGCTGCCCGCACTGGCGACTGTAGGCACAGAGTAGGGGCATCCTGTGCGACAGCTGAGGTGCAAATTCAACACCTTTTAAAATACTAAAGGCTTTAAGAAGCAACACCCCCTCCTCCAAGCTGTCTGCCCCAGGCAGGGGAACTTAGGGGTTTTGCTACATGCTCCTCTGCAAGTGATGCCTTGTGCTTCGCTGGCAGCTCCCAGGCGTGGCGAGCAGTCAGCAGGGTGCTTTTTGCCCTGCAGTGGCTCGGCCCTGTACCTGTAACCTGCTGGCTGTTCCTGTGGCTGGGCTTCGCAGAGCATCGCAGGGCACGGTGCGGGCAGCTGTCCCGGGAGGACGGGAGCTGGACAAGCGGAGAAGGAGAATGATCTCTGCTGCTGGGGTGGCACAGACCAATGTCAGTATAACAGGCTGTGGCTCAGTGGCACGAGCTTTTAGTTTCAAAGTAATGATCCCAGCCTCACATTTCATTTCCTTTTCTTGCAGTCTCAGGAGCCGGTCTTGCTACAGCCGAGACGGGCTCTGGATGCAGCCTGGAGGCTTCACTGGTTTTGGATGACTTGCGCGGTAACATGCATGCCCATCCCAGGAGGGCAAAAAAGAGCAGTGTTCATCTTTGACTAAATCAGAATGGCTTTGTGTGATTCCTTCCTTTTTTCTTTTTTCTTTCTTTTTTTTTCTTTTTTTTTTTCTTTTTTTTTATTAATTGCATCCTAAAAGCACAGGAGCAATTTTCAGTGGAGCATGAATCTGCATGAACTTTTCTGGGAGTGGACAGGAAAGATGCAATCCCCGGACGGGTAATGTCATTTCTTGGGCTTGGTTCCCCAGAAAGGAGCTACGTTTCCTAGCTTGCAAAATAGAGAATTAGTTTAGTAGTTCCTTTTGGCCATAAAATCCGCAATTGTATGGAAGAGTACACTTCTCGCTGCCAAACTCATGCCTAGCAGAGGGCTGTGAGCTGGGCACATGCAGCCTGTTCCCCTTGCACTGCTGTTTAGACTCTCCTGGGTGCGAGAGGACAACCTCTGGCAAGGTCTTGTTGTGTGGAAGCCATTTAGAGCTACTCTAGTGCCAAGGGGATGTTTCAGTATTTCAGTCCTGTTAACAGGAAGCTCTTCCTGAAACATGCTTCCTTCCATCCTTCCTTCCCATAGCTATCCCGCGTATGTCTCAGCATGTGTTCATCTCACAGCATTACATGCTGATTAACTTCTTTACCATTATGGATGCTCCTGCACTCTCCCTTGATATTAAAATTACGGTATGTGCATGTTAAAATCTCACCTCTTTTCCTAGGCAGGCTTTTTTTTTCAGAGTCTAGTCTTAGTCTTCAGAGCAAACCAGCTTTTTGAAGCTGTGCTGTAAAAAAAATAAAGTGGAAGAAATCCAACCCTTTGGTCTAGGACAGCGTATTGGGGATGGGGGTTTGTGCCGCGGGTCTCTTGCAGTGCATAGCGGCACAGCTTTCAGTCCTAGAGGAGAAGTTGTTGCTGTCCCAACTTAGTTTGTCCTCTGTCTTCAAATCTAGTTTTGGTAAAGATTACCAGGGGTGCTTCTGGAGTGGAAAAATCACCTTTGAATTATTTTGACTAATGTTTTGCTGAGAGTTTACAGATTATTTTCCTCCACGGCCCCTTGTCAGCAGGGTAGCATTTAGGGCCATCACGTACCTGACATGTGATAGTACCTGCTCAGAAACCATCATTTGCAGTATAGAGGGAAAATCACCTCATCTGCAGGATCCAGACTTGTGCTGGTTGGCAGAGACCTTGTGGGATTGTCCCACAACTCCAGGTGTGGTGTTGCTTTGCTGCAAGTGATGTGCTTTGTACCAGCAGGTTCACTTGAGGCCATATAGATACTTCGTACGTTTAAACTGAACAAATGCGCTCAAGTCCTGCAAAACTGAACAAAGAAATTAACGTTTCTTCCCTCCCTTGTGGTTTGTAATTGAATGCCAGTTTGGCAGATAGGTGTCTGAGAGCTGTTGTGGGTCAGTAGCTGAATGCAAGTCCTCAGTGTCAGCTGTTGGCACAGGCAAATGCCCGCTACTGAGCCCTGGCAGAGCCTGCGTGGCACACCAAGCAGTCCGCCACACACTCCGTGCTGGAGGGTTTCAGCTGGGGTTTGCTGTCTGGTTTTGCATGTACTCAGGGAGGACCTGGAACAGGTGGAGAAAGCCCAGAAGGGAACAGAAGGATCAGAGAGCTGGAAGACATGACCTGCGGGGAAAGTGAGGGATCTGGGATGGTCAGCTTAGAGGATACTAAGGAGAAATACTTTTTGGAGGTATGAAAGTGTGTAGGGAGGAAGGGGAAAGTTTGTTCTGTGTGGCTGTGGTGGACAGCTCTTGGTCACGTCCTTACCTCCTGCGAGATCTCTGTGGAAGAGGGCAGGGATGTGGTACCTTTAGCTCTTGAGGTTTTCAGAGCTTAGAAGAATCTGGTGGGGCTGGTTTGGGTGGAGCGGTCCTGCCTTGAGGCAGGCAGGCGGTGTGGGTGATCACTTGTCCCTTCCTGCTCCCTTGCACTTGGACACAGGCTGTCTGCTTGCCTTGGGACTGCCCTGCTTCATCACTGACACTTGGAGAGGTTCCACCTAAGGAATGCAGGGAAGGGATGGTTGTCTTGGGTGTTGTGTATGGTCTCCTCTCCTCTCCTGATACAGAGAGCTCTCAGGTAAGGCAGGAAAGTGATAACTCAAGGGAAACTGAAACAATTGTACCGTTTGGCCCCAATCAGCCTGCAGGTACTGGACAAAGATGAGAGTAGAATTTGTTAGTTTTGTGTTTTTTTAACCAGGGCTAAAGCTTTATCTGCTAGATGGGATTGTAAGCAGCAGTTTGCTGGGTGCACTGCGCTGCTTGGTTTGCCAAAAGCATCCCTGTGCAAGCAGTTGGAGGCAGGTCGGTGTTCGTGGTTCTGCACGCACGTTGCTGTAGCCTGGGGCGAGAGGCGGAGAGGCAGCTGCTCAGACCTCGCGTGCAGCTCTTCCTGCTGCGTGCCATATTGCTGGGCTGCACCTAGCTGTGCCTGCGCTCTCCCTGCTGTGGGATGTGAACATCTGTCTGCGGCACTGAGGAGCCTCCTGGTTCCCATCTGGCTTTGTGTGCACTGCTATGGAGGTTAACCATTGGGTTTGCATGAATACTGTGGTCTGCCAGAGAGACTGGAGCCTTCTGCATGCCCTGGTATGGCGGGAGGCAACCTGACTGCGTGCCTGACACTACCTCCCTGCAGTCAATACTGGAGCAAGGCAAGAGGAGAAGGGATTAAAGGCAAGGCATGTTTTACAATAATCCTGCAATGTGTGCTGCGTTCCAGGCTGGGAGAAGCTGGGAGGCGAAGGCGCGGTGCGTGAAAGATGGCCTTGCCTACAGTCCTGTGGGTCAGGCAAGGGGCAGAGCATCCCTACATCCCAGCCCTGCAGCTGGAGCTTTGTGTGGGCACCAGCATGGCTGCCTAATGCCCGGGAAAGGAGCTATGTCTTCTTTTGTTTGCATTTAAAGGACAGGAGCTCCATGTGGGAGCATGGAATGGTCCTGTGTAGTTCTGCAGAGGAGGGATGAGGGGTTAATCAGATTTACCAGCCTTGAGGATTAGAATGTCAACTGGTTTAGTCCTCATTGTCCTACCGAGCCAGCATGGCTACAGGAGGGACAGTGGCTGCCACCTCCACCATCAGCACTGGGCGCTGGCTTTGTGGTAGGGCCCAGGAGTTGTGTGTGCTGTGTGCTGCATAGGATGGTTTTCCCTTGGGCTGTCATGCCTTTGGTAGCTCTTGGCATGCGTTGGTCTTCCAGGGTGGCCAGTTCCCCCTCATTCTGGCTGCCCAGGCTCCGGTGGAGCCTGCCTTGCCTTGGCCCATGCTGCTTTCCTACTTGATCCAAACAGGATTTTCAAACGTGGGGAGGGGGGAGAGGCAGCGCCAGTCTGATCCTGCACTCTCCTCCCTCCTCTGCTGCTTAGGATGGAAGTGCTGGTGAAAGTCCGTATGCCAAAGGCTTGCCAGCAAGTGGAAATAGCATTTCTTGTATGAGGTATTCCTGGCGCCCTGTGCTGATTGTGATGCATTATTGTACTGAAAGGGATAGGACTTTGCTGCTGCTATCGTAGCTGGAAAAGTGTGGGTATGCAGCCTGTGCCCCCTTTGCACGGAGGCATGCCCTGGCTTGGCTTTGCATCTCGTGGACTCAATGTAAAGCAGCAAGAGGTGCTGAACTGGGAGATGGGAGATACTGTAGTGGAAATTGTATATTAATAACTTACAGTGCTTCACACTCATTAAATTAATTAATTAAATCGCTCAGAGTCCCAAGGCTACTAAGCAAGTTGCTTTCACAGTTGGGATTGAAAATCTCCTGCTTCCCTTCCCCCATGCTGGCACAGCACTTCTGGCTCCATCCTGGCTTTTGCTGTCCTGCTAGCTGGTTTCTTTGCTCGAGCTCTTTGCATGCAGCCCGTGGTTTGGATCTGTCACAGTGCCTTGCTAAGATCTGGTGAGGAAGTCAGTAGATGTGATCTGCTTTTGTTTAGGAAACAGCCTAATCTGTTGCCCTGAACTAGGCATAAACTCCTTCTCCTATTTTGTGGCCCACTGAGGAGGGAAGCTCTGATCACCCCGAAGCGTGAGCCTCGCCTGGAGCTGTCTCACAGCAGCTGGTTTTCCCAGTTGCCTGGGCACTGTCTCCTACAGACCAGGGCCATCCTTGGGTGCTCCATCATGGATGTTGCTGCTGGCTCCGTAGGGCAGCAGAGCTCCTGAGCCATCCTGAAGTCATGGTCTGGATGGCGGCACTGCAGCCTTCCCAAACTTGCTTAGCTCCCCTTCTGGGTTTCGGCAGGTATGGAGGCAAGCTTGTCTTTGCTGGCAACATGCATCTTCTCTTCTTTCCCAGTTGCTGCAGGAATCTCAAATTGAAAAGGCTCATAGTGTTGGTTTTTGATGTTTTCTTGGGCATCCTGTCCCACAGATGAATGGGCAGGTCTCATGGCTGATGGATGGATCAGCTCCACTTCTTTCACCTTTCTCTGAGCCAACATGCTTTAGCATTTCTGCCTTGACCTCGATATATCTTAAAGCCATCAGCTTCCAGCAAACCGTGGAGGACAGGGAGCGTGCCAGTCTCTCCTGTGAGCGGTGGTCAGCATCCCCAACGGGTTTCAGTGATGTAGAGGCACAGTCCCAGCACTCCATTCTGCCAGTGCTGCTCCCGCATGTGCAGCCCAGGTGGTCGGGCCAGGGAGGGGACAGGGGGCTCTTTTGGGGAGAGCTCCCACGGTCACTAAAAATGGTGCTGAGCAGCTGGGGCCCCATTGGACTCCATGTCTTTCCAAAGCTGTTCGGTGTCCTCTTTTCTGAGAGATTCTGCCTGGATGGCAGTGGCTGAAAGATGCTGATTTAGTCTAAGATTTAGCCTGTACAACTCGGGTCACACTGCGTTCCATGTCAGAGCAGCAGGTGCCTTTCTGAGGGCATTTTCACACTAGCTCTGCCAGCTATGACTCTTTTTCTGCCTTTTTTTTCCTGCCCCTGCTCTTCCCCCATCCCACTCCATACTCAGTAGTTTGGGCTGCTTGCCCTCAGCAGTTGCAGGTCTCTCTCCAGCCTGGGATGAGCAGCAACTTCTCGCAGTGCCACAGGGGGACCTGCTGGCAGGCTGCTGCAGTGTGTCCTGGAACTGAGCGGTACGGCAGCGCGTGCTGCAAAATGGGAGGTCTATGTTATGCTTTTAACACTGCAAAGTAAACTATAATGTCTTGAAGGAGAGTAATAGCAAGCATTTTTCTCCTTAATACTTTGAGGTGAGAGAAGATGGGAAAATAAATAAAGCCCCTTCTTCCCCAAAGAAAGAGGTGGGACCTTTTCAGTAGAAGCTGGAGGTAGCGGTGTCGTGTGGCAATGTGCAGAGGAGGGCTGCAGAGGAGGGCTGCGCAGACCTGCGGCCACGTTAACGCAGTGGGCTCCCTTCTGGGCCATTGGAAGACTTCTCACGTGATGTTAGAAGGAACAGGCATGGGGCATCAATTTTATTTTTTTAAACAAACTGGATATTTAGTGTATGGACTTGTGCCAACTTCAGGAACGCCTGCTCTCTGTGCTTTCCCAGTGTTGTAACCTCTGTCAGCCTGGCTCTGATTGATGCTATTAATATTTTAGAGATCATTTAGGATCTCCGCCTTGGCTGGGCTCCTGGCTCGGGGAGGAGCTGTCCCATGTGGATGCCTGCAGCTGCCGGAGGAGCGCGCTTGCTGCCTGCTGGTATGGTTTGTGGGAGGCTGACCTACAGGTTAGCGGGGCCACCGGCACTAATGGGAGCACAAAGCTTTCAGAGAGCAAATTGCTAGCCTCCAGCAGGTCCACGCTGGCCCCTTCTGCCAGTGAGAGTCTTTCAGCTACCCTGGGACATTCTCTTCTGCCCTAGACTTTTGGCGAAGGGCATGGCTTCCTTCTGGAAGTCCCTGCTGACTGCGTTTGGCCAAGGTTCTTGCTGCAGAAGGCTTTCCCCATGCCTCTGCTCACCCCTTCCAGTTCCTGGAGCTTGCCCCAGCGGAGCTGCCCAGCCCAAAGGAGCTCTGCATCTCTTTGTGTTTTCGGTCTCCCTTCACCATCACACTAGGTACGATTTGGCCCTGCAGAGCTGGCTCTGTTGCAGCCCTGCCTGTGGGGTCACTCCTGAAGCTCAAGTTGTAGAGCTTATGCTTGCCCTCACGGCTCCTGGATCTGTCCCTAGAGCAGATCAGGAGGGTGACAGGTGTCCTGCTGCAGTGCTGTGCCACGCACCGTCCCAGCTGCCTCTCAGGAGCTGCGTGCAGCCCCAAGCACGGACCCGTCCTGCGCCTCTGCTGTCAGCAGTGGAGCTCCATGGCCATCACTCTCATTGCAGGAGAGCTCTCAGGTAATGCTCTGCTTGCTCAGCCTTCCCCATGGGGCACCCTGAAATCCAGACAGGGGCATGGGGCCACCGCATCACGGGGACGGGGGCTCCGACAGATCCAGGAGACAGTGAAGCTGTTTGACTGAATCCCAGACTGTGTTTGCTCTGCCTAATTATCAAAAGTATGAGTTTGTTCTGCTAGGTGCACATTATGCCTTTATTGTGGTGTAATTATGCCAGCTGCCTATGTTTAGTGTCATAAAAAGGAATAAAATGCCCATTACCCGCCTAAAGAATTCTTCTTGTGGGTTTTTTTTATTTTTATTGCTCTGGAGTACACAGTGGGGATATCTTTGATCGGCAATTCTCCATGTAAAATAGCTAGTGAAATACTGTGCCTTTCGGAGAGCTCCTCCAGCCAGCAGCCTGTGAAGGCAGCTGGCCCGCCAGCTTCACCTGGCGTTGCCTCCACTGCTTATTGCCAGCCCGATCTGGTGGTCAAGATGGTGAAGCCACCATGCTGTCACCGCACTGCCTTCCCCTGTGGGAGCTCGGCTGCTTTCCGACAGCGTTTTTGCTCTCCCAAAGCTCCCTCCTGCTGACACAACACCCAAGAGGTGCTGGCTACTTTCCAAGCCTGGGAGCAGCCTCTGCCTGCAGTAGCTTTTCAGAAAGACCCAGTGGTGCCTGGGTGGCCAGAGGAAGGGGTGTGAGGATCCGACCAGGCTATTTTTTGGACAGAACGATGTGTTAAGGACTCCTGTGCCCTGGGGAAGCCCATGAGATGGTGAAGGGAGCAGCACTGAGCGATGTGAAGGTGGGAGTGGAGTGCTTCTTGCCCTGGCTGGGCTGGGTGGTTTCACTTGCACCGCGAGCCTGCGGACAACCCACCGGTGCTCTTGCAAGAGCAGGGATGCTAAACCTCATCTCCCGGCCAACCCGCAGCCTCCGTAATTGGCTTTGGCTGATTTGGGGTTTCTTGTGGTGTCTAACTACCTGGGGCCGTGTTCCTGTGGTGGTGAGATACACCTTGGAGGAGCCACATCCTCCAGGAGCAAGCGTCAGTTACTGAAGGAGGCCCTCCTTCCAGGGGGGGGCGGTGGGGTCTTGTTTTGTGTAACTGCCGGGGGCGTTTTGGTGATACTAAATACTTTCTGATGGAAAAAAAATGCATAAAACCCCAAATCCAAACCCCGCATCTTTGGAGATTGTTAAAACCTGCCTCCACTCCTTTACTACTTCTAATAGCTTCAGTCTCTAATTGGAAATGGACTTTATTACCTTCATTAGGAGCAGTTAGTGCTGGCAACAGATAGCTCTTAAATATATGGTTTTGGTGGATGGCAAATCTGTTCTTTTCGTTAGTTTATTTTTCCATTCGACAATACTTTCAGGAGATCCCTGGTCCCTCCTGCCCGGCTGTGCCACAGATACGTCGTGCAACGTCCCTTTTAATCCCCCCCTGCTTATTTTTTATGTCAGGTGTTCCTTGAAGTGGCCTTCACAGCTCTCCACCCTTCCAGCTTACGACTACGTCAGGGGAAGATGGCTTCGCGCCTCCCCTCAGCTTCATTGCATATGCACACGCCGTCTGCCCCGGCAGCGTGATTGCCTCGCTGAGGAATCCGAGGGGCTGCTGATAGCAATCATTGATTAAGAGGGTAATTGTCCTGAAAATTCAGATTGATCAAAAGGCAGAAATGATAACTTGTTTAACTGTGTTTAAAACCACGTCCTGTCAATAGGGGAGACTGAGACATCGCAAGCAGAAAGCAGGGAGAATTGGATGTGTGAGCGTGTGCGCGTGGTTCGGGGAGGAGGGGGAGCCATTCTTCCTTGGGGTCCATATCAGGATGTTTCTTGTCACTGACGCTGGGCTATTGGAGATTCAATCACTTTTATCTCCCCTTCTCTCTCAATCCAAATGCCTTTTCATATTAGAAAATTAGAATCAGCTCTGCTCATGCAAGATTTATTAGCTCTGCTGAGCAATACCACAGAAGAGTAAATGATGTCGCATTTCAGGGGCTTTTTACACATTATGACCAAACTTGCAACTTCTTAAGTATTCTTCCACTGAGCCACTGCAGGGCATGAAAGGGTTGGGGAGACAAACTTCTCTTTGGAAACAGTTTTGCACCAGTCTGGATGTCTCTTCTTTATTATTTGAATGATTGGATTTGGTTGCTAATATGGATCTTTTCTTTGGGCTCAGTTTCTGTGCTTATTACTCTGGAAATCAAACTCTAAGAATTGAGCCTGTTTATCACATTTTTTTCTTGGTCCCCTTTGCAGAAACACTTTTCAGTTTTAAAATGTGTCTTTGGAGCTCTGCTTCTAGCTGGCACTCATTTACATCTGAAAAAGACAAATCCTGTTTCCTTCTTGCATCTTCTCCCTCTTGTTTTACACTGGGTGACTGCTTTTTTAAATGCTTTCTGACTTTTTATCTTACACAATGCATGTTTTGCGTAGTGATGGTCCTCTAGTCTTCAGGCACTAGGTGCTAAAGCTCTTCAAAAGCATGGATGAATTTAGGCTCCTAATGCTCAACAGATATTATTGTGGGGATACTGAGGCACAGATGGGTTAGAAGATTTTGCTGTGAGTCCCGGTCAGAGATGGGAACAAAAATTTGGTCTCATCTCTCCTGGTCCTAGGCTTCAGCCATGGGGCTTGTTTGTGAGTCTTTTCATTTGCAAATCGCTTTGCAGGTGTGTTAAATCCATGCAGCATCCTCGTGGGCTGGCTGCACAGAAGGGTGACTCAGCCACCAGAGTCAGACGATCAGCTGGTGGGAGCCTCTGCCTGAGATGCTATTCAGAGTTTTTCTCCCTGTCTCCAAAATTAAGACATTTGAGATTCACGATATTCCACTGATTTGTACAAATCCCTGGTGCTCTGCAGCACCCCCATCGTCTCACAATGGGCATTGTGTATGTAGCCCCCATACAAAAATAGTGGCTGTTGTCCAGGTAAACTCCGGTTTTCCGCTAGTTCTCTTTTGGAATATTCCC
This sequence comes from Chauna torquata, assembly GCA_013399475.1. Lineage (NCBI taxonomy): Eukaryota > Metazoa > Chordata > Aves > Anseriformes > Anhimidae > Chauna > Chauna torquata. The sequence continues at coordinate 31,198 of VXAL01019795.1, read as the reverse complement.
AAAAGGGAGCACGTTTTTCTCCAGCCATCTTTATTTAGCACAGTAGACAGCACCACTCAGGGATGCTGATGCCACTGCTCAGTGACTCACACCCAAACTAGCATTAAACAATGGAAGCCGAAATCAAGCTGTGAAAGGGAGTAGTCTGTTCATAGCTTCATCTGCTGTCATTGTGCGGTGGAGCCCAGCACCTGCAGCTGTGCTGCTGTCAATCTTTTGTCTGCCTGGGGCCGTCTGTTCCTCAACGTGGCCGAGTTGCTGGGGGGACTGCAGCGCCGACAGGGTGGAGGAGAGGTTGAGGTGGCCTCGTGGTAAGACCCTTTCTCTCACCCATCAGCACGGCCAACACGGGCCGTCTGCCTGAGTACTCGCCCAGCAGCGTGGCACCTCGCTGTGGGCTGCAAGGGCTCAGCCTCTTCTTCTGCTTGGCAGCTTTAGAGACTCTATTAACAAGCAGTGCTAATTACATTTAAAACAACACCGTACTTGGAACTGTCCAATTGCCAGCCTAACTTGGCACAAAGTTTTACTATTAATCTTAGCAAAAGGCATTTCTGAAGAGATGCTTAAAGCTGTGGCTGGCTGGCAGAGAGGTTTTCTCGTAGATTGTCAGTGCTTGGGAGGCGGATACACTTGACAAGCAGAAGGACTTGACTTTTTCCCCTTCCGTGTACAAGCACTATGTATTATTCAAGGTCTTCTTAAGTCAATGCTGGGTTATTAATCGGTTGCTTCTCTGCATGTTAAATTCGCCTACTAATTTTGAGGCTGCGGAAGAGGAATGCAGCTATGAGCTTGCACAGTGCTGTCCCTCTGTGAGTCTCTGTACACCCGTGCATGTGTGCTGGGCCTGCTGCAGCCCCGTTGCCTTGGGTTCAGATGACGTGCTGCCAGTGCAAAGCGGGCTCCAGCTTATCGACCTAATGCTCCCATTTCTAGGTATTCTGTGGTGGTTTGGGGAGAGCAAGGGGCAGTGCCAGAGCAAGAAAAGTCTTTCCAAGCCTTGAGGGACCAGGCAAGACCCCCACTTCCGAAGGAGCAGGTGCGCAACAGTCCCAGGTGATGCTAGAGAGAGATACTGCGGTGCTCAGTTCTTGGGCTGGTGCTGCGCACAGCCCAGGAGTTTTCTCCGTGAGATATGCGTTACCCACCTCTCCTTGGCTCCTGCTCGGTTCGCAGGCTGATGTAATGAGTTATTTGCAGCCGGTTTGGGGACAGCCTCTGCCTCTTAGGGCTCTTCTTCCCCTACGCCTAGCCAAGCCTCCCTGCTCCAGCCTCCTCTCCCTTCACGAGCTCTGGCAAGGCATGCCGGCCAGCAGCGCCTGCACGTTCCAGGAATCACGTCAGCTGTCATTACTTACATTACCTTGATTGGGAACAGTCAGTTATGTCACCGTCCATCATCGTGCCTCTCCCAGGAGACGCTGAGGAGGGAGGAGAGGAGCGGGAATTATAAAGCGCTTCTGCGGTGCTCTGCCAATCCCACCGCTCCGTTGGCTGAACATCTGTCATCAGGCAGCTTGAAGAGAAGGTGCTTTGTTTGATGGATCTTCCCATTGTAGCTCCACAGGGAGGAGCCTTCTGCAACACTGGGACTGCCCCGAGGGAAGAGCGCTGGGGGCTTCTGTGCAGTTTAACGTGAAGGGAACGATGGTGCTGCCTGGGAAAACCTGTGGGAGACCTGGAGGAGAGCCTGCTGGACAGCTGGGGCTGCGGGCTGGGTTCTCCTGGCCAGGGGCTGCTTGGGAGCCAGGAGGAGCTACCAGAGCTGCAGAGGAGTGATGCTGGGCAGGAGCAGGGCTTGGGGGGTTCTGCTCTGTAAATGTTGGAAGGGGAGAGGACAGCCTGCGCTGGGACAAGGCAAAAAGCTTTCAAAGTCTTTTGGAAAAAAATAATGAGGAAGACAAAGCCATTTATCAGAGTAATCCATAGGCTGCTGCTTAGGACATCCATGTGGGACACCGCTGAGTCTGCTGCTGAGCTCCCTGGTCCGAATGAGAAAGAGCTCAGGCTTGCACGTTGTCCCCCTGCGTGACGGCAGAGGATGCCTGGCCATGTCTCAGGTGGGAGTTCATCCTCCCTTTGGCTTTGGCCTCCACATTCTCCTGATGAGAATGAGATTTGGCTTTTGATTAACAAGACTTCTTATTTCTCATAGAAAATGATCTGGAAAGCTTCCAGCGCTCTCTGCCCCAATTGATTGACTCTCTCTCCTGTTCCGGCAGCGAGCCTTTTTGGCTGGGGTCCCCCTCGCAGGCTGGGTCTCTGAAGAGCCGCGACACATGGCAGTAGCTGCGTCCATCTCGGATGGCAGAGCTGTGGTGCCACGTGCGGTGGGGAGGACGCTTTGTCTAGCAGCCTCTTGTGAATAAATTTGTTCCTGCACTCGAGGTGGGTTTGGGAGGGTGAGGAGGAACAGGAGCTCCGTGGCTGTGGGCGGTGCTCTAGGGCCGAGTCCAGGTACCCCAGGCTTGAGTTACCGGGTCTGTCAAGGCTGAAAGGGAGAGCAGCTCAAGAAACACAGTTCGCAGCAGTACCTGCCTCCTTTGGTTCCTTGCTCTGTGTGGGTGAGTTTGGGAGAGATGTTACCTGTTAGGCGCAGTGCCGACATGTTAACTTCCGTTAGCGGGCTGGGAGCTGGGCAGCCTGGCAGCAGCCGCCTCGTGGTGGCACAAGGCGGTGTCACCTCAGCGATTCCCGGGGAGGTGGGTGTTCAACCCAGCGGGACCTGGTGGTGCCTCTCCAGAGGCTGGCGGCAGGAGGGGGCTGAACCGAGGGAGTGAAGTGGAGACGTGAAGAAGTTCCATGGTTCTGTACGTTCTTCCTCGGAGCGGCTCTCATCAAAGGCAGGAGGACGGTTCAGAGGGAGCTCTCTGGGGCCCAGGACTATCTGCAGGGTGTTGGGCTGTATCAGTGCCGTTCTGGATTTAACTGTTTGGTTTAACAGGCTGACCCCCTCGAGGGCAGTGACAAACCACCCCGGACTTAACAAGGATCAGGCTGTCACCGTTGTTGGAGACATCTTGAAACATGCAGAGGAGCTGTTTGGTGCCGGGCGTCAACGTGGCTGGTCTCAGGCTGCTACCTTGTGTGAGCAGAGCCAGCAAGGCCTGACCTGCAATCCATCCTGTCATTTTAAAGAACTCTCACTATATGTGATGCTTTATGTGAGCCAGGGGCATCGCCGCTGTTACTCTTAGCTGAGTTTGAAGAGCTGTTGCAGTCCCCAGCTTTAGGTGTAGGCTTTGTTGTGCTGCATGGCCCCGGTGCAAGGAGCTTGCTAAGCAAAGAGAAGATTTCTGGGGGGGGTGTGGAGCAGAGGACAGTCGTTCTGGGTGAAAAGAAGGTGCATTTCCAGGGTGGTGGGATGGCTAGTGAAGTGAGTAAATATGTGCTATAAACATGCTCAGAGCATCTCCCCGTGAAGAACCCAGCACAGCCTCTTTGAGTAAATAGAAAGAGAGCCCGGGTTCAGTTCATATGTCTGTTTTCTTTTCTTTTCTTCTTCTCGTCAACTGTGGCTGTAGATAAGAGTTTTCTATTTGAAGTTCAGAAGGGAAGGGAAATCCATTGTTAGAAGAGGAGACTTTCTTTTTGCTTGATATCTATCTCCAGCGACACAGCGGAGAAGGAAAAGATTTGCTATGATAAAGGTAGCTTTAAAAAAAAGGCACATTGAGTGTTGCTTTTCTCTGTACTTCAAAGCCTGGAGTAATATGGAACAGTTTAAAAGAAAAGAAAAAAAAAAAACAAAAACAACCCAGCCCAGCCTCTGCACGGGGGCTGTGAATGCAGAGCCATAATAGAGCAGCATCCTGGCCAGAAATCCGTTCGTGTGTGCTTGGCGTGGTACTCAGCGTGCACAGCACCCGCGAGGGGAGTGCATGGCCATCGCCGATGGGCTCCCGGGGATTGGGCTTGTAGGGGCCAGAGGTACGCGGGAGACGCTTCGCAGGTGTGCGTCCTATGGAAAGACCGAACCAAGGGAAGTCACTCACCGGAAAGAAAATTAGGCAAGTCTGGAAGCGATGTGGGAAAAATGTGCCAGTAAACATTTAATTATTAAAATAATTCAGAAATTGCATGGAGTGCTCAATACAGCGTGGCAAAATGGAATAGCTGAACCGGTGAAGGCTGTGGGGAGGAAATGTCTGAGCGTCTCCGTCCACCTGCCCCAGAGCCAGCGGGGCTGGCTTTCCGAGATGTGAGGCTGCAGGATGAGCTTCCCTGGGGCTCAGTTGTTCCCAAATGAACCAGAGCGGGGCAGTGCTGGGGAGGGGGCACCCCCTTCCTTGGAGCAGGCGTGGCTGAGCAGGCAGGGGTGCAGGAGCCCTCCTGTGGGCTCCAGCCTCCACGACCGCCAGCGGGAATCGGGTCCTCTGCCAGACGCGGCTCTGGGCTGCAGAGCACGCAATTCCTTGGACGTGTCTCAGGGCCCTGGTGGGATGGAGGCCAGCGCTTGGTGGATGGCAGCGCAGCTTTGGAGGTGGGGCGTGCGGAAGCTGCCCTTCTCAGAAATAAGCTGTGGGAGGACATGTCCTGGGGGTGGCTTGGCTGTCTTTTGGGAGAAGGTGACTGAGGGGAGCAGGATGCTCCTACCAGCTCTCCATCAGGGCACGGCTAGCTTGACCCTTGGCTCTCCCTGCTCTCACTGCCCTGTTGCCTGCTGACATGGTGCTGCTGTTGCAGTCAAGCTTTCCCAGCTAGCAGCAGTGTGGCTGCCTGGGGCAGACCCCCCGGCACGGGCACGTTCAGGAGCTCTGCCAGGGGACAAAACGGGGTGCAGAGGGGTGCAGCCCGGGGAGCAGGGGCTCGTGGTGCCCCAGCTGCAGTACGGCTGTTTCCACGCTGGCTTCTCCTTTGCCTCTGGTCCCAGGGACACTCTCTGGACAGGCGGATGGCGTCGGGTGCCCCATCTGTTGTGCTGCTGTCACGGCTTTGTCTTCATGCCCGTCCCAAGCCTGGCTCATGGTCCTTGCTTCTGGGACACTCCTCGCTGTGCCAGCCCGAGGGTGCTGCTGCTGTGCCAGTGTGCCTTGGGCTTGCTGAGCTGCTGGGGCACCCCTGGAGCGACGCTGGCCGTGACCTGCCCTGTTCCCTCCGAGAAGCTATTGCAAGTAGAGAGCAAACGTGTGCTGGAGGCTTTGCCTCTGCTTGAGTCTGGGGAGGAGCAGGACAAGGAACTGATAAACTCGGTGCTGACCTGAGTCAAGGCTGGAAGTGAAAAGATTTCCAGCAAACCTGGGCTAGTCAGAGTTGCTAACGAGCCTTTTCTTTGAGCAATGTTTTACATTCTTTAAAGATTGCAGGGAGCTCTTGGGGAGAATCTGCTAAAGTAAATGGCAGAGTCAAGTGTACCGGCTTCTTTCTTTCCTTTTTCTTTTCCCCTTTTTTTTTTTCTTTCCCCTTTCTTGGTTCTCTTTATTATGTGGAGTTGCTCTGGCTCTTTCTCTCACTTCTGTTTCTCCTTTTGTTCTCTCTTTGTCTATTTATCACACTGTGAAGGTTGAAAGAGATGTTATTAATCTGGGAGAATGAAGGCAGGATTAGTGGTATGAATCGGATTTTGAGAGCTGTAATGATAGAAAGACTCGCTCTGCTGGCGGGCTGCGTGAGTTTGATAAATGGGGAGCACTCCAAACTGACTCGCGCCTTCCTCCGCACTGCTCGCTTTGCCCGCTGGGGCGTGCCATGCTCTCAGATCTGCCAGCCATCCCACACCGCTCCTACCTGAACCAGAGCAAAAAGCCAAGGGTAAATCAGAGACAAATATCTCCCATTGCACTTAAAGAGATCATTTCTTTCAACATCTTTTTCAAACAGAGTCCTGTCAAGTTCTTGGACAGCCTCGTGTGTAGGTAGGATCCTTCCTTGGAGTGCGGCTCTGAAGCGCGGCCCGCGTTATTGTCTCCTACCACGGCTTTGCAGAGAGCAGCGGGGAAATACTGTGGCTGCAGCAGAGCTCCCATCCTGCAAGGCACAAAGAAGCAGGATCATCTCTGTAAGGCTGCACCGTGCTGCATTGCCTCGTAAGGATTGTACTGGGCTTGAAAGCCCGGTGGGGCTGGAAGAACACGAGGGAGTGATTGACTGAAAGTTGCATTGGGCTCTTTGCCCTGAAACCTGCTAAATGAGGGGTACTGCCCTTGCATAACATAAATCGGGTCCATCCTTTTGGGGGGGCAAAGCAGATTCTGGTGACAGCCAGGCAGAGCCACAGCCCCCCACTGTGGGGCAGAGCAGGACTCTGGCCCAGCATCTTCAGCAAGTAGGGTCCTTTCCTGAGATCACCCCGGACATGCTCACCCACTTGAACCCTTCCTCATCCCACCCTTGGGTATGTGGTGGTCCATGTTACACCCTACAGAGCCAAGAAAGGTGGGAACAGACCCAGTGGGTGTATGGTACTTGCACTTTTAAGCCGGTTCATGAACGCACAGCTCACCGTCCTTGAGCTGTCCCTGTTGCAGTTGTGCCACCAGGCATTCATACATGGGGACCGTGCCCTGCCATAGGAACTTCTCGGTGGTCCTCGCCCCAGCCTGCGCTGTGACCTCTGCTGTGGACATTCAGGCTAGCTGCTTGCCTCACACCTAGGTTTGGGTGTCGTGGTCCAGCCCAGGAGCGTGCGTTTGCTGAAGTGAGATGTGGTTGCGTAAAGTCCACGCGCAGCGTGTTGCGAAGGGGCGCGTCACTTGTGCCTGGCAGGGCTTGGGACATGGTGTTGCCAGTACAGCCCACCCAGGGGAGCACCACGTGCCTGGTGGTGGGTGCAGGACTACACATCCCCACCAGGTTTGCATCTCACCCAGGGGGAGCAGGGGATTATTGCTTGGTGCAGGATTGGGAACAGCAGCGTGCCGGGGAGACCCTGCTTGGAAGGTTGGAAGGGGGGAGTGGGACCACAGGCAGCCCGGAGTTGTCAGTGTCCCTTTAACTACAAGGTAATGGACTCCCCCATGCTCGGGCTGAGCTCTCCTCCTGCATTTGCAGCAACGGTAATGATTGTCAAGGTAGAGCTAATGAGACGTGCACATCTTTAAAGGATCGTGGCTTCCGAGACAAAATTAAAAAAAAAAAAGGAAGGGAGGAAGGGGGGAAGGAGAGAGAGTCCAACTGCACTGCCTTGGCCAGGGAGGCATCCGTCTGTCCTGCCTGCCCCTTGGCAAGATCGTTTCTAAATGACTGCAGGGTCTCTCTGCTTTCTGCTCTTACTCCTGTTTAGCTCTGGGAGCCTCCTTGTCTCCCAGAGGCCCCCATGTCCCCTCCTGGCTCTGGTCCCCAGGGTGAGGGAGCAGGGCATCGCAGGGTGCATGAGAGCAAGGCTAGCAGCAGGAGCACAGGTAGCCCAGCGGCTGTATTGCACCGCTGTGGGGACAGGGGAGCTGGAAGGTGGAGTAGGAGAAAGGTGTGCAGGGAAAAGGACACAGGAATGTCCTGTACTGGGTCTGTTGAAGACGTCAGTGCTGTTAATCCTGGCTGGCTCATCCCTCTCTCCGACCCCTGTTCACAGCTGGGGGATGCTGCAGCCTGCACTTCCAAGCGTAGCGGAAGGTGCTCTCTGGATGCCGAAGAGCTAATGATACCCCAAATGCCTGTCCCATCGTGGGGAGGAAGAAGTGGCTCCCCTTTGCTGCGGGGAAGTGCTCCAAGGGCACTCGTAGCTGGAGAGGCTGAGCAAGGATCCGGCCCTTTGGGAAGAGCCGGTGGGGGAGTGGGGCCGTTGTGTGCGCTGCGGTGTGTGACTGCCTGCACATACATTTCCTCCCGTTCTCACTATTTCAACTTCACAGGTTGAATTGGTTCAGAGCAGCCAAACTAAATGAGGAGAGAAATGATCAGTCAAATATTTCTTAAATCCTGTCTTTAAGAGCTAAGTGCTTGGCTGGAACTTTAAGGCAGGTAATGAGGCTCTCTTCAGATCAGCTTGTGATGTGGAAACTGCTAGATTGACCGGGCTGCAACTGGAAGAAAGCTCCATCACAGCCGGGGACGGTGCCGCACGGGATCCCCGCACCCAGGCACTCTGCCCGCGGCGGCTGGGGGCAGCTCCCTGCCACCTGCGCTGTTTTTCACCATCATCGTGCATGTGGAGGGAGAGAGGGGCAGGGATTCAGTCACGTTGCATTTTGCTTTCCAGTTCCCTGCAAGCCTTAATTTAACAGGCAGAAGAGCCCTGCCTGGACTGGTTGGAGTTACTGCTTTCCTGCCGTTGGGAAGGGTGGCTCGCCTTGCTGGTGAGCTCAGGGAGAAGGTCCATGTATTAGGATAAAACACAGCTGCGGGGAGCAACCTGCTCACACAAAGCTGTGTGACTGCACCTCAGAGTCTCTTCAGGACAGGAGGTTTTGAGTGTAAGTCAGTGCTGTGGAGTCCAGCTCCAGTTTGCTCCAGGCAGTGTGGATGAGAGCTTGGGGCAGAGGCTGGGACCCGGAGGATCCCTGTCCCTCCAAAGCATTCTCACCATTTTTCAGTTTTAAGCTGAGATTTGTTTTGCTGCAAAAATCAGCCTTGGAGCCTCCCCGTGAGGCAGGGGTGCACTGTTAGCTTTGTTTCTAGTTGGTGCAAGGGGAGAAGAAAAACATCATCATTCTTTCCGCAGCCTGGTAAGGATCTGTTAGTAGGATTGGTACCTCATTTTCAAGACACTCTCTTTCCCTCTGTAATGGGGCAGGCAGCTGTTCTTTTGTACAGCCTCTGAAGTGACGGCTAAGCTGCAGGAGGGCACGCTTTTGCAAGATGCTTTCTGGACCAGAGGGGTTGGTTTGCTGGAAAAAGGTTTGCTGGAGAAAAGGTGGAAGTGCAGGAGCTGCAGGGCAGAAGAGAGCAATGCCAGGCAAGATGGAACGTGTGAAGTGTCTGTTTCTGGTTCGAAAATACTTCTCCTTTAGTCTGGAGCTGGGGGGGAGTCTAGACTTGGCTGCTCTGCACAGTGCTGCTGGTGCAAAACTCCTGTGCCCTTGCGGTGTGGATTTGCCGCTTGCCACACCATGCCCGTGGCAGCACCTCCCTTACCATCCTGCTCTGCTCTTGGCCTCTCCTGGGCAAGAGCTGAGGACCTATTGAGCTTTCCTCTTTGTATCCAGGTTTTTAGGCCTTCTGTTGTTAATTATTGAGATGTAATAATGTGATTAGTGCACTATTAAAAAAATCGCTGATATGATTACCATGGATTTAATATCACATGATATATCATTACATTGTTACATGGTGACAGATGTAATTGAAATACACTTATTGGAGCCTGGGGTCGTGTTTCATTCAATCACAGGAGCACCTCCGGGGGGCAGAACAGAAATGGCTAAAAAAGAAAAAAAAAAAAAAAGGCATCAGGAGAGGAAATTGCAATGAAAACAAAGAAACTTGCAGCCTGCTCAAATGTGGGGCAAGTGCTGCTTTGGCTTTTTCTCCATAGGAATTTTGAAAGGGTCAAGTCGGGAGCACTGTCTGGTGGATCAGCTGGAGAAGATAGGTCAGCCAAGTTGAAATCCTCTGCTTAGGGGACAAGAAGGAGGACTTGCGTTATGGACCTGCTCCCAGAAGGCTTGCAGCCATCTTGCAGAACGTGAGCCTGAGCGTTAGGACGCTTTACCAAGCGACCTGACAGCCCCTATTGCTCCTTTTTAAAAGGCAGGTAGACCTGAAGATGGTGCTTCTGGTGCTGTGGGGCAGCTGCTCCCCGTGTTGTATGTCATTCTGGCTTTTTTGGATTGGGATTGCTCAGCTGCATGTGTTCAGCTCGGGCTGTGTTGTGGTGACACACCACGCTGTTGTGGAGACAGCAGTGGCTTGTCTGTGGGACTGTGCCCGGGGTCATGTTTGGCCCCATGTCACTGAGAAGAGCGGACATCTGTCCTGCCCGCTGTCCTCAGCAGGATCTGCATGTGGGCTCTGGGCAGCAGGGACAACCTCGGCATGGGCATGTTTATGCATGTGGCTGGGGCAAGGTGTGGGCTTCTGAAACGTGCTAGCAGGGGAAGCACAAAGACCCCAGCATTGTGCCAGGCTGCTGCTGGCACAAGCCTGGCGCTGGTGCTTCTTGGCCTGGTGGCGAACAGAAACCGACGGTGGTGAACACAGAGGTGTCCTTTCCTTTCATCTCCTCCCCTCTGTCCCTTCCAGGGAAACAACGCTCGCCCATCCTCGCGTCCTCACAAGGCAAGTCGGAGGCAGGGTGTCCCCTCTGGGCAGGATGAGGCTGTTGTGAGACCTTGGAGATACGTGCTTAACGTGCATTAATTACTCTGATCATTGCTTAGTGCTAAGGTCTCCTCCTCCGGTAAAGGGCTCCAGCGAGGGGATGTGGCCTCCCGGAGAGCTGCGATTAGGACTTGGGTACGCCTGGCCCCAGCCCTGCTGCAGCTCCCCCTGCAAGGTGGGGCGCAGGTGGCTGCGAAACCGAAGGTGCCGTGTTTAACCTCAACCTCACCCAAAACAAAGGAAGGAGGAGGAATATGTGGATGGAGTGAAGGCGAGTTTTCCAACCAAGAAGGAAATGGCAGCGTGGTGAGCTTGAGACATCTGGATGTTTGCATAATGATGTACAGGCATCTGGCCCTGCGTCGCTAGCTCGGCATTCACACGTTCGGCGCCACATTGCCCCATGCTCCCACGCGTCTGTCCCAGGAGCTGGGTTACAAGCCTTGCTGATGCTTGAGGGGGCATTTCTGTTTCAGACAGGCCTGTCTGACAGGCTTTTGATTCTGTTTCCTCCCTGTTAAGCGCGCTCCCACCCCCATTTTGTGGAGCCAGCATGCCCCCCTGGAAATTTTCAGTGTTCCCACTATGAACCCTTGTTTTGCTGGGAGCTGTGGAAATTCATTTCCAGCTGGTGTGGGAGCGCTCTGGCTGGAAAGGCTCTGGCAAGCATCTTTCTTTCGAGGTTAAAAACATAATTTCAGTCTGACCTCTGAGTTTCAGAGCTTTTGTTGGTTTTCTCCACCCCCAGATGGTTTTTGTGTGTGATTTTAAAATAGCCTACTTCTCTTGGTTGCAGCTAGCTGATGCATCCGCTTCTCATTCGAGGATTGTTGTGTTTTATTAATGCTGTTATTATTCCATTACTGTCATTGTGCTCTTTTATAGCAAATAGCTTAATTTAGTTGAGATACACAGATGCTGAGAGTTTAAGTGAAATCTTCAGCACTTGGTATGCTGGGCACTGATATTCTCTAAGTACTTTGGTATAAACCTTTCACTTAAAAACAAATCAGCTCCTGGGGGAGTGCTGGGTGGCAGGAGTTTGGGAGAGGGGAGAAGGGGTGGGTGCGTGCCTTTTTATCACACGTGGAGAACCCTGTTCATACATGACTATAGGTGCTTGAGAAGAAACTGAGGGTTTCACCACCGAGATGGACTGTGATGGCTCTCTCGTCCCTACAGGTGCTGCAGCACAGAGAAAATTCTACTACAGCATTGCCAGTTTGTTTTGAGGTTTGTTTCTTCTTTTGGCAAGGGTGGCACAATGTGCTGGATTGTCTGCAGTTGAAGCTGCATGGCTCCTAGGAGAGATGGGGACTGGTCATGGTGTCACCATGGAGTGGAAGATACGGTGCCATTGACAGCACATGAGCCTGGTTGAAGAACAGTGTGGCTGCTGGAAAGCTGTGCTGTGCTGTAAACAGTTCTTGGGGAAGAGGAGAGGGGTTGAGAAATAGCATTGTACCCAGATAACTTAGGGGCCAGGGGGTCTGTTGTTAGAAATTACTTGGGTGCTTAAGCCTCCCAGGACGTTGGTGCAATCTCGGCTCCCGAGTACCTTACTTTTGAAATGTTACCTCTTAGTGTTGACAGATGTTCATCTGAAATGGATGCTTCTTTCTTAGTGCCTCTGGGCATTCATTAATACTAGTGATAACTATTCCAGATTGTCTCCTGGTATAGGAGACCTCTTTCCCTGCCTCCATCCTTTAAAAATTAAGAAGGTAAAGCCAAAGCCCTGTTAGTTCTGTTATTTGTGCACTTAAATCTTACTGCCTTGGCAAAACCTGCTGATGTGGATGCCGTCAGTGCCAAAATTACTTAATGTGGGGCAGGGGAGACCAAGAAAGGAGCAAAGGAAAATGGAGCAAGCTAGTGCCCCAAAGGCTGAGATGGTGCTGATGGCGGTGTAGGCTCAAGTGAAGGTGTCCTCGTCACCTGGCCATGGCAGGGAGGGTGCTGTGTCCCTGCGGGGCGGTCCTGCAGGGAGCAGCCCTGTGCCTTCGCAAGCTCCGGGACAGCCCCAGTTCTTCTTGGCTGGGGGTCTCCCCCTCTCATTCCCCTTGGCGGCAGACTGTTTGGGGTGCAGTGGCAGTGACTTGGCTCACCCTCTTCTCCCAGGCTGAGCAAGGGGACCAGTACCCCGTGGAGTGGGGACAGGTCCTCTGCTGGCCCGTGCCACCAGTCCCTGGTGTGCACTCATAATAGCTTCGGGGTCCGTGGGAAGTTGACGGGATCATTTTATCTCCCTGCTTTGAGGAAGCTTTGTGGTTTTATCTGGCTTTCGAGACGACCAGGGTAGCTAACAACATGCAGAGAGCATCCTCTGCGGAGGGGACCCAGAGCCTGGTTTTGCTAGAGGTCTGCTTCACCACTTATGAGAAACGAGTTAACCTCCCTTTGATCTCAGTTCACGGCTAACCCTTTAACAAAGTCCTGGATGTGCGAGGAAATCAATACTCAAGGCATTGAATTTAACACCAGCCATCAACTCAAGCGTAACACACACACTGACTGACTCCGATTACAAGGAGCGGGCTGGTTTGAAGCTCGTTTGCCAGCTCTCTGGGGTGGTGCGGGGAGGGCAGGCGCGCTCGCACGGCTCGCTGGCACTCGGCGGGGCAGGGGGACCTGGCTGTGCCCTGTTCTCCCCATTGCCTCTGCCTTCCCATGCCTCTTGTCTCTCTCCTTAACGCATGTGATTTGCAGACCCGCCAGCTGTTCCCTGGCAGGAGGCGAGTGCTCGGGTGCGGCGCGGGGTGCGTGCTCGTGTACGTATGTAATTGCTCTTCGCTGATGAGGAGCTGCGGCAGGACTCCAGGCAGGGCAGGTCTGCTGAGCCTGACAAAAAAAGATATTGCGAGTTAAAATCTGAAAAATAAAATGGTGCAGGCGGGAAAGGTTGAGTGTCTGGTCAAGGAGGCAGCCGTGTCGTTTCTCCAGCTCCAGTCCTCCCCGCAGAGATCTAATTAGATCAGTGGAGAGCTAATTGGTGCACCTTGCTCTGCACCAGCCGCTCACTCTTTGCTGGCACATTGGCAGGCAGCGGGCAGGCTGTCGGGCACGGCTCTGCAGCTGTGAAAGCCAGGCTGAGCGTGGCCAAGCACCCGCTAGACAGCCTGTGAGCCCCCTTGTCACGTCCTGGTCCTTCGGTCCTCTGCTGCAGACCAGCTCTCCTCTTGCTCTTCTTCTTTCCACCAGCTGTAACCAGAGCTTCGGGACCTCGCGTGGGACGCGGATGCCGGTAAGGTGGCCCTGGCTGGCTGCAGGAGGGCGGCGGGTGCTTTGTCCTCGCGGGAGCCCAGCCTGCGTGGAGGGGGGGGCTTGGTGCAGAACGTGGTACCCAAGAGCAGTGCAGCTGTGTTTGCCTCCCCAGGGACGTGAGAGTTGAGGCCTTGGGGACCCAAAGTCCTGGATTGTCTATCATCAGTGTCATGGTCTCCTCTGTGACCTGCTCAGCACCATAACACGGTGCTGGTCCCCCAGCTCCTGCCTGGCCATAGCTGCTGCAGTTCATCCCCCCCCTTGCCTCCATTTAATAACCTTTTCTCAGGGCTTCGCCACATCCTCCTCTCGGATCCTTCTATTCTCTGCTTTCCCGACCTCTCTCCAAATCGATTCTTCTCCGGCATGCTGCCCAGCCCCTGGACCGTCTCCATCTGTTTGCTCTTCTGTCGAAAGCGGGACCCTCAATTTTGTCTCCTGCACTTGCAGGGCCCACACGTGTGCCTGCTTGCCTGGCGTTTGCATCCATCAGAGCTCTTAGAGGCACCTCTGCTTTAACCCCCTCAGCCTTAACCCTGACCTCAGTCAACAATCATGAGGAAGAGCTGCTGCTTAGATGATCCAGTGTAAACTCTACCTTTGATTAGACAGGTATCATCCCCAGGCACTGGCGCAGCAGCGCCTCGTTAACTCGCCTTGGTGTTCCCTCACTGCTGCCATGAGAGCCTCCAGCGTGGGCAAGGGACGGGGCCGCTGCCCTCGTAATCTTTATTGATCTTTTCCCTGATGCCTTGTGCATTGTATTCTCCTGCCTTTCTCTTGCTTTTCTAGCTCCGTCTCTTCTGAGCGGCTTCACATCTTCTGGGAGTGCTGAGAAACTCTATTTTATTCAGTTGTTGCAGGGCAGTAGCACTCGGAGGCTCTGATAGCTCTGTTGGTTTGGTGCTGTGCCAAATGTGAAAGATTGTTTTCTGCTCCTGTGAGTCTGCTGTCTGGGAAGAGGAGTTAAGAGGTTGCAGGGTACATGTTTCCATGACCCTCTTGTCTGTCCTATACGGGCCAGTTTCTCAGCATCGTGCCAGAGGTGAGTTTTGGAGACGGTCATGGCTCCATCCCAGGTAGGCATGGTAGACAAGAAAGTGTAGAAGGAGTTGCAGGCCGTGAGCACAAGGAAAGATGTATGTGGTAAGAAGTGCAGGCAAGTGAATAGAAGACGTGGTGAGAAGGTCCTGCAGGATCACTCTCCTATTTCTTTCCCATCCATCAGGGCCTGGGTTGCACGAACAGATATAAAACTGAGACATAAACCTGCTGGTCACCCAGCGTCCCTCCTCACTGCCAGTGTGCAAGTGCCTGCCCTTGAAAACGCCAGGCAGTGAATAACAGAGAGTTGAATCGCCTTGTCTTGCCCCTGCAATGTGAATGAACATGCAGTCATCCAGCACAGCCCCTAAGCTTTTCTCATGGTAACTTGTCCATGGGTCTCTGCCTTCCAGAGTCCCACTGTCCCCATTTCTGGTGTGTTTGTGCTCAGGAGTGTAACCGTCATCAGACGTGTCCCCTCCGAAAATGTCCAGAGCGCCATGTGCTGAGGCATGCGTGCGTGTCTGCTCCGGACAAATGGCTTTGTTTTGCACTGGAAAAACTGGAGTCAAAATGTCATGTCAGTGTTCGCACAGGAATAGATTGCTCCTTTGCAGAGGACAGCATTTCTGTTGCTGGGTTTTACTTAGTGGTTCCCAAGCAGAACTGTTCCCACACAGTGAAAAGATACAGTATATTGGCTTTTCCATCCTGGTTTAGGATGAAGGGAAGTGTCAGAGCATTGGTGTTTCGGTGGGGTGGGTGCTGTTTCCCAGCCTGTTTCAGATGGAGCAGGCTCTCTGCTAGGTGGCAAGAACGAGTTGCAGAGATGTGCTCCTTCTGCTCCTTCAGCATGTTTGATCCAGACCGGCTCTTTCAAGGTGTGTGGAAATGAGCTGCAATCTCATCGTTCCTGCAGAGGCTTCTCGGAGGAGATAGCAGAAGGGTCACAGTGCCTCAGGAAATCTCCCTTCAGGCGGTGTACCGTCACATTTCACAGCAGACAGACAGGATAACCTTTAGGGCATGGTAAGGGGCAGCATTTTAAACTCAGAGCCGGGGAGCTCAAGGGCTCATTTCTGTGACACATCATTCCTGCATTCACCTGAAATACCTTTGTCATAATCCATCACTTCCTTAGCTGGAAAACAAAAAAGGCTGGGGAGCCGGTCCCTTGTGTGCCGGCGTGCAGAACCTATCCTCGCCTGCAGGAACGCACCCAGACCCTCATGCACGGCAGAGGGAGGCCCCGCACCCCAGCCACAGCCTCTGAGGGTCAGGCTGCCAGCTTTGTGCCAGCATTTAGCCAGTTTCGCCTTAATTTGAGCCACATTCAGCCTATGCGCAGGTGCAAGGCTGCCCTGCTGAGCCAGCCTCCAGCAGCCGCGCTGCGCATCCATCCCCTCTCTCACCTTCCCCATGTTTGCAGCCTCACTGGAGAGGTGCAGCACTGGGGTCCTGAGCTGCTTTTTCCCCAGATTTATCTGACACAGCCATGGGGAGATCAGGGGGTGTGTTTGGGGCCACGGTGAGGCTGCCCGTATAAACTGGAGCCTCCAAAGGCAGCTCCGTGTCGTATGTGAGCAGCTGTGTGGCACTGGGAGGAAAGCGCTGGGTCTCCCTCCTCCCCTCTGGAGTAAATAATGGCACTTTTTATTTAGCTATTATTTCCCAGTGGCAGATATCTCCTTGGCTGTCTGTTTAACTATCTTTATCTCACCCTCCTTCTCTGTTTGATATAGTTATAGATAAACAGATAGCTACCTTAGTAAATAACGTGTTTTTAAGAGACCAGTGGTATGGTTAACATAGTGCAGCAGCTGTTGATTTGTCTTTCACTGTTTTTTTTCTTAAGGAAATGCTTTAAATAAGGGATACTTCATCTATTAAAAAAAAATACACTTGTAGCAGCTGCTAAGCCCATCCATAAGCCTGCTTTACGTTGTATTTGTGATGGGACTGACAGTGCATGGAGGAGCCTGATTATACACAATTCCATTTTAGCAAGCCCTGCGATGTAATTTCACAGGGCGATCAGTGTTTGAATGTAATAGCAGCCTGTGCTAAGGTGTCAGAATATTAAAGGCGCTAATGGAAAAGCTCCCTGGTACACAAGGGGGACAGCATTACAGGAGACGTCGCAGATGGCTGGGCACTAAACTAATGGGGCAGGATCCAAGAAGAGAAAAAAAAGCTAGAGAAGGGAGAGCTCACGGGAGCACGGGCACCTGCTTCCCTCTCACACGGAAATTAAACAGCGAGCGAGGGAGAGACGAGCGTGTGTGTGTGTAAAAATAGAAATCAAGGGGGGAAAATACCCCCTTCAGAAGGGCTTCAGTGTTTTGACAGCAGTCCTGGTGCTGCCTTTGCTTTGGAAAGGCATGGGGTTGGGTTACAGGGGTGCGTGTCTGTGGGGCTGTGGGCACGTCCGAGTGGGCCTGGGAAGAGGAGGAGGAGAAGATCAGTGGACACTGTTACCCGGCTTCGTATAATTCAGCAAAATGACAGCTCTCTTTGGTGGTTTGTTATCTCCAGCTAAATCCATGGAGGGGAGATGTGTCTGTGGCTGTGGTGGTTTCACCCAGCTAAACAGGCGACCTCCACCACAACCGCTCGCTCACTCCCCCTCCTCAAAGAAACAGGGGGAGAAAATATGATGGACCAGGGCTTAAGGGTTGAGATAAGGACAAGCAGGTTACTCACTAATTATCGTCACGGGCAAAAACAGACTCAACATAGGGAGATTAGTATAATTTATTACTATAACTAGCAAACTAGAGCAGTGAGAAACTAAAAGCAAACTACAAACACCTTCCCCCCATCCACCCTCTTCTACCTCCTCCCCCCGAGCGGCACAGGGGAACGGGGAATGGGGGTTGCGGTCAGCCCGTATCGCTTGGTCTCCGCCGCTCCTTCATGGTC
>VXAL01019795.1:0-13427 GCA_013399475.1 Chauna torquata | reverse complement strand
CCCTCCTTCTTCACTGACCTTGGTGTCTGCAGGGCTGTTCCTCACTCCTCTCACTCCCACCTGCTGTTGCGCAGCAGTTTTTTTCCCCTTCTTAAATCTGCTCTCACAGAGGCACAACCAACATCGCTCATTGGTTCAGGTCTGGCCAGCGGTGCGTCCCTTTTGGAGCCGGCTGGAGCTGGGTCTTATCTGCCACAGGGGCAGCTTCTGGAATCTTCTCACAGAAGCCGCCCCTGTGGCCCCTCTGCTACCAAACCTTTACCACGTAAACCCAATACAGTGGTGTGTCATGCTTTTCTCTGTGTTCACGTCTCCAGGGGCTGACGGTGGGTCTGATTTTGGGGCAGTGACAACCTTTGCCTGTTTTCCAGCACTGCTGGAGGCATCTCCCCCTGCCTTGACCCCGAGTTTCCCTAGGAGCAGCCAAAGAGAATCCGGCTGGTCTACGAGGGAACGTGGCTGTGGGTGAACCATCCACACAGCACATTCGTGGGCTTGCCTTCGTGTCATACCCAGCTTCCTCGCTCTGCCTGCCTTGGGGCTGTAGCAGGGAAAGGCTCAGTGACGATTCCTCGGTCAACTTGGCCCCGCAGGGCCGGGGTAGTGCCCAGGGCTGGCACCGCAGGACGCGAGCCTGGGCAGGCGGGGTGAATCAGCTGCACGTAGTTACTCCCCGGTAGATGTCTGCCGCGCGCGTCTTGTGTCTCTGCCTTTCGGGTGCTAATCGGGAGCTGCTTATGTATCTTTGCACTTGAAGCAGTGTTTGGAGCTGGTTCCAGAAATCAGCGTAACCCAGCCTTGGTCTCAGCCAGAAATGCTGGGACAAGAAGGCAGCCCTGTTCAAACAGCCATCAGCCTGCCCCTGGGCCAAGGGCAGGGCGAGAACTGGGGAGGCCACCAGAAAAACATCCCTGATGCAGCTCAGCCCGCGGCTCCCCCCGGGTCACGCTGCTCGGCTGCCAGACCCTGAGCCCGGACCCCTGCTCCTGCCAGCCGATGCTCGAGCTGCTTCCTTGGCACCTAAAGCCCCACTTCTCCCCTCTCCCAGGCCAGCGCTGGCTGCGTGCCTAGCTCTATTTCCCTGTCCTCCAGTCCTGTAGCTTTGTTTTGCTTGTGCCCAAACCTAGGGCTTGGACCCAGGTCCCCGAGGCATTAACCCAGCGTGTCACCAGCCGCAGAGCACACAGCAGTCGAGAACGTTTTATCCAGGATAATCCTTAGCCTGGGAGCAAGGCAGAGACTGTTCTTGTCCAAACACAGGGAAACGTGAAGCCTAAACTGCTTGGCACTTTGACACTCCGCAGTCGGGCTCACGTCATTGCGCAAGCCTCAGCGCCTGCTAATCCCGCGGGGCCGCCCGCAGCCTGCCGACGGCTGCTGCTGCTGCTTGCGGGGTCCGTCCTGCCCCTCCTGAGGCTCAGAGGAGTTACAACAGTGAGTTTGCACGGCATCGCCGGGATGTGGGCAGACAGGCTGCTCAGGCGTATCTCTGGGCACGATGAAGGGCCAGGCATTGTCACGTGCCTCAGTTTCCCTTTGTGAAGCAAAGCCTTATCTGCTTGCGCTGCGGGGTGTTTGGACAGGCAGCGTCTCCCCCGTGGTAGTTTCAGAGCCCAGCACAGGGTTTCCCAGGCTGTGTCTGCAGGCAGTGCTGCAGCACCGGTGACAGTACAGTTTCGGTGCACGCGTGTGCCATGTGCGCGCTTTGCAGCGCTCCTACAGGCAGTGGCCTGATGGCGTGGGCTGCTCGCTTCAGTAAGGAGAGAGCACCTACAGTTAGGCTGCATCCTCCACGTCTTACCTGGCCCCAGCTTTCCCTTAAGCCTGGCCTGTCCTCCCGTCGGCTGTAAAGCAGTAAACTGGCCCTGTAAAGCAGTCCACAGAGGTAATGTTTGGGGGTGCTGTTTGGGAGCTTTACCCTGGTCAGTCTGGAGGCCCCTCCTGCTGCTGCGTTGGTAAAAATGCAATGCGGAGCTCTGTAGCGCAGCCAGACGCGCGTAGAGAAAGGCAGGGATGGATGGAGTCGGTGTCAGGGCAGCAATTGCTTATCATGCCTTATCTGGGAATATGAAACTGTATTGCATGACATCCAGAGGCAGGCTGAATAGATATGCCAATTCATCTCGAGCCCGGGCTTTGACAAGCTAGACTGCCCTTGTTGAAAGGCATCAGTCAAACAAGAGCTGCTGGCTGCTTTTCCCTTTCTTATACTTTCCCTCGCTCTCGCGCTCCGTCTCCCTCTCTTGCTGCCTCCCCTCCCTCCTCCTTTTTTTCTAAGCTGTTTCCACACAAAATTGAAAAGCTTTGGAAATAATAATAATAATAAAAGCCCCCCAAACTAATACCGTTTTAAGTACCCCCCCCTCCCCAAATGGGATTGATAAGGAACCCCAGTGTATGAAGGCATGTTTAGATAACATTGAGAATATTATAGCGGGTGAGAGAAAGTAGGGGGAAAAGCTTCCTGCCGCGTCTAAGCCGGGAAAGGCGACGGCACCCTGGCTAATACGAGTGTTTAATATTTGATGTGTTGGGATAAAGCAGGATCACCTTCGAATTGAATTGAGTGTCAGAATGAGAATCTATTACTGAAATTCTTGTGTGATTTGACAGCAAAGCAGACGATGTTATTCTTCACTAGTTACCGCAATCTTCTCCCCTACATCACTTAAATATTTTTTTCTTTGCTTGAGTAAACACACATTATCCTTTTTTCCACCTCCCTTTCCTTTTTTTCTCTCCCTCTTTTATACTTTTTTTTTCTTTTTTTTTCTTAAATCAAACCTGCCTTTCGCAGGGCCGATGGAGCAGATTGTTATTTCTTTATTTGTCCTATTAAATGGAATTCCTGATCGTTTAATCCTGCTTTTGTAAGTGATTTAAAAACACTTGAAAAGCTGTGAATGTGGCAGCACTTCTAACTAAACTGCTTAAAAGGGACAAGTTTCACCTGGGCTTGTGCGGAGCGGGGGAAATTCCTGCCTCCTGGCAGCCAGCGAGGGCAGCCGGGCCACAGGGGATGCAGGGGACGAGCTTTCCTCCTCGCCCTCTCTGCCGCCGCTTGGCACTCTGCTTGTCCCTTACCTGCCTCCTATTTAAATACTCTCAGCCCCAGTACAGCAGCCTTGTTGCTGCATGGTTTGGCCTGGGTGGCATTAATTTGCCCTTCTCTTTCATCGTGCTGGAAAGTTTGCATGGCAAGGAATCCCAGTAAGAAATTCCCAGTTGCCCTCCTTCCCATAGCTTGCATGCAGTTAAAATACGATGGCGAGGGACCTGCTGTCCGGGGTGCTGCGCAGGGACTGCCTCAAAGACACCCCCAGCCCCAAAACCTTAAGGGTACTGGGTGGCACTGAGAACATTTTAAGCTCTGTTTAAAAGCCCACTTAGCTGTAGACATAACCTCCTTTTTCTTTCCAACATATAAAGTAATATAAAACCCTGACACCTCATCATGGAAGCAGCGGAATGAGGTGAGTTAGAGGGAAATGCTTATTTTGGGCGTATGCGGCGCGCAGTTGACATGACAAGAAGAAGAAGATACTTTTGCTGTCGCAAAGTCATTTTCTCCATTGCGCGAATGTCAGGGGGGTCAGCTGCAATCCGCAGGCTGCTGTGTGAGGCAGGATCCTTGGGGAGCATGTCCTGCTCCCCCCACTTTCCGAAGCCAGGAAGAAGTGGGCTGGGGAGGAGCAGCTGGGGACATCTCGCTGCCACTTGCTTTCTCTTTAAAAACATGTTTTTCACAGGCATCACTTTCTTTAACAGAAACTTTTCAGCAAAAAACGCTGCTTTTTTTTTTTTATCCCTTCATACCCATCCTTCAGCATTTTCTCAATCCGCTGAACACCTTTGCTCCTGGGAGGATTTTTCCAAAAGAAAGTATTTTCACCCTGCCTGAAAGCGTGCGTATTAATATTAAAATTACAATTAGCGTGTGAAACATTTAAAGACACTTGATGGGTCACAGCATCAACACATGCAGAAAGGACGGGGAAGCTGGCTCTGTCAGCATGCGCACGGCGCGCCAGCAGAGCACCAGCAGCCTCCGTGAGCATCAGCCCCGTCTGCAAGCGCAGGAAGGATTTGCGAGGCTCCCCGTGCAAGTGAGCATCCTGACCTCTGCACAGGTGCCCCGTTCGCGTGATGTTAAATCTTGCCTTAATGTGACTGCCAAACACTGGTTTTTGTGAAGTGCGCTGGGCACTTCCCCATAAATAAATGATGGAGCATTATTCAGTCCACTTAGATCAATACATCAGCTTGACAAGTTCCAGTTCTGGGAATTTTCTGACCCCCCTGGAACATCTTCTCTGCGGCTGCGCTGCTTGCAAACTGCAGTGCGTAGCCCAGACGAGCCCCAGCTCCCCGGAGCCGGGCAGTGGGACCCAGCCGTGCTGGAGCTGCCGGCATTGCTGGGGACGGGGCTGGTTTGCCTTCGGCTTGCAGCAAGGGCAGGCAGGTGAGCTCGGTGCCAAGCTGGGCAGTATTTTTACAAGGGCTAGACAAACCCTGCCCATGTTCTTCCCCCTGCGGTCAGTGCTGTCGTGCTGCCCAGCCTCGCTCGTGTGCCTTTCCTAGCTCAGAGGACCCTCTTTGACCCCCATTGCCACCAGAAACGGGCCACAGCACTCTTGTTTCAAGCTCTTTGCAAACTGAGGCAGATGCATCCTGGCCACTGAGAGATTTTGTGACCCAGTGCACCAGGAGCATGGCCTCAGACCCTTTTTGCTTCGTTTCACAGCCAGCCCCGGACGCTGTCATTCTGCCGCCCCGTGGGTTACGCATTGACCTGCAGCTTCTCCATGCCCCAGGGTGCTGTACCCCAAGTCGATCCCCTAGCAGCTCCCTGCTTTGGTTCCCCCGTCTTGCATTTTCTGCAGGTTAGGCGAGGTATGGGTTACCTGAGGACTTCCCTCCCCATACTGGTCCTTTTACTAGGGTGTGGATTATCTGTGGTGCAGGTTATATGCGTGGAAATACAGTCTGTTCCTAATCTCCTGCTGCTGTTAGCTCACATTTATCACAAGAGTATCTGCTTACCTTTGATTTGAGATCCCTGCATCAGGGACCCAGGGCGGTATTTGTCTGCGAACTGTTGCGTATGCCTATGGGATTGTGTAAGTAAATAAATATAATTAATAATCATCTGACTTCAGAGGAGCATTGGCAGGGAGGTAAATGTAGCCTTCACGGAATTACAAACAAAATCAGGAAAAAAGGAAGACCTTTCTAAGAGCTGGTATGAATGAAAATAATTGTGTTCAAGCTGCTCGAAAATTATTCTGCAAGCATCGTTTTGGTGTTTCTTAGCAGATCAGAGTTGCTGAGTTTGTTTTTAAATCAGAATTCTGACAAAAAATATTTTACAATGGCTTTTTTAAAAAATGCCTGCGTTTTTTTATCAATTAAAATGTAGATGAAAATAAAATGCCGTAGGGTCCTGCCCTCACTTCAGTGTCTGACCTCAAAGGGAGCAACCCAGGCCCTGCAATGCTGGGCTCCAACCAGAGGGAGGGACAAATTTTCGTGGTTTCCTAGCAAAAAGGGTTTCATGGCATTTTTTAAATGCTCTTGAGCGAAGCAGGGGCGGATCAGACTTCCTCGGGTTTGCTGCAGGGCTCAGCATGGGACCTCGGCCAGGCCCCAGCCGAGGTAGGGGCTGCGGCGGTGCCGGCATCGGGCTGGGGACCCCGTGTCGGGAGCATTGGGCGCTCTGTGCCTCGCTTTAACAGTCAGAAGAAGAACTTTCCTGTTTAAAGATTAAACGTTTTCTTTAAATATTAAACAGCAAAGCTCCTTGCTCTTGATTGTGTGGCTGCTGCCGGCAGGCGGCTCAGAATTGCCAATTTTAATTAAAAAACTTTATTTTCGAATACAATCCACCGCTAGTAGAGCTCGGTGCTCCTCCTCCCCGGCCGGGCGGGCTGCTGTCTCCCATGGCCCGGCTGGCTTTCTGCCTTTCCGCGCCTGCGTTTCCCTCTGCCTGCGCCGAAGTGACAACAGTCTGCGCGAGCCCTGAAGTGCGAGCGGCCTCGGCTGGGGCTGATCAATGCCCCTGGCACTTCCTTCCAAAACCCCAGGAAAAACAATTAAAACCCAATCGATCCTGCAGACAGCTTTGAATATGCATAAGTGCACACTTGACCTTCAGTGGTCAGGCCAACTTCCACCCCGGCTGCTTAGCTAGTTTGCTCAGGTATTGCCGCTGTACCAAATGACCTTGATTAGCAAAGCAAAATGCCATGCAAAACTGGGGCTGGGGCTGATCCGGGAGGTCCGCGGCATGGGCTCCTTGCTGATGGTGCCCACTTCGGCTGCCGGGTGCATCTCTGCAGGGCTTTGGGTCAGGAGCTCCGTTCACAGCAACGAACCCGGATTTTAAGCAGCGTGGAGGCTGGAGCTGGGCTGGGGCGCGGGGAGAGGATGAGAAGGGCCCAGGGTGCTGTGCTGATGGGTGTTAACGCTGCCTTGCCCGTGCTGGCCCTGATGGGGGAAGCAGGCTGGGGTTGGCCCTAGCACCCAGCTGGCTGAAGCTTCGCTGGAGGCTGCCACCCTCCCTCTGTGCTCCGTCGCTCGCTCCTGGCCGGGGCAGGAGCTCTCTCCTAGCCAGGAGCCTGCTGCTCTGCATCCGCCTGCCGCAGCCCAGGAGAGGGAGCCACAGGCAGAGCCGCTGCAGCCCGCACCCAGGCCACCAGCCCGTGGGTGGGGGCCCCCAGCACCCCGACCCCCGGCTCCCCGCTGCCCCGCACGGCCAGCCAGCATCCCGGCCACAGGAAATCTCAGCGATGAAGATATCAGAACATGTTTGTTGAAAGCGAAGGGAACCTCCTTGTTGTGTACACAAAGTGTAATTTCAGTGAATTATGCGTAGACTTAATTAGGAGTTTTAATTGCTAATCATCTCCCAACAGGATTAGCAATGCTGTCTATTAATTATCTGTGGAGCCCTCTGTTTTGCTAAGGCAGGAGTAACAAAGCAGCATAAACAGTTACGGAGCCCGGTAATAAATTCACTACCCCAAAGCCGCGGCTCCCGGGGGAGGGCAGGCGGTGGGGGCTGCACGGGGTGGCCGTGCCCATGCTGGGCGCAGCAGCAGGTAGCAGGGCAGGGGCACTGGTGGCAGCCCCCAGTCCCCTTTGCTCCCCATCACGGCTGCGGGCAGGGGTCCCTTGGGCATGCGAGGGGACCCACGCAGCTTGCCTCCGGCTGAGACCCCCAAACCAGGCTCCAGCTCGCCCCGCTTGGCCCCGTTCCCGCTGCAGAGCATCTCCCCAGGCACGCTCAGCCCGCAGCGGTGGTGGCACTGCCCCGCCGTGCGGCGGCTGCGGTCGGCGATGATCCCCGCTGCAGGAGGGAGATACGCGCCGCGGGATTGACCTGATCTCATCTGGGGACAATGGCCCTCACGGCGGCAGAGATAGTGCCGGCGTGAGCGATGCTAAGCCCACGCGCCGTTCTTAAGGCTCACAATGCGGCCGTAAGCTTAATTCCTCAAGATGAAGAAGATACGTGGCTGTCAGCCTGTAATTACAGGCGCGTGTGCGGCGCGGGGCCCTGGCTGCTTTCGCATTTGCATTGTCCGGTGGGGTTGTGCTGCTCGGGCTCCCGGCTGCCTCCCTCCTGCTGCGGGCGCTGCCGGGGGAAGCGGTGGGGATGGAGCGAGCTCCCTCTGGCTGAGCTGTGGGCTCTGTGCCATGGGGCAAGCAGCACAGGGGCACAGTGGGGTTTCTCCCAGTGATGGAGAGCCCCAAGGGGTCTGGGGGTGCCAAGGCACTTGGGGCTATGTGGATGCAAAGGAGAGGGGAGGCTGGGAGGGCTGCGGTTGCCGGAAGGGAAGGGGGCTGCTGGCCAGGCCAGCCTGGGCTCGGACACCCCTTCCAAACCCCCGTGACTCCTGAGCTGCTCTGCACAGCCCTGGGCACCCCATCTTTTGTGCAGCAGGGCTGGTGGAATGGTGTTGGAGCAACCCAGGGACATAAGGGACAAGCCCCAGTCTCACCCCAGCGCGACAGAGGTGGCCTCAGGTGACACCGATCCGGCACAGTGCCCGGGCACAGAGCTGGGGACTGACATCTGGGTCCCAGTGGTGATGCTCCTGTGCGAGGCTCAGGGATGGGCCCTGGTCAGCCCTGAGGAACACCAGGTGGGACAGGCCTGCAGCACCTCCTGGAAAGTTTCCATGGGGTTGATGCGTGGGTCTGTGTTGAACACCAGGGACGCAGACCCACGCGTGCCCCAGGAGCAGCCAAGCACGGGCGGCTGCCAGCAGCAGGGTACTCCTGAAAACGTGCCTGCGTGCGCGCTGTGCGGCCCTCTGACCCTCTGCTTCTCTCTTGCAGGCGTACAGCTTTGCCATGGGGAGCTGGCCAAAGAACGGGCTCTTAGACATGAACAAAGGACTGAACCTACAGCACATAGGGAGGCCTCACAGCGGGATAGGTGAGTGACCCGGTCCTGCATCCTTCCCATCCCTGCGGCTGTGGCTCAGGGCGCGCCTTGGCTCCCAGAGCTGCTCCGAGCCGGCTGGTGTGAGCCAGCCGAAGGGCTGCGGCGTCTCCGGCTGGCGGAAGGGAAGAAGATGTGCCAGGGCGAACACACGTGTGCGTGTGCCCGCGGTGTGCCTCCAACACCCGTGCCCCCGCCAGAAGGGGGACGGCAGGGGAACATCCCGGCTCTCAGCCCCTCTGGGGAGCTGCTTCCCGCCGGGGGAGCTGGAGCTCTGGGGGATGCGGGCTGGGCTGGGGGCTCTCCCTGATGGGCCAGTGCTCCAGCTGCTCCGTGTGCTGCGGTAGTCCTTGGAGCGGAGGCTGTGCCAGGCAGCCGGCTGCAGGACCAGCAGGAGCTCAGTGCGGGGGTCGCAGGCAGCTAGCCTGGATTTGCTGGGCTGTAACGCGGAGGGCTGCATCGCTCTCGCCTGTCTTGTGTCTCCGTTCCCTTTGCCTCCCGGCCCTTCATCCACTGTGACTTGAGAGCATTAAAGTTTGCAAGGAGGTAAGATTTACTTGGAAAAGTCACCTGGTACCTGGGCCTTGAGGAGGCTGTTTAATATTGTTTGAAGACTCTAACCATTAAACTCTCCAATCAATCCAAGTTACGGAGATGAATTATTTAAAGCTCACCAGCTTTTAATTAGCAAGCTCCTTTTGAACTATGGATCTGGTTGCATTATTGACAGAGGTAGCATTAAAATTTGCTTCCTTGCCTGGGAGCAGATTTGCCTTGCTTGTGTGCCACACTGGGGGGTTGATGGAGAGGGAGCTGGGGCTGCAGGAGCTGTGTGTGCTGTCCTGCTTTGGGACTTGGACCTTTCCTAGGGTCCCTCTGGGGGATGCAGGGTTGTTTTGTGTCTCGTCTTTCCTTGTTTTATTTATGGCAAGAGCGCTCTGTTGCTGTCATCTCCTACTCTGACAAAGCGTCCCCAGCTCTGGAGTATCATCTATCTGCCGTTAGTTTCAGCCCGTGTTTATCTCAGTGCTGTTGTCTTGCTCAGGTGTCTCTCTGCCTGATCGAGTTGAGAAAGATGCTGCTCGTGTCCCTCCCCGCTCCGATCCTTAGGGAAGGTTTTGCTGCTTCGTTTCTGCCAAGCTCCCTCCATGGGGGAGCACTCCTGGCTGCTCCTGCTGCAGGGTGAGCCACGAGTGGATTGTCCGCAGCTCTGCCCCAGACGTCTGCGATCTTCTGCCTTTGGCAGAGGCAGCAGCCGCTGGCACCCTGTGCCTGGTGGCTTTACCGCATGCTGAGCTCCAGGAGTGAGCTGGAGGCACAGCTCATTGAGGCAGTGGGAGAACGGCTTCTCCCCCCCACCAGCTTGGGAGCCCAGGCGCAGCTGCTGCCAGCTCTGTGGTCTGGTAGCTCAGTGTCCCTCCTGGGAGAAGGCTTGGGGCGATGCTGGTAGCTGGAGACATGCCTCGCCTGGCATTTTGTCTGGGCACCGGCCTCCTGACCTTCTGGCCACTTCACTTCCCAGCCTGCTGGCTTTTCGAGTCCTAGACGTGGGTGATGGTTGGGAGCTCCCCAGGACAAGGGTGGGGACGGGCCACTCGCTGAGACGTGGGCTGGCTTCCTTGGGTCCTGCTGTGCTGCCTGGTCCTGGAGCAGGTGCACGTCCTGCGCTGCCCATCCGTCAGACTCACACTGTGCACTGCCATCCCGACTGGGACGGGAGGAGCCATCCACTTCCCTGCCCAGGGCTGCCCTTCCCTTCCCTCAGTAAGGAGCCTTGCTGCTGACACAGCCCTGCCACTCAGCCCACTCCATGACCCCTTTTCCAGGACTGCTGCTGCAAGAAGAGTTGGGAATGGCTAAGCAAGCACATCTGCTCACCTCTTGCTGCCCGTCTGCAGCGAGCCTGGGGCTGGCTGTGGCTCTGGGGACGCTCCCATGTGGTCTCCAGCCTCCCTGCTCTCTTGCGGCCAGTCCTGGGGTGCAGCAAGGTTGAGGGAAGTTGGGGATCAGAGAGTGGAGTCCCCAGGGCTGCCCAAGGTAGGTGCACCAGGGTCAACCCCTGCTGTTATGGCCCTTGTGGGTGGCTGATGCCCAGAAGCCTACAAACCAAGGAGGGCTGAGAACCGAGCAGCAAGGAAGCGCGTCAGCCAGCCACAGGGGTGTCACGAATGCTGTGCCGTGACGGGGAGCCTCCGTGCAGCCCTTTTGCCGGCAGCGCAGGGATGCAGGCACTCCCGTAAAGCCCCAGCTCAGTGATGCAGGGATGTGCAACTTGGGTGTTTTCTTTCAAATCTGGTAGAAAAATTGCAGTGGATGGCCGCTTTTTTGTAAACAAATTGCAAATTTCTGGTCTCGCCTGATTGGTTGTGCATTGCTTTGTTTTCACATCACTCAGTTTTTCACTGGCTCAGCAGACACCTGCTCCAAACCTGTGCACTTTGCATCCTTTGGGACCAGTCCTGCTGCATGCTTCGTGTCCTCTCCTTTGCCTTGTGTGAAGTCCTGGCAGGCGTAGGGCACTTGATGCCCTGCAGGGCCAGGGCCAGATCCTGAACGGGAACCTCGCCTTGAACAGCTGCTGTGTGCGGGCAAGGGGCTCACGGTGGAGCCTGGCAAAATCCAGGGCTGCATCCCTTGGGAAATACGCCTGCAAATACGCAACAGCAAACTGCTGAGCAGGGCTCAGCTTCCAGCTTTCAGCTGGTTTCTGCTTGGAAGCAAACAAGCTGCAGATCCTGTCGAGGGACGGTGAAGTGCTGGTGTCGCCAATGTGTCACCTGCCCGGCAAATACAGCTGCCTTGCGGCTGGGCGGGCAGGGGTCCGGTGCAGGTGGGAGGGAAAGGCGAGGGGAAATGTCAATATTTTGGCTTGTTGAGAAGTTCCAGGTAAAATAAGGGGGTGGGAAAATCCTGCTCCAGAGATCGAGGGTGCAGGAAATCCTTGGGAGATGGGAAAGGAGTGAAAGGGGAGCGGAACCTGCTCTTCCATCTGTGTTCCCAGGTGGGTGTTTCAGCTGTATGAATTCCCTGTGGGCTGAATGCGGTCCTGAGGACTGGAGAGGACTTTGTGCAGCTTCCATCTCTCTCTGAACACGCATTAAATGTGTGTCAGCTCCGGTGTGGGCTGGAGGATCTCGGGGCAGGCACTGGCGTACCCAACAGGAGGTTTTGGGGAAGGACAAGGCGCAGGGGAGGTTTAGGGCACCAGGTCTGTGCGGTGACACCAGTGCAGCCGTGTTCTCCCATTGGGGTCTCTACGGAGTCGCAGAGACAAATACAGATCAGAATGATTAAAATCACAGATTTTAATTGTGACTTAAATCAGCCAGCAGGGCACCTGCTCTCAGTAATTGATTTTCTTCTATTTTTTGCACCTTTTTTTTAACCCGTTTCCCTGAAGAAAGGTCAAGTTTTACTGACCAGCACCCATCAAACTGTGTTCAGCTCTCCTTACCGTTGCCCAGGTGTTAAATCTGGTTATTCTTTCATGCATCAAATATCATATATTTGGTACATTTATTTTGATCAATAATGTAACATAATATGCCTGTAGTCTCACGTTTTTAGATCATTGTTACATTGAAAAAATGAGAAGTTACTGTTTGTTATTCAAGAGGTGGGGGTTAAATTATTATTCACGATTTGAATCGTAGTGCTTTTGGATGAAAATCAGAATGCTGTATTCAAGGACCCGTGAGGTAGTTTAAATGACGTCTGTTACTGAAATTCTGCTTCCCTTGCATATACTCAATATAGAAGGAAAAGTAAATTTCAGAATACTTTTTGTTAAAGACATCAGATGCATGAAACAAAAGTAAGAACAGTGACTGATGAGTTGAACAAGTGTTTCTGGAAACCACCCTTTCAAGATTTTAGAGTTAGTACGTCTCATCCTCTCCTACATTTGCTTGTTTTTATGATTATGTTAGAGATAAAAGGCACACCTTCTTTTTCTTCAGGCCTTTGTTGTTTCTTGGCTCTGAATGAGCCAATTACTGTACTGAAAATATACCAAGAAAAGGGAAAAGTTTCCAAATCTGCAGAAGAAGCCGCTGCTGTGAAAGTTAGTTTCTCATTTGTCCGCTCCGGTTGCACGTGCAGTGGCTTGGCTGTCTTTAAAGCGCGATGTTAGCCCTTGCTGTTGGTCTTTTTTGAATCTAATGGAATTTAATTGATTCTTGAAAGTTTAGACTTCAACGCGCAGGTTATTACGATTTAGTTCTAAATATCAGGTTCGGGTTTTTTCTTTTTACTTCTTCAGGGAAGAGGGCAACCAGGTGGCTGTGCCTCTTGCTGACGAACCCGCAGCACGCATCCGAGGCTCAGTTCCAGGCCAGGCGACACAGTCCCTGCCGTGCCATGGCACACGCCGGTGGGGCAGGCGCAGCGGGGGGGTCCTGGCCAGGCAGCCGGGGCCAGATGGGAGCCTGCGGGCTCGGGACAGTGCCACCTCGGTCCTGCTCGCAGCCTCTGTGCGGGGCTTCACCGCTTCCCTGCGCCATGGGGCTGTGCCCGGCCGAGGGAAAAGCCCCCCTGCCTGGGCAGGTCAGCAGCCCCTTCGGTGAGCGACCAAGCAAGCACCCGCGCCTTCCCGGCCCCGCTCTCTCTTTTCATTTACTGATTGGAAATCTCGGAAGGTTAGGGTGTGATATTGTTCCTGATCCAGAGCATTAATTAGGCCTCAGAAAGAAGAAGAGGAATTGCGTGTTTTTAACAGTGAGGTTAATGGGATGCTCGCAGAGTAGACAGTTTTAATGAGCTTCAACTCGATGTGCAGTGAGTTTACTCTTTGTGTTAAAAGGGTCACACTGCAGTAGTTTGATGTGGATTGTCTCCTGGCCCCGGGTGTCATAGGTGAGCGTCTGTCAGAGTCCAGTCAGAGCGCATTTACTTAGTGACACGATTCTAATTAACTGCCGCGGGCTGCCACCGCCGCGGGGAGCCGGGCGAGCGCCTGCCGGGTGCTCCTGCCCTGCCC
>VXAL01019788.1:0-35231 GCA_013399475.1 Chauna torquata | reverse complement strand
TCCTTCTCTGTTGACCAGCAGAAAATCCAGTGGGACAATTTCCCTGGCTGGCTCACTCACCAGCTGTGTCAGGAAGTTATCCTCCACACACTCCAGAAACCTCCTACACTGTTTCCTCTCTGCTGTATTCTATTTCCAGCAGACATCTGGTAAGTAACATGCTATAATCCAAGTCAACACTAGAGAGCATTGCAATTTGGCTTGTTGGGGTGGAGACCATGAGTAACTGCATCTGAACAACATGCTGAACTGTGAAATACTGATCAGCTCTCTGTAGATAAATACGTGGATTTGGAAACGAGAAAAAGTATTGGAAATATCTTGGAAAAGTGGGTAATTTATTTTAAACAGATCCTGTAAAAAGGTTCAGCAAAACTTTGAGGAATCATTTTTCTTACCTTTGTACTTATATCCTTACAATAGCATGTCTGTTGCACTGAAGCACCACAACAAATCCTCTCTCCTCAAAAGCAAAGCCTGCCACTTCATGTGTGAGACCACCCTCCAGTGCATTGCACACAGCAATGTACCTCTATCAAGGTCAGAGCTGATAAAGTCAACATACAGGTATAAAGTCAACAATGAAAATCTGGCTTGGTGTTCCCTCACTAAAATAAAATGCATTACATTGAGTTAAATTCATCTCCATCCCATAGCAAGTCTAAAGAAGTCACTGTCCTTGCCATTCATTGATCATTTTGCTGGGTTTTTGTTAGGAATTTGGGGTCTGTTTTGTTGGTTTTGTTTTTTTTTTGTTGTTGTTTGTTTTGTGCTGTACCACTATACACTAGATGCAGCAACTCTTGGGAAGTTTTCATACATTTTTTCATCCTCCCAGCTGGTGCAGCACATGCCCACAGGGACTTGGCAACAGGGCACTCCCAGTTCATCCTTCCATGGAGCTTGCATCCTGCTCATGGTGGCTTGCCATGTTTCTCCCTTTGATTCAGCTGGTGATGGCAGGCAGTACACTGCCTCTTCCCTCATGAGCCTGAAAACAGTAAAGGGAAATAATTGAATAGACTTTCAGAGCCAGACTGCCTACAAATATTAGCTCCATTAGATCCTTATAGTGTTCTAGAGCAAATCACCATCAGCAATATGGGAAGCAGGATCCTACGACCAAACATTTCAAATCTCCGTTTCAGAAGACACCTAAGTCCATTCATTCAGTTTATACTTCAGCAGGTGTGGAGCCTCCCTTGGGCACTGCATAACTGCAGGACAGGGACGTGGTGGTACATCAGCCAGGGAGCTGATGCTGCCAAGCACACACAGTGGGATTCTGCTTCCTTTCAGGCACTTACTTGGAAACAGGCGTTTAGATCTGGAGGGTGTATTTTGTCATGGCCGCCTCCTGCTGTAAGGTCTTGGTTATTGATATTTCCACAAACACTGATCATTTCTCATCCAAGACATACCCTACACAGTCCTTCTCACCATTTACAAACAAGGTGCCCTGGGGACTTGCTTTTTCACACGGTTTTTACCACCAGCTAGAGTTAGTCTTTACTCAGCACAACTTAACCCACTGATGTAAATACTTCTTTCCTGATATGGTCACTCCTGCAATTTTCCTCTGCTCTTTTCTCTTTTATGGCTAATAATTTTTACTGCATATTCTAGTCTTTCATTGCTCATCAATATTGTTGCAAAGCTGAATAAAAGAAGATGTGTTCTTATCTGCAGCAATCCTGAGGGCTTGTAAAGTGACACCACTCACATCCGACACGTTTTTCCAGGGACCATAAAATGCAAGGAATTTCCTAAGTTGAAACATCCTGTCAACTAGCATAACTGGAATAACTGCACAGCATGTATGTGGATAAAACTTTACAGCTGTATGAACCACATCGTACTGTAAACCCAATTCTGGAGAAGGAAGAATGAAGAGAGGGAGAAAGAAAACACAGTTACCCAGGCTTTCATAGTGTTTTATCAGTAGGTAATAAATATCTCTCCTTCAGAATAGTATTTCAAATGTATTTCCAAGAAAATTTTTATTGCATGCCTTTACTATAGGTCACATCAGGCATAAACTGCTATATCCATGCAAATCGTGTAATTTTTTTCCTTTTTTTTTTTTTTTGTCTCCACCTTTGCTGACTTTCAGAGTTATATGCAATTCTACACAGCAAAGAATATAATAAATCCTGTTAGCTGTCACTGCTTTTTCTATAGAACTAAATGCCTGTGGAAATGCACAATATGCCAAAGACTTTTGCTTTCTATCATTCAAACACAAGCTAGGGGCGACCAAGAAAACTGTACTCCTACGAATAAAAATGCTCATTTATATTTACAGAAGCTCTGAAATTCAGCTTAGATCTCCTACCTTGCTTTAACATTTTTTCCTGTTTTGCTTTGCATATTATGTTTAGAAAAATCTTTTGAAAGGAGGGACTTACTATGCTTTACTTAGTATATATAGCATATTTGTAAATCTGCTGTGGCGTACATAGACATTTTTCATTAAATGGTTAAATTTAATTATTTCTAAATGTTTTACATCTCTGTACCAGAGATACGGAGTTTTGTTGTGGAAAATTCTTTCAAAATTACACTTAAAGTGTTAGACATTTTAAGAGACAGGTTTGCCCAAACACGTATTTTCTTTCCTTAGCTCAGGTGATACATTTTGGTGGAAAAACAAAGAAACAAACAAACATGACAAAGTTTTGGGTACTTTAAACCATTCTGGGTAGCACTCCAGGTTTACAGTTTCTAATGTTTGTTTCTAAAATATGATCAGCAGTGCAGCATGCTCTGTTCAACTACTGACATGTTTTGTTAAGACACTGGAAAATTTCAAAACTTGAATATCAGTCATCAAGAGCTATGACTATTTTGACCCAAATATTTTATCTTTGCTTGGTCACAGTACTTCCTATTTGTCTCTTAATGAAACAAGATGTTTTTTTTCTTTCCTCACCTCCTCCTTCTGGACTAGCATCCTTTAGCTATTAAAATCAGACTGAGCAACAAGCATCATCAGGAAGTCACGTCTCCATTTGGTGCTGTTGTTGAGACTGGGGGCAAAATGAAGTCTGCAAAAGCATTGCCTAGATATAAGGCTTATGTCTCTCTTAAGAATATATGGGAAACTCTACAAAAGTATTAATGGTGTCTTCTTTTAGATTTTTAGCACTTAGCCCAGTGCTCAAGAGAGAGAGGTGCAAACTACCAGTAGTGTCTATATTGTGATAATGAGATCTTACCAGGATTTCATATTTTTCTTTAATTTTTATGACTGTTATTAAAGACAGGCCAATGGGGACCTTGCTCAGCCAAGTGCAGGGACAGTACATAAAGCAGTGATTTTTGCCGCTCCCAATAATAGGCAAGTGCCAACTTTGCCTGTACCACAAATTCAAAAACCATAGTTTTGCAAGACTAAGTTAAGATTTATCCAGCTATGTTGAGATGAAATAGGACTTGGCTTGTCAATGACAGAGCAAATGAGCTTCTCCTGCCTGAAATGGTGTGTTTTTGCCCATGCGAGTGTTCTTGGATAGGCTAATTAAGGACTTTCCTCTGACTGAGGAATAATCTCTCTTGGTCACAGTGCCAAAGACCCTGGCTGCCTCCAGTTTCACTTCAGCATCTCGTCTTCCAGTGTGCACAATATACAAACAACAGCCCACTTTTACACTTCTCCTAAAGGAACAACCTGCATCAGACCTTCTGATGGAGGAGGAGGAAGGAAATAGGTGGGGGAGGTGAGACCATGGCACTGGAGTAGGCATTACCCTTGGATGATGAACCAGTACACCTCTCTGCTGGCCTGGGACCAGCAGGCTGAGCTCTGGGATTGGGCCAGCCTGCCTCGCCAGCACGTGGTGTTACAGAGCACAGGCAATCTTACCAAATGCAGCTCGTGTGCGAGGTGCAGCCGGCCTGGAGCATGTGTGAGGTGGGCACCCAGCCTGCCAGCTCCATGCCCAGCATGTGTGTGTATGTGTACGTGTACATGCACATGCATATGTATATGTACAGTGACTTACCAGTTTTAATTAAATCCATTGCTGTAACCATGACAGCAGCACCGTCAAGCAGCCACTTCCTGTATTTCTTTCTTGAATACGAAACCCAGATGTTTTACAAGCCATAACCAGAGCCAACCACTTTTCGTGACAGTGATAAAAATATCCCATCCCACAGACTAAAACCAGGGCTTCTCCAGTAAACCACAAGTTACATTCTGCAGGAATGAGACCACATACAACAAAAGGAAGTTTTTAAGGTTGATCTTCCAACAGAGATCACCTGAAACAGATGCTACATGGGGAAACATCCCAAACTAACGTTCATAATCAAATGGCACTATTGTGTGCAAGGGGCCTGTTAGCTCCTTAAACTCATCAAGCAAATGTTTTGGGACAAAAATAAGGACAAATAACATTTCTGTCCTTTGTGTAAGAGCTTGCTTAGAGATTTTTTTTAATCTTATTTATTGTACTAGACAAGAAGCTACTGTAATGGTGATATATGTTTTGATTGGAGCACAGCAAGGACAGCACGGTTTGCACTATGACCAACATAGGTTGTCATCACAGTCTTATAACCAACTCTTTCAGCATGTAGTACTTTTGCTGCTTATTCTAGGACACTACTGAGTGTTGGGAGTAGTTCATCTGGAAAGGCGTAAACGGCAATTGTCATTTGTTTCCTGTGACAATTCTGGTCATTGCAATAAAAATCTTATTTGCACAAAATGTTGAAGGTGTTAGCCAAAGAAAAGCTGGGCTCTGTTTCTCTGCTCATAGCCCCTATCACTGGCTAGTCGGTGCTCAGTCCAGAGAAATTTTCTAGGCTTTGTTGCTGAGGCTTCTGAGTCAGCACCTGCACATTTTGCACGTATCTTGGTTTTGGTATCATGGGCAAGTGCGTAGGGTGTAGCAGCCAATTCTGTAAAGTATAACTGTTTCTTTAACTGAAGGCAAGTTGTCACACCCTGAAATTTCAGTGAGACTTGGCACAACCCAGACCAGCTTTGCCAAGTGTGTCAGAAATGCTCTCTCTGCAATAGTTATTTTGTAAAATTCACTGCCAGGTAGAAAGCATGACACATAACCCTCAAAACACTGTTTTTCAGATGACTTCCTTTTGCATGTTATTCTTGCTGTACTTTTTGTCAGAGTATTATGACTCCACAAATAAGCAGGCCTGGGAAAAGCTGATAGTAGAGAAATGTTCCCAGCCAGAGGATATGGTAATCTTTAACAGCCATGAGACTGCCACCCTAACAGCTTTCACTATTGTATTCAAAGAATTTTCCCTTCTTTTCATCCAATCTTGGGTAGGATTGCAGAGCCTTTTATCTGCTGAAATTCTATTGTGCTTTTAACCATTTGTAGCTCTGCAGGTTTCTAAATTGGTACCACAAATAGGCTGTCTTGCTATTTGAATGGACTTGACACAATGGACAGTCGCTGGGAGGTGTCTCCCTCTGCACACATCTTGAAGTCCCCTCACTGAATGGAGGGCTGAGTGGAAGAAAAGTGCCTTTGCAGATGGGAGAGGTTTCGTTATTTAGCCCATTCCCATTGAAGTTTTCGGAAGGAACTGAGGTGCCTAAACTGTACCTAAACTACTAAACTGCCTAAACTACAGCCTTTAGTGCTCCTGCCCAAAAGAGGAGCCCCTCTTAGCCCTGTCACTGTACACTGGCTATGGTAACTCCTGTTTCCTCTCTTCCCTTTCACCAGGCACTAAGCAGGCACACAGGAGTGCCATTCCCTAGGAAGTTCCCCCGTCTTCCAATGCAGTAGGAACAAGTCCTATTTGCAGTTCTGTCCTTAGTTTATCAACTAGCCAAATATCCATAAACATATCTGTTCTAACAGTGTTCTTACCAGAACACCCACAACATAAGTGGTTTAGTCAGACGATTGTGTAACAGCAGCTGTCATAATGAGTCATAAATGCCATCATTCACATGTACAGTAACATAACAAAGTTAATGGCCATGAAAACCTTCACCTCTAATAAACGCTGAGTCATCCCAGCTCTACCCGCATTGATTCCTGGCTCTGGTGCCCAGCTGATTTGGAAATGTCAAGACAATAGATGAATCCACAGCTAGAATATATACTTTGAGTGGGGTCAGTAGTTACATGGTCCCGCTACAGCCAAGGAATAGGTTCAGTTGTCCCATTTCTGTGGGACAAGAAACACAGACGAGCCTAAATAGGAGCCAGATAGAGGTCACAAAGAGCATCCAGGCCTTTCATAGCAATATGCCCCTACCAGTAACTACGGAGTATAGAGGAATGGCAATGCTGAAGTGGTAGTCACTAAAAATCAGAGAGAAGGAAGGCTCTTCAGGAAAGCATTTGTGTTTCAGCTTGTCCCAAGATAGGATCAGCTGTCCCTATGTCACTCTTCACTGATGCTTGTATAGCCTGTTTCCAGAAACCTTCAGTGATGGAGACTTCATAACCTGCCTCAACATCTGATGCCAGCCTCTCTCCTCTCCTCTCCTCTCCTCTCCTCTCCTCTCCTCTCCTCCCCTTTCTGCAATTATATTTTGTGTATTCAATGATTCCTACCAGTCTTCTCATTTCCAGATTAACCAATTCCAAACCTTTCAAACTCTCCTTAACAGAATGTTCTCTAGAACTCTCGTTCTCCTTCCCTGGCCTTTCTGTTTTGTTCTGTATCTTTCCTGAAATACAGTGCCCATACCATACTCCAGATGATGCTTTGCAGATGCTGAATACATTGACTTGGCTCATTCTCCAGTCTGTGTTCTTCTTGCTACATCTAGTATGATGTTTGTCTTTTTTCGTAGCAGCATGACATAGCTGACTGATAATCAGCTTTTGTTGCTCTGCATTCCACTCTGGAGACGATGCTAAATGGGACTTTGAAGTTCAGTGGGGTAAGAACTGGTTCAGTACAGACAGCCCGCTTGATAAGTAGCCCTGTGTAATGAAGTTTCTCAACTACAACCACAAGCGTGGGCAATCCAGCTGTAGTAGGATCCAGACCCAAATTAATGGTCAGTTCCACAGATTTTCTTAATTCATCTGCCTTAAAAGAAAGCTGATGCATGCTACTTTGTAATGAATTCTTTGTGTCGTCAGGGATCGAACAGAGGAAGTACTTATGCTCTTCTCTCTTGACACCTGCCTACCAGCAAAAACCAGTTATTTAAGTTCTCTGTGGTGCCATTCTACTGGCTGTAGCAACAGTGAATAGTATTATCGGGACTAAGACATTTTTCCCTTTTAACTGTACTGGAGCTTCTTCTAACACTCCAGCCACTGCCAGTGGCCACTACACTAACCAGACTGAACATACCACAGACTCAAAAAACATCAGTGGGAAAACTTGTCCTGTATGTTAACGGACTCAGAAAAATATCGCTATCTCTAGGTCAGAATTTAACATTTCACAAGCATTAAGCCAATTGCATTAAAAATAGACACACTGGACAACAGACATCCGTCCTTCTGAACCGGCAGGGCAACAGACTGTTCAGGGGGCTGGGTGCATAAGCTGGAGTCACTGTTCATACTTTTCCTTTTTCGGTTCTTTCCATGACATAAGTATTGTATTCAGGCTTATGGTCCCCAGCCAAATTCAAAAGCCTGTCCGTATATTTTCTTTTTTTTCAAAGTTCCAGTCATAACTGGTCACTCTGACAAAGCACACGATGAAACGAGATTCATTTAATCCCCTCAAATAATTCATCAGTTTTTATTACATCATGTATCAAGATTTAGTAATGCACATTTTTCCTGAATGACTAAAAGTTAGTATTTTTATTCTGTAAAGCACTTTGAGATAATTGTCTTCCAATTTAAGCACAATGATATATCCTTTTCAAGACTTTTGATAGCAATTAATAGCTACGATATGTGCCACCTAATCCATAAGCCTCAGTTCCTTTAAAGTCCAACCCCAGGAAAGGATCGAACGTGATATTTTCATCCTTTGAAAGTTAATAGCAAAATTCCCATTAGCCAGGTTCTCAATGCGGTTCTAATACGGTTATGATTAATTTGAGATCTTCAGATTGATGAGCTGCAGATGATGGCAACTATCCACTAGTATCGACTGGAACTTTACTTTCATTATGACAAAAGTAGGTAACGTCATTCTGAGGAATAACATTAACTGAGTTAAGGCTGAGAATGTATAAACATGAATAAGAGAACAGCCCATCATTGATAGTTTACATGTATTTGACTGCTGAAAATCAGCAGAAGACACTGATGGTGTACTCAGGCACAGGTTTACTGGGTAAACAAAGAGACCCCAAGTCCTTTAGCACCATCCAGTGGGGAAGGGATCCTGTATCCTGTGGTAGGGAAGATACTGCATAGTATCACCCAACCCATTTTACTGTCACAGGAATACTTACAGGTGGGTGGAGAACAGAAAAGAGAAAGGTGTACCCAGCAGCACATTTCCTACTTGCCTTCTGTACACTGTGAGCTCTCTGTCAACAGCTCAGGGTTGGCAACCAGCGCAGTGCCCGCATTGCTCCAGGCTGCCTCCTCATTTCTTCACTTCAGGCTGGTTTTTTTTCCTTATAGTGAACTGAATGTGTGTTTTGATAGCATCTAGAAAACTCAAGCAAAAACAGTGCACCTACTGAGTAGGCCACGACATAATCCTCGCCCTGAAGAGCTGATAATTACCATCCAAGAGGATTTATTATAAGGATTATAACAATTACTACTTTTTCTTTGATGTTTAAGTGCTGGACTTGGTTACATCAGAATCCAGTTTTTGTTTAAAATAAAAAAGTCCTTATTTTCCTAGAGGAAATAAAAATCCTTTAAAAACACAACTGTATATTCTAATGGCTCCAGCTACAGACAATGAACAAAAAAAGGTGACGCTTATTACTTATAAAGGAGTATGAGACTGGGTGAGGACAGTCAGCACATCCTTTCAACTCTTGAATACAGACACGCTGTTATCACTGTCTAGTTTTCAACATATGTGATTTTTTTCCAATTGCCTGATATGTGGTAGTGTTTTGGGAACTAAAGGGAGAGGCTTAAAAAAAAATAAAATAAAATAAAAGTATTATTTTAGAGCTCCATAATTAAGTACTCTAAGAAAGGCTGGTCCTGCTGTGGGGATGTGGTATTAGCCATTGCGTTACAAAGCCAGTGATGGAGTAGGGGTATGTGTTGCTCTTGAGTGCCTCTTGGGGATGAGCCTGAAAATCTTGTGAAGTTTTGCCATGCGTTAGTTGTTGAAGGCACTCAGGAGGTTGAAAGCAATGCACAGATCTTCCCTTAGCACTTTTATTTCACATTTTTTAAGACATTGAAGTGTTTGGTCACATCTTGCCTTGTCACTGTAGGATGAGGGATGCCAGTGTGCCAATGAACACCTACATATGTTAAGCAAAGTAGAACAGTTTCCCTAGGAGAAAATCAGAACGTCCAGGCACTACAGTATCGTTTACCTTGGAGGTAGGAGCACTGCGTTAGGATAAGGCTGAAATCCCCTTTACATATTGATCCCAGGTCTTCCTAATCCTTAAGGTCCTGGGCGAAAAAAGAGAATTGCTCTTCTTCCTTCTCCTTCTGCATAGGTTTTTGCTCTTCAGAAGAAAGCTGAGAGTGATGAAGAGCTTAGTTTTGCCACAACCAGTGATGCAAAGCAGAACCAGGGTTTTCTGTGTTAGACATCCAACATCTCCCACATGGGGCAGACTGTCCCCTTGCCCTCACCGGAGCTCCTCAGCACTGCTGGCGCTAGCCGGGTACCTGCATGAATCCCACCCCAAAGCAGAGATGGTTTTTCCTCCTGTTTTGCTGTTTTTTTGTTTACAAAAACTGGGTTCTCACAGAACAGAGACACATTGTCCCCAAGCTCCACTTGTATGGCTCACCACGACCTCTCTTATTCCACAAGAGGATACAAATAACTCCCAATAAGGCCAAAAGGAAACCATTTCTGGAGAGACTGCTCCAGAGGTTCACTCAGAGGTTACAAGCACTTGTGTCTGAGCTCACTGGGGCTGCCTCCTGCCTGCTCCTTTCCAAGTGAGAAGTCTGAAGCCAGACTTTTTTAGCCTGCCACAATTTTTAGCTCTTCGGAACAGGTCTTCATCATGAACCACCACCTAATTACCTTTCATAAATCCTTCAAAACTTCATACAATACTTCATTGTAGTCTCCTATGACCTGTACGAAGTATTTAATTAAATCCTTTAAGTGTAATTTATCTCTGTAAGTAGAGGTAATTTAATCCTATTTCAATTATTTTTGTGGGTAGGCCAAGATACGAGTGCTATAAAAAAAAGGAAATCTTTCACCAACTCAGGAAATGTAATGCAGGAATGACTCCATCCTAGAAAAACCAGCTCAACCAGCTTTTCCGCCAAAGCATAAACAAACCTAAATGCAGTGGGGAGAATAAACTACAAAATTTTCCTTGGTTCAAATCCCTGATATCTCAGGAGACAAAATTAGGTAGAAAAGCCTTGTGCTTCATTTTGCAGAAGGTGAACAGATTCACAGCAAGAAGGATAGTGTTCAAGCTGTCATCACCAAATAATATGTTGAATCAGATATGGGGAATTAACCTTTGAAATCCTGCGAATATAGCTTTCACTGATCAAATATTTGTGGAACATTTAGACTTTCTTAATTCTCACCCCCACATTCCTAATTAATTTGCCATCAAGCACTGAGCACTTGCAACAGCCACGCAGAATTCCTACGCAATTAAAATGTAAGCGCTCTTGCACTTCAGCATTTTACACTATTTTGCAAAGAGACATTCATCAACTGCTAGAGGACTATATCAATATAAGAACACATTCTTTACAGGTAAAACTATTAACTGAATTGTAAAATGTGGAGGGATGAGGGAGCGTCAAATTCACATCCTGCACATCCGGCAGGGTGTTAAACGTCACATCTGCATACACAAGTTTTTGCTCACATAGTCTTGGGCTGTGGGGTGATTTCATAGCTTGGGGGAGGCAGGGTGACCCAGGCTGAAACACACTTCTGCATCTGGATCACTAAGTGTGAGTGACCACCCTGATATTTCCCTAGCTGAGTAATGCCCAGGTGATTACTACATAGGACATGCTCTAGCACAAGGTGAGTGAAAACAACTGACTGAAACTCCCGAACCGGAGGACAGCCACAGGGGCGGGTAGCTCACAGTCCCATGGCAGCTATGCAGTGCAAAGTGGGACAACATCCTCTGAGCCAGGGAGCTGAGGTTCCTCCGACATTACTAGAGACGGACACAGCTGAGTGGGAGAAGGTGCCATCCAACCCCTAAACCCAGAGAAGGATTTACTCCACTCAGGTCCAGTGGGCTGGAGATTTGGATTTAGCCCAGGAAGCTGGTGGGTATGAGTTCACGGCTGAGCCTGAGAGAGCCTCCCCTGGATGTGGGGCAGTCTGGCAGGTGAGATCTCCAACCTCATCCAGCCAAAGCACTGCTTAGTTGGGAGTCGAAGATGGAGGAAAGGGAAAATAGCTTCTCAATCAGAAAGAGCCAGAACCAGGAGCTTTATCAGAAAATCCCATTTGTGCTTCCACCTTGTGCATCCCCCAAGACATAGAGCAGTTTTCAGCAGGAGGGGAAAAGGAAAGGTATCTTGAATCTGTGCCTTGCAGCAATAGCCCCACATTTGCAGTGGACTCTTGTACCACCAAGCTGCGCTTAGAAGATCAGGGCAGGACTGCTGGGTACAGTATTGTGTGCAATTACTGTCCCCTGCAACTCCCAAAGGAAGCCTGGGCAGGCACAGGGACAAAGCAGCATTCAGAAGCTGCAGCAAGGCTGAACAGAGAATCTTCTTCCTCCTCTCATGGTCCTTCACCAAATGCTAATAGTAAAAATGGCTGCTGTGCACGTGTAGCTAATCACCTGCAAACCCTAGCAGCTCTGTTCCGTTCACTTCTAAGCACACACTGACTAAGGATTTAGATGCCAACTATGAAAATGCCTATGTGAGACTACCATATAGCTGTAGTTTAGATGTTTGACAAGTTTCAGCTAAACAGAGAAATATTTCTAAACCTGAATAAGAATTATAGCTGTGTTTTTAATGCCAGCTTTTTTGGAGAGTGGGTAGTGTGGTGGTCCTCAAGTTCAGGCCAAATGACTGCACTGAATCTACTAAGAGGTCTGTGGTTTTTGTCTAGTTGTGCAGACAGTGGGAGGTGGGCTGAAAAGCTGGGAAGAGATGTGACTGGCTCCTGCTCTGCTGAATAAACAGTGTGAGAACAGATGGATGGCTGTGTGGAAAGCATGTGATTCAGCACAGCTGTGCAGATCTCTTCCCCACGTCCTTTCTTAGCAAGGGCAGTTTCCAAAAAGTTTTCTGGAGTCCTGGCCAACAGCATACTTTTTCCATTAAACTCACTTCTTTGTGGACACTGTTCTTTGCTTCTAGACAGACCACAACCCTGCTGATAAAATAGCTACATAGATGTTTCCTATCTCTGTGCTTTTTAACAAAAATCCTAAGCAGTACAAAAGCAGTCCCCTTTCACCTCAATGACAACGATCACAGGAATTCACAAAAAGCAATCTGCAAATCACTTGAACTATGGTAAAACAGCATTTATAAAAGCTAGAGGGAGGGGTCACTGAAACTATGAAAAGACCAAACATGCTCAAAACCAGACAGACAGACACATCCCTTTCATGTTAGAGTGCCTGAGAACTATGGCAAATGACTACATTATTGAAAGGAAGGCCCACTGGTCTGGATACCATCCACATCTTCTCAAGAACTTACGGAAAACTCTTGTATCCCCAGCATGCTTTGGCAAAGAGCTACACAGACCTCCTACCTGCTGGTTGTCCTCCACGCAATGTTTCTTGTGTTTGAACCTGGTTCTCAGTATTCGAGTAGAAGCCCGAGCCCCTAGTTCTGCACTACCAGGGGATGCAAACAGCCAGTCCTGACCTATGCCACACTGACTTTATTTCAGACTGAAGTTATTGCCTGCTCTGTCAGGTCTCATCCAGAAGTTACTCAACACTTTCAATCATGTGCCATAAATATTGTTGGACTTTGTCAGAGCCTAAATTGTTAATGTTACTGTACCACCACATTGTCTATTATTCCCAGATGTAGATGTTAAAAACTAGATTGAACAGGATTTAAGTTAAGAGGTACATGTGTCTGTTGCTTAACTTTCTTCAGTTCAATTTATCAGCATAAAACTGCAACAGGCAACATACTAGCCCCTGCCAAACTATGCAATCCCAAAACAATAATTCTTTCTTTCTACTTGCCATGAGGCCTGTTGAACGCTAATTTCATGTGCTGTTTAAATTGATGTCAGCCAGAACTGCAACCACATGAACTGCCCAACCTCTCAGTGCCCTTGAACATTTGTGCATGTCTTTGAAACACACCCTCTTTTATGCCAGCACAGGCGTGCAAACAACTAGGCTGGAGAGCAGATCCTGGTAAAATTCTGCCTCTCTTTGGATTAGTTCACCAAGACCCATGTGTGGCTGTACCAACCTATAGGCCAGCACACTGGGGAGGAGTGGGACAATGCAAGTCCATGTACATGCTGAGAAAACGGAAAGCTATGACCTTACGAGTATTTACGCTTTTCACCCCTACTACTTAAATATTACAATTGCTATCATGATTACTAGAAAAAATTTAATTTCCAGGTCATTCTTTTTTGTATCTTATTTAAATCACTGGCAAGTTAAGAACGTATTGATATAACTTGATGAGACTCCAGAAAACATCACAGATACTGACATATAAGTTAAATGGTCAGGTCAAATGCTCAAAG
This sequence comes from Chauna torquata, assembly GCA_013399475.1. Classification (NCBI taxonomy): domain Eukaryota; kingdom Metazoa; phylum Chordata; class Aves; order Anseriformes; family Anhimidae; genus Chauna; species Chauna torquata. The sequence continues at coordinate 21,464 of VXAL01019788.1, read as the reverse complement.
TGAAATTCATAGTCAGAGGTTAATAAATGCATGACTTTTTTTAAAAAGGAAGGCATCTACAATCAGTCAGGAAATGTGGTTGACATACTATATTTCATACATGCAACTTACAGACCAATTTGGACTAGCAGCGTAACAAACTTCCAGGGACTACAGAATAAAAAAAGGATGGATTGATACTGCACAAATGTTAGATTAGTTTCCTAAATGGAAAAGTGAACTTCATATTATGAGTCAACAAATCATATTTATCTCTCAAAAAATTACTACTTTTATTGGTCATTATAAATGTAGATTTTTCAAGGAATATTCAGACGTAGGTCCTAAGCATAGAGGTTTGATTAGGCAATCATAAATTCACAGACATTATTTAGTGTAAGAGGGTCTTCAGATCTGGAAAGTTCGTCTTCACGTCTGAGAATGGTGCTGGAACCATTCATGTAATTTTGACATCAGTGAGCACTGTTCTGAGTGAATGTCAGATGTCCATCTGTTCAGCTGAACTAAAAGCTTGGCAATGGAACTTTCTGTGAAGCTCTCAGAATTAATTTCCACTTTGTTTTTTGTAAATGTCAGTTGGAATCTAAAAACACACTTGGATGACACAGACCCCAGTATTAGCGAGCATTTAATGGCACAGACTGTATCTGACTGTTGCCTTTAGCTTCTTGGATACTGAATCCTGACATCCTCTTACAATTGAAAATGGCAATACTGCTTGGGCAAGTCCTAAGTTCCTAGGGAGCCATTAACAATTCTCAGCCAGAATTGATCCCTCCAACTGTCCCAGGTGTTATCTACACCAAAGTGTTTACATAAGGTCAATAAAGCTGAGGTAATTGAAACCAACACCTGAAACTGAGACAGGCGAGATCTACTTGCAAAATCACAGCTCAAATTCTGAAGTCAGTTCTCTTCCACAGTTCAGCGTATGCAAAAGCACAACCTGCCTTTTCTGACAGTGGCTGTGCTCCAGTATGCCAGCTTTAACCTGGTGTACATTTCATGAGACTTTGTTTCAATGACCTGCAAGAGTGGTTGCATGGACAATGTGGAGACTCCCTCACCTGCTGTCAGAATCCTTTTAACTCCTCCCTTTTCAGTGGGATATTGCCACCTTCCTTGACAATGAGCATTTGACATTTTGGCCTTGGAGTCTCACTGTCCCTAACACTGTTCTGCCTTCTTCATACCAGCTCTGATCCCTTGGAAAGCAGGACAGCTATTCATTACCACTACACTTCTTCTGGATTAGTTACTGTTTTCCCAGCTCTCGGATTAGCAAGTGTTTTCCTATCTCTGGAGGCAAAAAATGCCATCATTGGCACAGGGAAAGTGGTCAGAGTATGAAGCTGGGAGTGCCACTCCCTCCTTTGATGGCTGATGAACCTTTAGAATATTAAAGGTAGCCATTTTCTGAAATCTCAGTCATTCTGCTCTTCTCTCTTCTTTCTCAACATTTGAGTGCTCTTCCTCCACCCATCCTTATGTCTCCACTTCTACTTTCCTTCTCTGTAGATCTACCATGGATCTGCTTAAACATTGTATAGTATGGTGGAACTTTGGCAAGCTCTCAACAGATGAAGGGATCCTGGGGGGAGGGCGTGGGGGGGGGGAATGCATTTCCAGGTCACCGCTCACAAAACATAGCTTTTTATCTTTGAATTCTCTTTCTATAGGCATCCCTTAGTTAGAGGTGAGCTAGAAGATGGAGGAAAAATCCTCCTCTGAGAGTGTTCTGGGGACTGTAGCATGAGGAGTAGTAACTGTGTGCTAGCAGAAGAACACTAGAAAAATATGCATGCTTCTGCTGAACTGGGGAACATGAAGTGCCAGTGAAAGCAGATGCATCAGGCAGGCAATGCCATTCTGTAGGCTGGCAACAGAAGGAAAAATAATGCAAACAGCCAAAGGCAGTAAGGAAGGCAATGGTCAGTCTAGTAACTGCATTAGCATATCTGTAGGTTATTTCTACTGTGGGTTATTTTCAGTAGAGATTGCTAATAATCTGAGATATGCCCACAAGGCAGAAAAGGAATCGGTTCAAAAAGCTCATGATAAAACCAGAAAAGCATGTCATTTTCCAGTTTGCTTGTATACTGTTCTCTCAACCTGGATTAGGTCAACACAGGCAGAAGGATCAACCTTTAGAGATCATTTGGAATCACGTCATTTAACTGAAGAATTATTTAAGCTTTTAACCTGACTATCCAGAAAGTGAGAGGAGAACACAAGGCATTCCTCTAGTGCCCTAATTATCACTTTCTTTTTTAGACAAAATGAGAAAAATAAGCAAAAACAACATCAATAAATAAAACAATTTCCTGCCTATACCTCTACAGAAAAACATAAATCACACACAACTACGATGACATCTGTTTTGTACAAACGATTAGTTTCTTATAAAGCTCTTTCTTGCCAGAGAAAAACTGAAATTTCTGGCAGTACTGACCTCCTGCATCCCCTACCCAGATTTTTGGTTGTCTCCTCACTTTCCAAAGTCTGGCTATGATTCAGTCAGCTCCCAAATCTGAGACTGCATCTCTATGCTACTTTTTGAAGGTGACCAGGTTTGTGGTTCAATGTTACCCTCTTCATACATTTTATCTCAGACTCAAAAAGCACAGCTCTACCCATTGTCCACCAAACTTCGTGGGTTTAGCCCTTAGTGCCACAGGATTGCTTTACAATTCTCCCTCTGGGCTGCTTGTCCTTCATTTGGTCAGAGCACTGCTGTTGTCTCTGTATGGTAGGGAAGCAAGAACACAGAGAGACTTGTACAAGCTCCTCTGTCCAGAGTCAAAAACATCAAAGAACTCAGCAGGAGCCATTGCTAAAGCCTGAGTCATGATTGCTCAGAAGTGATGATTGCGACCCGAGGATCTGAACTCTTCCCAAGCTAGAATCAGATAACACAGGGCCTGGATAGCATTTGAATAGCATCTGTTTTTGAACAGAGGTGCATGAGTGTAAGACCACAGCTTGGCTCACAACATAGAAAGTCACGTCAAATCTTACTGCATTCAGATCCCAAACAAGAGTGAGATGATTGAGGTCAGTGTAATAAAGGACTGGGTTTTTATTCTGCTAGGGACATTGTTGCAGAGTCACCAACAGCTGGACTGGAAGAGTTACTCAAGGTAGGTAAAGAGTAACTGGAAGAGTTACTCAAGAAGTAGGTGAAGCTTCACATACTTCTCCTGCCAGGAAGAACTACACATACCTACATCATTTCTGCTTGTCTAAACTGATTTAAAACTGCCAGTGATTACGGCCACACTGATTCCCTAGGAAGTAAGAGCTCAATACAACTAATGCCAATTGTTAGAAACATTTTTCTAATGTCTGACTTCGCTTCCTTTTCAGTCAACCCAGTGAACACTGAAAACATGCTCCAGTCTTGGACATATTTAAGTATGTCATCATGTCTACCTGTGACCTTCTTCAGACTTGAGAAAGAAAGCGAACGAGAGAAGGAAAAAGAAAAATCAACTGCTCCAAATATTTTTCAGAGAGTTCCAATTATTCACATCTTCTCTGGACTTCATCCAGTTTTCTTTAAGGAAGATGTGGACTGAGTTGAAAATATCCTTCAACAAATAACCTACTGGTGCTGAATAAAGGAAGGACTTCAAATATATTATAGACATCATCTGTATTTGTCGCAGGACAGTACTGCTAACTCTCATTGACTTTGTGATTCACTGCAATAATTCAGATTATTTTCAGAGAAACTGTTATTTTATACACTCCACCCTATATTCCTTCCAGTGCAGATACTAGACAAGAATTGTAATAGACCCATGCTGAAGTTATCTTCAAACCCCTTCAAAACAGTTTTTACAAGCCAGTTTGTACAAACAGTAGCTCAACTGATATGAAAGAGCGCAAAAGCATGCCTCTATTTGGTCAATGTATACCCTTATTCATTTAATTAAAACTAATCTCCAGAAGGAAAACCTGTTTACCTCTTCCTACTGGATAGGGTTAATGCTTCACTAACTACTAATCACTTTTCTTCCTTTTCCTGGCACCAAAAAGGTTTTTGTCATAAAATTTAAGCTAAACTGTCCCTTGGAACTGGTGTGGTTTCACTGCATTACTAAAAGGAATACAGTGAGTAAAAACAGGCTTTTAAGATTTTTCAGAACGCTTTCAACCTTTTCAGTTATCACTCTTAATGGTTACATAATAAATATCCTTTCCTAAAAGTAATTTGGTGTTTGGATAGTCCCATAGCATCAACAGAAACCAAGTTACATTTGTGATAACCATCAATAAACTTCCTATGCGAGATGGACCAACAGGATTCTGAAAGAGAAAGATGTGGAAAACCCTTATCTAGTTCAGCATGATTAATACTGTGATTAACTTTCAGCCACATCCTTCCCCATTATATTTCTGCTGCAAATAGGTTGTATATCTAAGCATACAGCTCTTTAATAATCTTGTTTCCATTGTCATAAGGCTGACCTTATTTTTAACTCCAAGTGCTGATACAAGCTCATTTATCATTGTCTGCTTGCAGGTGGTATGCTCTGGAGACTAGCGGGCTAATACAAAGGACAGGGTAGCACCCATTAGAACAAACATGCCAACACAGTAAGAATGTTGCATTTTGTTGAGCTATTACTTTTTTTTTTTTTTTTCTTAAGCTGAATAATAAACCATTGATTCATTTACTCAGTGTAGGTAACAGAACCCTGTCAGGTACACCAGACATGAGAACTAGTGGTTGCACTGACGAGGTGCAGGCAATCTGCACATCCCTTTCTCTGAATTCCTGTCTATGCAGGGAGAATACATCCCCAGTCTACGACTCGAGCAAGATAATAGGTCAGCACCAGCTAAATGCTGGTATCTTGAGTATATCTGTACTTGTAAGCAGAGCCGTAAGTACTTGAGATTATCTGTTCATTCATGAGCACACACGCTCCATGCAGTGCACCACAGAAAAGACTAGATGTAACGTTATAACTAAACACTGTTCAAAATGCATCTGCACAAGCGGGCTGAACTGAGAATGTACAAGAAGCCCAAATTACAGTATTTCCTAATTTTCAATTGCTTGATTTTGGCACCTTAATGTGCCTTTTTAAAAAAAAATATATATATATATATCTGTAAGCACTCCTGAAGGCAGATGTACCACAGGGTAAGCAGCTGCCAATACAAGTGCAGAAGCACGGCTTTGTATTCTGCTTAGACTAAGCCATTTTGTTTACTTTGTATGTCCTCTTTTACTGCAAGGTTACTGTGAACAGGAGTCACAGTGCACTGCCAACAGAAGGTCAGAAAAATCAGGAAGACGCCCAGCAACCATTAAGAGACCACCTTAAACAATCCGTACTACCTATCCCTTCCTCCAACACAATGACCCCAAAATGCCATGAATATGCTAACCACACTGGCATCCTCAGTACTACCACCACCACAGCACACCAACGTTACATGCTTATAAAACACACGTTTACCACTGCCAGAATTTCCAAAAATTGCAAGAGTCTTGGGGTAGATAGAGTAAGAAAGGCAATGCAAGAGAATTCCTACAGAGTGAAACAAAATGGATCTTTGCTACTAGAGAAATAGAACAATACACAGCTGCTGCCCACTACCCCTTGTTCATAGGATCCCAGCTGGACACACACAGAGTGTCAAGGACATTCGTGACAACCACTATGCAGCACCTAATAATAAGTCTGCCAGCAAGGCTGACAAGAACTGAGCAGGAAATACTCCGAGACCTACTCAAAGGCTCTGCAGAAATAAAGGGACAGACTGCTTAAGATGACACTTTCTGACATTTTAGGAATGAGAAACACAAGGAGGAAGGACAAAGAACTTCATCGTACTGAAGTTTTCAAAATGAAATTATTCTTGTTCTTTTATTCAAACCAAACTTCCCCCTCCTTTCTTGAACCTTATCACAACTGCAAAGTTTGAAGGATATTTTAAGGGCTTGTGCCATCACTACAAGACATGCTGATTTTTGAAGTTAGATTTTTATTCCCTCTCCCTTCCAAAAACAAGTTCTTGCACCTTAAAAAAAAAATCCATATATTTGTGTAAGGCATATGGCACAAACAGTCATCCCTTACCTTCTTCCCGAACAGCCATGTGATTGGATTACAATAAACCAACACAACAAAGATACACTTGCTGACTGAATTCAGAAATTCACAGGGTGATGCAAACACAAAACCTAAGCTCTGTATATTGAAAATGCTCCCATCCCTTTATCCTAGCACAAACACATGCACTTCTCAGTTAATAAAGGGGTACCAAGTATGTTTGAGAAAGTGACATATCTTCAGGACTAATTCACATCATTATAACATTAAAAATGAATTACAGACCTAAGGGGAAAGCCTTACTAGAAGTCCCCTCCATATCCCCCATGCTGAACTATGTTAATACCACCACACCCAGCAGCTACTGAAAAAGTGAGGGAGAGCACATTGTCAATTATGCCCTTTGACCAAAGTTGCACAAAGTTTTCTTGATAACACATCCCAGCCAACCATCGATAGAGCAGGGAGTTACGAGCTGCTGCTGACTTACCTTTTTGTCATTTTGAGTACGCTTTAATAACAAGTAGTGCCACAGCACAAGTGCCGTGTATGTTCAAAGCTCCCTTCAAACCACCATATAAAGTGGCAAGATGATTCTTCACAACTCATTATACTTCTAGGAGAATATATGTATACATAGCAGTATATAAATATATGTATATATATGGGTGTATAACTATATATATATGTCTGTATATGTAGCAGAAAAATTGTATAGCAGAAAAAAAAAAACCTATCAATTTGTAATGGAAGACTGAGGTTTAATAAGCATTTATAGTCCACACTTTTCTTCTTGTGGCGGTTTTATTTATTGTAATTATTTTCCAGTGATAAACAAGTGTGAAAGAAGAACCTAATAGTTTGTGTTGTGAACAAATTCTTAAATTTCTTTCTAAACTGTTTGATAACATGGCACATTAGAACTGCAATTAACTTGACAAATGAGCTGTCCTCACAAAAAGGCAACTAAAAATTATGAAAGTTTGACATTGCCTTGTACAAAGGTCACGGTGATTTGAATAATGGCAAAAACATGTCTAGTTTCTGTTACACACTTTTTAAGTCATAAAGCAGAACTAAACTGTAGATTATGAGTAATCTTCCTAAAAAACAGTATGCCTGCTGAAGATGTCAGTTAGGAACACTAACTTCTAGATAAAAGGAAACAGAACAAAAACATATCAAAAGCCTTGCTAGCAATGCACAGATCAAGCACTAGAAACTACTGCTCAAGAGTGCCCAAGACCTGTAGTTTGTTGAAAGGCAGGTTGAGAGTCCTTCAGCATTAAAGCTGCCTGACCCACTCTGTTACAAGCTCCATTTTTTAACTGCTTATGAGATTTTGAAAGGAGATGATCTTTATGTCAATTACTTGTTTCTGATACTCCTGTGAAAACCTAGCCAAGTTATAAACTCCTGTTAGCTTGGTTTCCTTACACTCAGAGGCTAAGTTCAGAGTTGTATTTCCAGAAGAAGCACCTGCAGTGATGCTTGCATCTGCACAGAGCCATGGGACTTCTCCAGCCCCAGCTCTGACCCATCATGGGGCAGGCTACAGCAGATTTTGTTTAGTGACAGCAACGGATCCTTCTTCTTTTTGTTCTCAGTCCCCTCTACAGTTGCTGGATCCAGGCTCTCTGCTTTGAATGTAAAGGGGACAACAAGACAGACTGGATGCAATTAACCAAGAGAAAACGAGCAGTGAAAACTGGGACTGGGTGCTGGCAGACAGTGGGAGAGCACTGGCTGGAGCAGACCCAGATGAGAGGAGGATTGAATACTCCTTAGTACTTCAGGTCTGAGAGGGAAAACACTGTAGAAACTGGAATCCAGCGCATATGTACATGTCTGTTTGAAAGGGAGATTAAATAAAAATCCAGGAAGAACGGAAGACTACAACTCAACCAACAAGGTGATTAGGAGCAGGACACTAAGTACCCATGAAGTGGTTTGTAATGGTAAAGTAAACAAAACAGCACTGCAAGTGAGAAAGGACACAGAGAGGAAGTCTGGAGGGATGGGCTATGACTTCCCTGGTGCTCCACAGGAGGGCTGAAACTAACATGAGAAATCGGTAGCAGACTTAGCTGGGTGGATGACAAATAGGAACCAACAGGTGCTGTGAGCGATGACAAACAGAAACAAATACGTGCTTTGAGTAAGGAGTGACTTACAACAATGAACTCAGAAAAGAGAAGCCCTTTAGCTCAAGCCAGACACCCAAAACTTCCAAGTACATTTACCTTTCTCTGTACTCCTTGTTCCATCTGTAAAATGAGAACAATGCAGACCCCCTCACACTAGCAGTCAGATTTCATGAGCATCACAGTGCACAAAACGAACAATTTTGTCTTCAGAGCAGCATAGAAGAGAGTATATTCATTAAAAAAAATGAACACAAAAAACAAGTTTATCACCAACTGAACACTGAGCATTCTGCACACTGACAGCGGGAGACGGAATACTACTGATGTATCTAGAAAGCCACGATGTAACTAGAAAGACATGCCCGGAGGTGTGAATTAGGGCTGAACACGTTTTAATTCTGGAATTCAGTAACTCGTGTGCCTGATTTTTACAAACCTAAAAACACTCTTAAAATTCATATTTGTGTATATAAATTGAAAACACTGCTGGCATTGCATTTCACTCAGTTCTATTATTCATGAAATCAGTATTTGCAAAAATGAAAGGAAGTTGGCATTCCCTGAGCTTAAGAGAGGCTGACAGTGAAAACATCCCTTTCTTGTGCTGGGTTACCCATGCAGTACCACGAATGGGATGGGTTAAGCAGCCATTACACATTTTCCTGCCTGTTCTTCGTATCACAACACAATGAAGAATGATTCGAAACCTGGCAAACACAGAAGAATCCTTTATGAGTCAGTGGGAATAATACTGTCACAACAAACACCCCTCCAGCCCCCCTCCTCACTCCGTCCGAGGCGCAGTTCAGCACGAATCCCGACAGTCTCCCAACACGTGGCTGATCGAACGTGTCGCTGGCTTTACCCAACTCCGACCTGATAAAAAAGTTATTTAAACACACACTTTGCTATTCTTCGAACACAAACTCAGTTAATGAACAGTGTCACAGGAGCACAATAAAAATCATTTTTGGAACACCTAACATGGGTAATTTGGGGGATTTTTTTGCCTTCCTAAGCCTCAGACACCCTCACTGTAAGGCATTGCACCCTAACGACATCACACCACATACACGGCCTATTACTTCACCTGGTCGGTCAACACCAGGTGTTTTGTGCGTGACAGACTAACCAGAGGTACTCCAGCGCGATTTCTGGCGTTGAAGAAGACTCCACAGCCGGTGTGGGCCATGCCACCCAAACCTTAAAAGCTCAAAAGCAGCCCCGGGAGACGGCCTGCTGCGGGCACCGGGCGGGACGGGAGAGGACGGGGCCCCTCGCCTGGCACCTGCCAGGGCCGGGGGCCGCCCTGCCCTGCGGCCCCGAGGCACGAAACCAAGCGCCCCCTCAACGGGAGCCCCCCGGCCATCTTGAGGCGGGCGCACCGAACCCCTCGTCGGGGCTCGCCCCCGCCATTTTAGGTGCCGCCCCACCAGCCCTTCAGGGGCGGTCCCGCCCGTACGGTACCGGGCAGGCCGCGCCCTCCGCCCCCTCCTAGCTCAGGTATCAGGCGAAACTGGTCGGGCGTGCGGGACAGGGCAGCGGCGGCCGGAGCGCGGTGGGAGGATGGCCGGGCGTCGCGGGCTGTGCATGCTGCTGCTGCCTCTGCTGCTCAGCGCCCTGCTGGAAGCCGCCACTCCCTCAGGTGAGCGGGGCCGCACCGCGGCGGGGTGCGAGCCGCTGCTGCGNTGCGCGTTTCGCCAGGCGAGAAACGGCAGCGCCGGGGCCGCGGCTGAGGGGGATACGGGGGACGCGGGGCAAGGCGCGGGGCAGCCGCCGGCACCAGGGCGGGTGCGGGGAGCCCCGAGCAGGTGCTGCGGGGCCAGGGCTCTGCGCTCGCTTTGCCCGCCGTGTCGATGGCGTTCCGGGAGGCGCGGGGAGGCCGGCCGGCCCGCCGGGCTCACCCTCCAGCCCCCTTCGCGCTTCTCGGAGGCACAGAAAGCGCTCTGGCACCGCCGGTCCCGCCTGGGCGCTCTCAACGAGCTGCCGGTGCCGCGCGTAACCGGCTTCGCCAGCATCAGGTGCTGTTCCTAATCGGCTAGTAGCTAGACTCTCAGCTAGTAACTTGCCTAAAGGTATGTATAAACATTTAAAAAAAAAAAAAAAAACAACCCACTTTCTGGATTTTCTTCTTCCCGTTCTGGCAAGCTAAGACTTTTTTTTTTTTCTATCTTAATTCTTATCTTTGTTAGTTTATATTGCTTTGTGAACATAAGTGGTGTTTGGGGGGGAAAAAAAAACCAGCATTCAAATTTTACTGCCTTAAGGTTCATGTTTTGGTACCTTTTATAGTAAACCCTACTGCTGTATCTATGCATGCACTTTGCACTATGCTTTTCTGTATTAATTCTCCCTGTGCCTAATTACACAGTAGATGCATAAAGACTGTGTAAATATTGAAGCCCAGATTATGGTAGGTCCTGTTTTCTTAGCAAATAGACACTAGATATTTTTTTTGTATGTGTTTATCACCTGCGTGGTCAAACCAATGCATGACGGTATCAGATGTTTTATTTTGCTTTATTGTGTGATATATTTTGGATCGGTGTTTGTTTGTGCGATCTAGAACTGCTGTAGGTTGTAGCAAACAGACGGTAGCCTCTTTAAAATCTTAAGTAAAAATCAGTGAGCCGTTAGGTGCAAATTGCGTGGTTGAGAGCAGGGTTTGTGGTATTGGATTGCCTCTTGATATCCCGGCTGTCAGACCAGGGCGGGGAGAAGCTGTGAGAAGAAGGGGGTCAATATGGCATGAACTTGGGGTGGAAAAAGTAGTCTGCTTAGACCCTTTAGCTGGGTGCTTGATCTGGCGTTGCGAAGTGAGATGAGCTGGAAGCGGTATCCCCTCCCAGCCAAGGTAGATGCAGTGTAGGCCAAGGGACGTGGCTGTCTTCAAACAGCGGTGAATCTGTGCTGCAGAACCAAGAGCCAGGGTAGTCTTAACCTTAGTCCTGCGTCAGTATTGCCACCGTGACCTGAGATAGTTGATTTAGATACTCTGTGCTGCCATCACTTTTGTATCTGCAGGGTAGACATGATCCTTCGCTTGGTATGCAGTGGGTTATATCTTCTGGACAGATAGCAAAGGTGTTGAAACGGTCTTTTGTTGTGGGAGAGAGTATATTTGTCCCCATGATGCCAAGTAAGCTTTTCCCCCGTGGGCAGATTAGCAAGTTAACTGCATTCTCTGTATGTGAGTCAGGCAGGGTGAAACTGTGCTTGGAAAAAAATCCCACAATTGTTATGGAAAACAGCAAGCACAGAAAGAGTAAGAAAAGGATGTAGAAAATGCACATACCTAACAAAGGATTGGTTGCTCTGGGAGGGAGTGTTAACTGCAAAGAGAAACAGGATACTGAACTGCCTCCCTGTATGCATGCCAGTTGGGCTAACAAAGGCTGCCCAGTATCTGCAGTCAGAAATTCTGAGGCTGAAACCAAAACATCTCCTTCAAATGAGCATAAACGCAAAACTTTGTGTCTGAAATCACCCTTTTATCTTGTCCATGTCTTCAGAAATAGAGCAAAAACAAACAAAAACCTTTGTCTCTATTCTGTCACTCTTGCAATGCTAAGTCCTGTTTGCGGATCCAGTGCCCTCCAGTCTACTTTATTTCATATCGCTCTTGTTCTTTTCTGTCATGCTCACACTCTAGGGTTTTTGAAGAGTGTGTTTGAATGTTTTGTTCAACGCAGTGTATGAACATCAATGGCAAAGCATTGCTTTATATCTGGTCACAAAATATTAAGTCTTTTGAATGGAATATGAATAATATGACTGCAGTTTGATAACATAAGCTACTTATTGATGGACACCTGATTAGCACAAAATTGTGCACTGCACTTTATGGTGATATTCTGAGAACTGCTGTTAGTTTGCAGTAAAGGGTCTGCTTCTGAGCACCCTGGGATCTTTCTCAACCAACCTGGTGAAAGGAGTTGCTAAGCTATTTATTTACATCTGATGTCTCTATGAGCTGTGTTCTTTTCAAGTTGGTTCTGTCTTTTGCTATTCACAGTTCAGGTTAGGGACCTGGCTATTCTGTAACATACAAGTAAAGTTTATAATCCTTAAAAATGTTAGTGACATAATCATGTGACTTGAAGATCTGAGAGCATGATTTATATGATTCTGCCCTGTTGTAATTACACCACGTATAGGTCACAATGACTCTTTGGCATTGGAGTTTATTTTATGTATGACTGTTGTTCTGTTGGTATAATTTAGGCTACTTCAGTCATTGTGCAGTCTACTGCAGAGATTTGTCTATGTCATTGCGCTGGCAAAAAGCTTTTCTCACACCACAGTTTTCCAGTGAAGCCTGCCTGTGCCTGGAACTTGACAAACCCTTGTTAAGTAGAGCTAGGCTAACTTAATTCAAAACTCTAAAGAACACTAATATGTGCTGTATTTCTGTACCTCTTTAAGAGGTCACACTGTCTAGACCGGACCCTAATACTGTACATCAGGCTTTTGCAGTAATAACTTGAACACTTGTCTAAAGTTGTGCTATTTTTGAGAATCTATTCTGGAAAATGTACATAGTTGTGTGTTTATTTCTTGCGTGATAATTCTTGTCTTATACTTTAAAATGTAAAGTGTTGGTCCAATACATTCCTTTCTGGAATTGTATCAAAACTACTATTTATGGGATGACAAAGGCACCATCCTTCAACACTGATCGTGGCATATTAAACACAAAACCACTTGCTCAAGAAAACTGTTCTTTAAACTCTTGTTTTTTTGTTGTTGGTGGTTGTGTTTTGTTGTTGTTTGTTTGTTTGTTTTCTGTGTGTGGTTTTTTTTTTTGAGTGGTGGTGGTGATTGATTGTTTTTTGGGGGGTGGCTAAACTTATCCACAAATAAGATAGAATCTGTGATAAGGTTAAAATACTTCTCCAACAAACAATCGTGCTTCATGTCCATTCAGTCCAACCAGGTGGGTATATGACTTTTTGGAACAGAGCGAGTTCATTGACAGTATCTGTTTGTGCAGTTTAACTTGCCTGCAGTTGGGTAGGAAGGTATCATGACAAGGGTCTCTGGACTGAGCCGTCTGAAGGCTGTTGTACAAGACAGAGCAGTCAGGAATGTCTGGGTTGCCTATATGGTTTACAGCTTCATGTGGCATTCAAAGAGGTAGAGCAAAACCTACAGAGAGAGAGCTTTCTGGTGCAGGAAGCAACTGTAGCTGTCACCTCTACTGGTCTGGTGGTTTGAGTAGAAATTGTAGAGATTGCTTGACCACCTTATCTGTGAATTGGAAGGAAATCCCAGATGACAGGCCCTGTTGCATCTTTATGGGAAGTTAGTCTATTCATATTTAACTTCAGATACAGTGTAACACATCTTTCTTCAGAGGTCATTTGCGCATACCTTCCTGCATTGCATTCCGGCTGTTTCAGTTCTTATTAGTCTGACTGAGGACAGCATGCTCTCTTTACTGTATAGATGGTTTTGAGGCAATCTAAATTGAGGAAACTTCTACTGCAGATATATTGTAAGCCTGCTGCAAAGTTTTATGAATTCCAGTACTTGAGTAATCTGTCAGTGCCATGAAAAAGGATAATGGTGCCTTGGGGTACTTGAAGCAAATTCAATTTTAACTGTTCAGATGGTAGGAGCACCTGACAGCCATTCTAAGAATGTATTTTTATGTTACTGGTGATGTGGAAAAGCATTCTGAATGCTCATACAATCCTTGAATAAGGATATAGGTGTCTTTGGATAATAAACTAAAATGAAGGGAAGAAGAATTGTCAAGTATTTGAAAACCAGTCTATTCTTCTGTTGATAAGGCCATCTGTAATTCTTTGGTGTAAGTCATGCTATNTTTTTTTTTTTTTTTCCTAGAGAGAATTGGAACTGGCAATTCAAAAGGAAGAAGTTTTGCTGGCCAGAAAGTTCCAAATACAAATAATGCCTCTGAGGAGTCATACGAAGTGGATGACTTTGCAGAAAAAGTCCTTACAGGAAAGCTGACTACAGTTTTTCTTCCGATTGTCTATGTCATTGTCTTTATCATCGGTTTGCCAAGCAATGCCATGGCCATCTGGGTCTTTTTTTTCAGAACAAAGAAGAAACATCCTGCTGTGATTTATATGGTTAACTTGGCATTGGCAGACCTTCTCTTTGTTGTCTGGTTCCCACTGAAGATTGCATACCATGTAAATGGCAATAATTGGCTATTCGGTGAAGGTCTCTGCAAAGTGCTTGTTGGATTTTTCTACGGAAACATGTACTGCTCCATTCTTTTTATGACATGTCTCAGTGTGCAAAGGTATTGGGTTGTAGTGAACCCCATAGTGCATTCAAGAAAGAAGTCTGAAATTGCTCTGGGCATCTCCCTTGCTATCTGGATACTGATTTTGTTGGGCACCATTCCACTGTATCGTGTTAATCAGACGGTATATGTTTCAAATCTTAGCATCACTACCTGCCATGATGTGTTGCCTGAAAATATTTTGGCTCGTGACATGTTCAGTTACTTCCTCTCACTTGCAATTGGACTGTTCCTAATCCCAGCTCTCATCACTGCTGTGGCTTACATACTAATGATTAAGACTCTGAATGCTTCCATCTCAGATATAAGCAGTGGGAAGAAACGAAAAAGAGCAATCAAGCTCATTATTGCTGTCCTGTCCATGTATCTCATCTGTTTTACACCTAGCAATGTGCTGCTTGTTGTGCACTATTTACTCCTCAAAAACTACAACCAGAGCTTTCTGTATGCATCATACATAACCGCGCTGTGTCTTTCTACTCTGAACAGTTGTATTGATCCATTCATCTATTATTATATTTCAAAAGACTTCAGAGACAATCTTAGAAATGCCCTTCTTTGCCGAAGCGTGCGAACTACGCGGAGGATGCAAGTCTCTCTCTTGTCAAGTAAATACCCCAAGAAATCCAGTTCTTACTCCTCAAACTCAAATGGAACCACAGAATCAACCTACTGAGTTTAGTCATAGAAGGAAAGTGCGCTCTTATTACTGCTGTTGAAAGGAAGTAACTGACAAAGTTATTTTCTGTAACAGTTAGAAGAAACATCTTTGCTTGTTGATTCAGATTGAAGCATAGACTGGCAGCTGCTTACCCTGTACAGAAATAGTGAACAGGTAAATCTTCCAGCCAGACTGGGAAAACAAATCATGACGTTTCTGATGCTTTGCAGAAGTGCTGCTGACCTTGAAGAGTGTTGTGGTTGAAGAAGTTTTTGTTCAATATTGAAGTTGTCAAAAAGGAAAATCTCACTGGAATGTTATATAGAGTTGCTAGTATATTTAATTAACAGAGAAATCTGTTTTGTTTGGCTTTAACTATAATATATTAAATAGTTGAACACATTGTTTATGTAGGACCTTGCTCTGTTTACATGCTTACACTGAACATTATTTGAAACAGTAGAGAGAAGGAAAGGAGAATCTATTTCACCGTCTTGGTGTGGGTCCAGCAACATGAGTGCTTATTATCTTTAGTATAATGTAATTTTATGTTGTTTTCTAAATTTTCATGTTGTAAATACTAACATGGTAGAAGCCTGGTAAGATTATCCTGTTGAGTTGACAAGCTGAACTTGTTATCAGCTAGCACTGAGATAAATAAAATGTCAGTTGAGATGTTGAGATTATATACTGTTACTTAATGCTTGCCAGTACCTGATCTTAAATAGGTCTATTTAACAAAATTTTGATGAATAATAGCTTTGATTTTTATGTAATGTCTTATTTTTTAAGATATCTAATAAGACTTTTTATATCTATATATATATAACACGTGAGTTGTGTGCTTTCTTTTATACTTTCATATGCTCCTCAAAAGGCTGAGAAGTTCAACGTGCCGCGTTTCAGGTAGCAGAGATACTATTCCTAATAGCGAATTAGAAGCCTGACAGCTCTTGCTGTAATGTATAAATGTCAAGTAAAATTACCTAATGATACATTTCATTAGAGCAAAACTCTGTTCCCTTATTAGCAGATAACTAAAAACAAATGGCTCAGAACCCTGGGGAAATAATAGACAAATCCTTACTGGATTTCTAAAATATCTTAAATCCTCCTCCCCTACCCACCTGTGATCACTAAGGAATATAGAAGCACATTTAATAATCTAAAAAGCAGATTGTATACATTTGTTGGTAGGATTTAAACACATTCTCTCACGTCTTGCTGTGCTGGTGAGTTTCAGCAATCTGTACATTGGACTAGCATCAAAGTGACCTGGGATTTAGATATAGTATAGCTGGATCCCTACAAACACAAGCAAATAGAAAAGCTATCAGTCCAAAAAGTACCCTGAGACAACTGGTATATAGATGGGAAGTTCAGCACTGGGGGGAGCTTCAGCTGTAGCAAGAATCTGAGCAGTCTTGTACAGTTTAGAGGCCACAAGTATTCATATAATAAATATTGGGTTGTTGCATTTTTCTTTTTTTTCTTTTTTTTGTTTTTCCTTTAGGTTAGTTGCTTTTGTGCTAGTCAGTTCCTTCCCTTGTTTTGTTCTTTGGTTTCCGCATTCTCCCCCTGCTTTGCTAACAAGTTCATGCCTCATCCTATGTGAAGATTTGCTCATGCTGGACTTTTGCTCTACTGTGATAAACTTGGAATTGTTACTAAAATCAGTGAGCATTTCTTTTAAGTATCTGCAGATTCACTACATGTTTTCCACGCATATTAAAGACTAAAAGGTTTGTTTAATGTGTTTGACCTCTCATCTTAAGGATTAAATAAGCTCTAGCTCTCCTTTTATCTGATGCAGTCTTGTCTACTAACTCTAACCAGGTGCTTAACGTAAAAGTGGGGTGTTGTATGGTAGTGTCCCAGAGATCCAAGCTAAAATAGCAACGCATTATTTTAACGGATGTCTGTTTGAGGAGCAGAGAGTATACAGCTCTTTAGACGGCATGGAAGGCAAGTGCTTCTTAGGCATGAGCACTGTGTTTCTGTCAGGAAACACGCAGAGTAAACAGGGAAGTAATTACTTGTTTATTACTAAACTGAAGATGTAATGCAGCATTCCTTACTGGAAAATAACTGGTCATAAGAGGTCATAGCTCACTGTAAGGGTCTGGCATCTAAACTCTTCCCTTATCCTGTATGCAATAAACAGAATATGAGAAATTTTTTTTGTTGTTTTTTTATTCCTTCTTCTGAATAGTCTGTTGTTCTTTCTGCTCTGTATGAGGTAAAGAATAACTGACAGGAAGGGCATTCAGTTCACATGACTGGAGTGGCACCTGAGCTCCGAGCGTTACCTGAGTTCTGTTAGGAGTCCAAGGGTTACAGATTGTATGTTTGTCATGGTTTTGGCTGGGATAGAGTTAATTTTCTTCACAGAGGCTTATAGGATGCTGTGTTTTGGATATTTGGTGATAACACACTGATGTTTCAGTCACTGCAGAGCGGTGCTTACACAGAACCAAGGAGTTCCCAGCTTCTGCTGCCCTGCCAGCCAGGAGGCTGGGGGTGCACAAGTCAGGAGGCTGGGGAGCTGGGAGGGGACAGAACATGGACAGCTGACCCAGACTGGCCAAAGGGATGTCCCATACCATGTGGTGTTGTGCTGAACAATAAACTGGGGTGCTTGGCTGGGGTGGGAGGTGGCCACTGCTCTGGGACGGGTTGGGCATCAGTCGGCAGGTGGTGAGCAATTGCATTGTGCATCACTTGCTTTGTATATTTTATCATTATTATTACCATTATTACTATTTTTTTCCCTTCCTTTTCTTTCCTTTGTGTCTATCACAACCCATGAGTTTTACCTTTTTCCAATTCTCTCCCCCATCTCACTGAGGGGGAGTGAGCAAACATCTGTGTGGTGCTGAGCTACCTGCTGGGTTAAAGCACAACACCTGGTATGCCACAATCCTGTTTTTCTTCCCCTCCTTTCTGAGGCACTGGTTCTTATGCAGCTGAGTAGGAAAGCAGATTAGGGAGCTGATTCAACAGAAAACTAGCAACACTGAAAAGGATTAATTACATTAAAGAAATTTGAATCAATTCTTTGAATTGACAGTTCTGTTCCTGTGCAGCCAGATAGCAATGGGGTGTGAACAGTTAGCCCAAGAGGGTGGAACTGGCTGCCTAAGCTTTTTGTGAAACTATACCCTCAGTCAGGACTGATTGGTATAAAGGTGGTCACCTTCAGCTAATAACAAATGTTTTCCACAGCAGTTAGAGTGCTAACTTTGCAGTTTAAACACCAAAAGATGCAGAAAAACCCTCTCCACTTACAGCTGATATAAAGTTTGGATGCTATAAGAATAATTCTTGAAAGTGTTGGGGAGTTGGAAATCAATGTAATTTCTGTGCACGGTGTCATGGTTTCACAAACCACTCAAGCATGTGCTGCAGCTAAAGGACTGTAAGCTAGTGTTTCCTCTGCCCTGACTGCTTTATCGTGCCGTTCCCTCATCCTGTCACAAGCATGTGTGACCTTGTGGTGGGTTGGATCAGTGAAGAGTAATCAGTTAAAGTTAAACCTGGAGTAGGGAGGGAGGCAAAGGTTATTTTTGTCTTGGAACAGCTTTTGTCTGGTTTACTGGATGAGGGCTTGGCTCAGCACAAGGGAGAGGGGCAGCCTGTGTCTTTCACTGTCAGCACCTGTTTGCACTGTGGATCTGCAAAGCACGTTGAAGCATAGGAGCTGCGAGGCCTTTGGCTAACCTCCTAAGCAGTAAGGAGTGAACCTCCACATGAGAACATAGGTATGGCTTTGCTGGCTCACACCCAGGGCCCATCCAGCACAGCCAGCTCACCCATGCCTCTGGAGGTCTGCAAGACAGTAAGATGTCAAGGGCTGTGTCAAAAAAAAACCAGCAGAACTGCTGAACAGGGCACATGGCCAACATAACAGATTCACGTAAGATGTGGCTGGGGAAGTTTGTCACATTGCACCACCACAGGAGTGATATGCTATGGAGCTGTCGAAATGTACTCTGATGCTCAGAGAAAAAAAAAAAAAAGACAGGCTGAAGGAGCTAAACTCATTACCACCTGTTAGAAAAGCTGCTGCTAATAAAGATTAATCTGTAACTCAAAAAGCATGTGTAACAGCAACAAGTAGTTACAGGCAAGTACGCACAGAGGAGTAAAAACAATGCGAGAACATATCACATGTCCCACAACACTTCCCCCAAATCCAGCATCCCAACATCCAGAGTTTCCATAGGTCTGATGTGGCTTGTCTATTTAGTAACACCACTCAGGTGTCTTGCTGTGAAAATCAACTTCATTTTACTTGCTTTGAAGCAAGGATCCGCTGTCTTCCGTTGGTGGCCCCTGGTTCTTAAAGGGGAAGAGAATGTGAATGAGCCCCTAACTGCCTTGTTCATGCCACTTGCTGTTTTGTAGGCCACTATCATATTCCCTTCCTCTCAGCTGCTTTCCAGGTTGAGGGGTCCTGGCCAGTTCAGTCATTCCAGTACAGACACAATTCAACATGTGATAATCCTGTTTCCTCTCTCCAAGACCTTCACATTCCTATACACTGTCTCTCAGCTACACACAGTATTCAAGCCACAGATGACAGAGTGATGGCTTCTGTTTTGTTCCCTGTTACTTTCCCAATAGCTTCTAACGTCTGATTTTATTTTATTTTTTGTCTGCTCTGGAGCACTGGTTTGATGTTTTCATGCAACTGCTTGTAAATTCAGCATCTCACTCCTGAGTGGTTACAGTCATTTTGCAACCCGTAATTCTGTATGGCAAACTAGGGCATTTTTCCTCTACGCACCTTACTTTACAGTTACTTCAATTCATCTGTCAGTTCATTGCTCAGTCAGTCTTCCAAGGTTCTTCTGCATTTATTTGCAGCCTGCCTAAGTCCTTATGGTCTTGACTAACTTTATATCTTCAGCAAACTTTTATTCATCCCTGCTCAACCCTTTTCAGACCAATTATGAATGTGCAGAAAGGTACAGGTCCAGTACTGCACTGGTGAGCTCCTGACGTTGTGAAGACCAACCATTTTCCTGCTGCCTTTTGTTTTCTGCCTTCTAATCAGTTACTTCTCCATGAGAGGACCTTCCTTCTTACTCCATGGCTGCTTAGTTTTCTTTAAAAGGCTTTGATTGGTAATTTTGCCAAAATCATTTTGGAAATCTGGGTAGATGGTATCTGCACCCTTATGTTCATGCATGTCCTTCCTCTTCCAAGAACTCCAAAAGGCTGTTAAACCCAGAATTCTCTTTACAAAAGCTATGATAACTTTGTCCAAAAAGATCCAAAAGTTCCTTAGCGATATCTCTGGTTACAACCTCCGCTAACTGGCTCAGTACAGATATCTGGCTCACAGGACCATACCTCCCTGGACTCTGCAGAACCACCCGCTTTTAATTATAGATTATGGCATCAGATCCCAGTATTCGAGTGCAATTTTTGCAAGAGGTAACACACTACTGTTACAAATTCAGCTGTTTTGTTCCTGAGTTTTCTCAGTAATCCTTGGTGAATACCATCTGGGCCCAACAACTTTGACATTCATTTTGTAATGACCGAAGCCATGTAGCACATATCTAGACATGAAGCTGTTCTGGGAATCAAGCACTGTAATGTCTACCTACCATTACAGTCCTTTGGGACTCAGGTTTCATTATCACAGAATCACAGAACAGTTGAGGCTGGAAGCGACCTCTGGAGGTCATCTGGTCCAAGCCTCCTACTCAGGCAGGGCCACCTACAGCCGGTTGCCCAAAATTTGAGTCAATTTGGTTGACTCAGAAATAGCCAGGAGGGAATGTGTTACCTATATTTTTTCTCAGGAGTAATAACCTACTGTAGACTTAGAGATAAACATTTTTCCAGGTGCTGTTTGCTGGCAAGACCAGTATAACAGGCTGACTGCATAGTCAGCTCCCGGTTATCTAGGCCAAAGGAGGTGGAGGTGCTTTGGACAATGGAAAAAATACTAGTGATTGTGAAGGATGCATTGAATGCCCTGCAGAGACACTGTGACTTAGATCCATCAGGACTAACTGATCCAGTCCCAGCTGGCATGACATAAGCTTCACAGTCATTTAAGTGTGGCTGTGAGCAGCTTCCCTGGTAGTCTGGCTCTGTGGTGGACAGGGGAAGGAGGAAAGGCATATCTGGTCCATGCACAGTGCTGTGTGTACATGGAGATAGATGGGGTCATAGTGGTGCTGAACTCCATAAACCACCTGGAACTGTTGGTGTGATTCAAACACCAGAAAAGAGCCATCTCAAGGCTGCCAAGGACTACGTGGAGTTATCTACCTGGACTTGTGCAA
>VXAL01019775.1:0-15112 GCA_013399475.1 Chauna torquata | reverse complement strand
CCCCCCCGCCCCGGTCCCCTCCGGGTGCGCCCTCCCGGGCAGGGCTGCTGCGGCCGGCGGGGAGCGGAGCTTCGCCCGTCCGACGCGGCGCCTCGTGTCGTCCCTCCTAGGTTCGTGTACGAGAACAAGAACTCGTCTTCTCCCAAGGTCTACGTCTTGCAGCCCTGGATCGCAAACCTGCTGGCGAATTATGAGCAGCGGGATGCCAGCGAGAATCTGCTGGCAGGGCAGGTGCTGCGGGTAGGTGCCGAGGGGGCTTGCTTGCCCTGACCTGCGCAAACGGCACTGGAAACCCAAATTCCTGAAAACCTTCCCAGTCAGTCGCCCGAGGGCGTGCGACCCTTCCTTCTCCACGTCTCCGGTTTGATTTGGAGACGGAGGAGCTTTGCCCTTTCCTCGTGGCCTTGGCTGGCTTTCGCGCCCCTGGCATGTGCGCCCTGCTCTCTTGCGAGGAGTTTGCAACCTCCAGAGCCTCCCTTCCTCTCTCCTGGCCTCTCGCTTGCTGTCTGCCATGCCCTCTTCTCGCCGTGCCCTCCTCTCCTCTACGTCCCGTCCACCGCTTTGCCGCGTTGTTGAGTGTGTGTGGGTAGTGCGTGCCCAGCAGGGGACGTGCCAAGGACCTGGAGTTCCCGTCCGGCCCAGTGGGACCACAAGCGTGTCCTCTCCTGGATGGATCTCCTGGCAGATCCTCTTGCTTCATGACTCAGGACGCGGGGCTCCAGGCGGCGAACCCTGCTCCTGCGTAGCTCCTGGAAAGCTTTTGCAGTGTGCGGTGCTGAGGCTGTAACAGTGATCTACCTTAAATGGCAGGAGAAAGCTATAATAAAGGAACCCTTGCTGGTTTGAGGCCTGATAGGAGGCATAAAGGAAGGAGGAGAAAAACAACCGAGCTGAGTCGGTGGTGCTGACTCCTTTCAGAGGGTGCTCGGAGGTGTGACACTCTCCGCTAGCCCCTTTGGCTCTTTGCTACCCAGCAGCAGCCCACTTTGGCCAGAGAGGAAGGGCGAGAGCTGGCTGGGAGTGCTGCTTACAGATGTTTGCTCTTGCTTCTGTGCCTCGGAGCGAGCACTGTGGAGAAAGGAGGGCTGAACTGTCACTAGCTGTGGGCTAATTACTAACAGAATCGCATAACTACAAGTTATGTAAGTGAACAATTCAGTTATATTAATATATAGATAGCTGAATTACTAACTGGTGTCCTCTGATGCTTCACAGTCCCTTCTGTGATGTGGCCAGTGGGCTGTGATTTGGAGAGATTGGATGAAGATGCTGTGAGACACCCAGCGGCACAACTGGACATGAGATCTGCGAGGGCAGGACATGCAGTTTCTTTCCTGTGCTCGGTTATGATTATGACCCGGCTGCTGGAGAGATGTCTCCTTACAGGAGAAGGATGGCAAAAGATGCATATTGGGATTTTTAAATGGAAGAAGAGATGAGATGGGGTGAAAAAAATGACACAGCTAGAAAGAAGACTCTGTGCGAAGATGGGGAGGTGGTGAAATCGCTGGTTCCCCACTTCCCGGCCCAGTCCCCGCTCCCTGGTGGGGGGATCTCTTTTGTCTGGGATGATGGAGACCCAGCCGTGAATGAGTGGTTCCCTCACAGGGCTCAGGGAGAGGTGCCTCAGTGTGACTACTCCAACCTACACCCACTTGAGTCCTCCACAGTTAGTGAAGGTTGGGAGTGTTATCTTGAGCAGCAGAGCCTTTCTCCTGGTTGCTGTGGGCTCCAGTTTTGCCTAACTTCTTCCTTACCTGTTTCAGACTTATAACTTCCAAACCTACCCTCTTTATTTTATTTTTTTTTTTAACCAGTCCTGTGGGCAGCTCTGCCTGTTGCTGGTGCCAGGGCTCTTGCAGCGCCTGCTAAGCCAGTCTGCCTCTGCTGGAAGTCCAACGGTTGCACATGGTGAGCGAGCACACGGTGGCCAGGCTTCTCCCAGGAGGCTGAGGGGACACAGCAAGCACGGACTAGTGAGTTGCTGAGCTGTAACGCCCACAGGAGCAGGATCCTGCCAGCATGGTCATCCTTGAACCTCGCAGCGAGTTTAAGCCTGGTCGGCTCGTACAGGGAGGTTTTGCAGTAGGCTTGTCAGGCTCTTGTTGTCAGCACAAGGTCCCAGCTGACAACGACTGGTCTTTTGAGCACGGTGGGTGACATTGCTCTCTGTGCTGGTATTCAGAGTCACTTCCCTTTGTCACTTGGCTGGTGGATGATGGGGACAAGAGCATCTTAAATGACACGCGCACACCTCTTTTCAGATGTCGGTGGCATTTGTGCATGGTGTGACATACAATTTCACGTCCCCTCGTTGTGAATGAAGTACGTGATGTATGTGACCAAACCATAGGTGTGTGACCGGGGAGAAGCTCAGGACTGCAGTGATTAGGGCAGGCCAGGACTGACCCACAGCTCCCAGCCTGCTTAGCAGGTGTGCGCGGGACTTGGAGAAGTCTGTTGCAGCATCAGGGGCTGTGTTGACCCAGCGTGTACATGGGTTAGTACGGCTCAGAGTTGCTAGACCAGGAACTTCATTCACAAGACGGGAGCGGCTGTAGTAATTCTGCTAGTTACTGCTGCTCTGTCTCTCCCTCTGCTTTGTCAGGGCACATGTTGCAAGCCTGCCCAGACCCCTTTTGCTTGGATTCCTGCTGCTGGTTTGGGCAAAAAATACTTGGTGGTGCCTCCTCTCCCACCTTGCCGTTGATTGCTGTCTTGCATAATGCGGTGTGTCCCTTATGTGTCTTGGTGCTGAGCCTGCTACGTGCAGCCAGGAGGCATGGGCACATGCAACTCCTTGGCCCTGGGGTGATCTTTATCATCTGGCTTCACGGTGAATGGTGAACTTCTCTTCTAAAGTCCGGGCTCTCAGCCAGGCACAGCATGCCGTCTTTGTTCACTGGGAAGTCTGTGGGTGATCTTTTTTCCCCCCTCCCCAATGTTTTGATAGGTTTTGAGTGACTCAAGTGCTCCAGACCAAGCTGGAGCTCTCCAAGATGCTGTCCTACAAGTCTCAGATGGGTCCTACTACATCCGAGTGGTCATTACGTCTGAAGCTCTGCGAGCGGAAGAAAAGTGGGTTCCATCGTGACTCGGCTGTGGCTGGGACAGCAGCTCTCCACAGCTGCTAGTGGGGCTCCTGCCTGGTCTTTTTTCAGGTTGTGTTAAGCTAAATCAATAACAGGGTGGGAAGTCTGTGTGAAAGAGGCAGCTGCTGCTAGATGCAGCCAGCTGGAACACCAGCACTTAGTGCTCCAGTTATGGCTGGCTAGGATGTGCAGGGATTGATGGCAGAAACTGTGATGCCTTATAAACACGATCAGAAATGACTAAAAAGCCTGTGCCCTTCGCAAAAGGAGTTGGAACGTTAACCATGGTATCCTGGGCTGCTCCTTCAGTGCTAGCAGCTTTCCTCAGTTTCCCCGTTTGGACAAAACCCCTCTGTTTTCCACCTGGGGCAGTGACTGGCTGGTTGCTGGTATCAGAGGCAAGGATAAAAAGCAGCTCTCAGCATTGTGCTGCACTCAGTCCCTGACACTCATGCTGAGAAGTATTCCAGTGTGCCCCTGCGTGGTTGGCGTAGCTGTAAGGGGAGCCCCACGATGTGTCTGGGTGCTCTGACTCCATTCTTCATCTCTCCAAGATGGTCCTGCTCTGCTCTTTTTCTAGCACCCACATGCAGCTCAGGCTTTCCAGCCTTATTTGTAGAATTATCGTCTTGCAGAAGTACACGGTGTGTTTCCGGGAGGAGGCTAGGCTGGTAAGTGCTCTGATGAATGGAAGTAAGTTGCTTAGGCTGGAGGGTTGTTAGCAGGGCTGGGGTGGGTGCTCACCAGCCCCAAAGTGGGACGGAGTGGAGCTGTGGCCACTTGCCTGTGCCTCACAGCCTCTGTTTGCCCCAACAGGAGGACTGCGAGTTTTATCTCACCGCCCAGCGGTTCATCGTGCTGCCCATGGAGAGGCAGAGGTTGGATTCGTCAAACGGGTACGTCCCAAGGTGCAGGCTGGGGCTGGAGCCACTGGTCTGTGGGGCTTGTGCATCTCCCCGGCGCTGAGCTGGCGGTGTCTGCCGCACAGCGCTGAAGCTGGAAGCCTTTGGCACAGCAGCGTGCACTGGCAGTACCAGGCTAAGAGATCTGCTGCTGCGATCTGGTTGTGATGCAGATTTTGTTACTCTGTGAAAGAGAAGTATCTGTGTCACAAGCTTTGAAGGAATGTGTGCATGGGAGGGAGTGTCACATCAGTAACTGGCTTCTCTTGTGTTCCAGGAACCACGAGCCCTCTGTGCTACAGAAGATAAAGGAGCTCTGGCTGTAAGTAGAGGGCTGGCGATTGCCAGGGAACATATGCAGATGCGACGGTGAGAGCGTGCAGGTTCTGAATGTGGTTAGCGTGGGCTGGCAAGGGCAGGTGCGTTATGGCAGTTCCTCATTAATCTGTGGGACTCCCTGCCCTGGGATGTGACAGCTGAGTAGAGAGTGCGAACTGAGTCACTTCCATGGGTGAGATCCTGCTGACGCAGGATCCCACCCGGTGCTGACGCTGACTCCAACCACGGCCTGTTCCTCTTACATGGCAGAGCGGGAGGGAAACACCTCTGTGGAACGCGTTCCTGCCAGCTTGGGACAGCGTGTCTGGGTGCACATTCATTCTTTGCTCCAGCCTCTCCCAGGGAGCCCCAGGTCTGGAGATCTGGAGGGGTCTCTACTGGTTTGTCTCCAGGAACAAGGCTCCTTTGTGGCTGTTACTGGGATGCTGAGAGGAGCCTAGGGCTGCATCTGGCACCAGCAGGGAATCCACTAGTTCCACAAAACACTTCTTCCAGGACAGAGTGCTCGATCTGTAACACTCTGCAACAGAGCTGTGAAGGGCTGCTGGCTTCATGTGCCTTGGTCCTAACCAGGATTTCTCTTCTTGGTCATTGCAGGAGGAGTCTCTCTCTGAAGAATGCTCCCAGCTCAGGTAAAGGGTTGGGGGGGACACACAGTGCTGTGGCTGCCTGCTGGGGCTCGTGGCTTTTCTGAGCGTGGTCTGTGTTAGGCAGATGTAGCACAAACAACCAAAGGCACCGATGAGCTGAATGACAGGCTCCAGGGGACTGACAGGGCGCTGTGCCTGCCTCAGCCTGGCCCACCCTGGTTCTGTCGGCAGAGCTGAGCGTGCTCTCACCACAAAGACCAGGGAGGGCCTGCCCTTGGCTGCTTGGATAGCAAGAAGCAGCATTGTGTGTGTTTCCTACAGGAGCCAGGCTCAGTCCCATCCACCCAGGGCACTAGCACGAGGCAGTGCTGCTCAGCCTAAAGCAGGGCATGTTGGTGCTAACAGTTAAAACAGTGTGGGCCGTTGCATGCCCATGCTTGTGCGGCTGCTCCAAGCGGTGAGAGACTGGGGAAATCCTGCCAGAGCTCTGCTTCAGGGTCTGCCCTTGGTCTGCAGCATGAAGGGCTCCTCGAGTTCCCCATTGACCCTTCTGTTCAGGATGCTGCCTGCATGTGCTGGGCTGTCTCTAGCTCCAACCACACTTTTATTTTTCCTGTGGTCCTGGCGGAGTTGTCTTTTCCCCATCTCATTCCACGCACTGCCTGCTTCTGAAATGGCTGCCCCTTGTAATCCTTGTAGTATGTTAGGAAGGTGTCTGAGGACCTCTGTGGCTGGGGAGGGAAAATGCAGAGGAAATGCAGTTTTGTGTGTTTCCACAGGTTTCAATGCACCTGACAGTCATGCAACAGAAAGTAAATGCATTTGCAAGTGAGGCTTGCCTGAACTGAGGTCTTCTCCACTAACATACGTGTGTTGTTCTTGCTCCAGAGCCATCTATCTCGCAGCTGATTGATGTGATAGGACAGAACCAGCTTGAGGTTTTGAAGGAAAGTGCTGAGGAATGCTTGGACTTACGGGTGCCCAAAGAGGCGCCAGCAACAGAGAATGACAAGCTTCCTGTGACCCAGTGGGAGGCAGAGCTCAAGAAAGAGGTCAGTCCGGCTGTTGTGAAGTGCCTGATGTGGAGCTCTCTCTGTGACCATCTGAGGTAGGGCTGTGACAGCTCATGGTAGGGATCTGGCTCTGGAGGGGTAGGAGAAGGAAGGGGAAGAGCAGTGGGCAGTACCAGAGGTTTTTTTGGGGAGCAAGATGATGTTCAACTGCCAGCTATGAGTGAGCTCCTGCACTTTGAGTGGGACTGCACAGCAAAAACCAAGTAACATTTCTCATTTCAGCCAAGTGAGGACATCTTCATGGTCCCAGCCAGCATCCTGGTAATCCCTCCTGAGGAGGGGGTGGGTGACTGCGATGCTTCCAAGGCAGGTCAGTGCTGTGGCTTCGTTTGGAGGGTAGGTGGGACACCAGTTCAAAATCCAAGCATGTGAAATAAGGGACTTTTTCATGGTTATGGGCTGAGCACAACACTTGGACACCTAGAAGGTAGAATTTTGAAAGCTGCAGGCCCCCAGATTGCAGAGCACCCTGAGAAATTTGTAGTTCTGTAGGTCATGCGCCTGCTTGGCACGTTCCTTTTCTTGGTATCTCAGTCCACATACTGCTGAGATGCTGTAAGTGCTGCCAGGTGCCTGGGATCTCTCTGGGAAGGGGAGAAGAATTCCTTTGCTCTGGCTGTGCAGTGTGCTGGGGTGTGACCAGCAGTGCCCCTGTCGTTGCAGATGCATGTGGAGCATCTTCTGAGAAGAGCAGCTATGACAAGACGGTGCCAGGCGACCAGAGTGTCATATCCCAGGCCACCTGTGAGTAGTGGAACATGCAGATCCCATCCAGCCTCTTAGTATTTTCCTCTGGAGTCTGCTCAGCCCATTTTCTCCTTGCATTAAACAGAGAAGGTACCAGCAGAGCCAGGTCTCTGGGAGACCAGGGCTCCCGGCACTGAGTGAGCAGTCCCGTTCCTGCAACCTGTCCTGGGCAGTGCGGGCTCTGCTCCAGGCACAGGAGAGGAGTGCACCTGTGTGTCCTTCGTGGAGACCAGGTTCACAGGTCACAGTCCATGAGCAGCTCCCACGAGGTTTCTCACGTCTCAGGCTGTAGGGTGCAGAAGGCGGCAGCTGCTGTTTACCTCCCCCCAGGAGCTGCGGGCCCCAGGTGCCCCGATCTGGCTGGCTGACGGCGTCTGCCTCAGCAGCAAGAGGCCAGTCCCTCTGCCAGCCCTGCAGAAGAAAGGAAAGGGCACAGGGGAAGGCCGTCCTGCCTGCCTGCCTGCTCTCTGGGCACTGTCTGGCTCTCCACTGCCTGGATGAGGTCTTGGAAGGAATCTGGCTGAGTCGTTACCCCAGATTTGTCTGGAAAAAGGGTTTTGGAGCTCTCCTTGAATGCTGTCGCTGTACAAGTTCACAATTCTTTTTAGCTGTTGTAGTGTTGGGAGTAGAGGGCAGCTTTCTTGGTTCTGCAGTTCACCGTAATCACTTCCTGGTCCTGATCATTGCAGCCGCAGGGTCACCAGCATTGTCAGAGTGCTCAGAGGCATCGCTGGACAACCCTTGGAATGAGCTTCCCCCAATGTCTTTGACTTTGACCTCTTCAGAAGGTGAGTCTCCATGCTGTGTGGCACGCATGTGCTTTGCTGGGAGCAGACAGCCCCTCTCCTCTCGCCGCATGAATGTGCAGCTCCTCCTTGATGCTAGCTTTCTTTCCCCTGACCAGAAAGTAGTGCTGGACCAGTCTGATGTCCCCAGGGGTCCTATTTCCCTGTGCCTGCCCTGTCTCACATGCTAGGACAGGTCCTGCTCCCATGTGTTACCACCAGCAGTGTGCCCCTTGCCCGATGTGACTGTGTTTTTTTCTCTTTTACCAGAGAAATCCTTTCAGCGCAGCTCTCCACACACGCTGGAGGTCCAGCAGGACGTGGCTGCTGACAGCAACACCCCTGACTTGCTGGAATCGTGCAGCCGCGACTCTCCCCAGCGCTTGCTGCAGGCTGACCCGGTGCAGACTTCATCTCCCTCGCTGCTCTCCTCGTATGGCAATATCAGCCCCGTGAAGGCTGGCACGACCCAGGCAGCGTCAGCTGCGGAGGCAGCCTCCAATGCCGCCTGTGCCGCTCGGGGCGCACGGGTATCGGGGGGCTCTCAGGCCAGCCTGCCGTCTCTCTCTCCAGCTTTTCCAGTCCTGCCCAGCAGCCACTTGGTATCCCATACTGAAGGGGTGCCTCATCGGGAGCAGGCGGACTCCAGTGGCACAGCTTTCCCTCCAGATAAGCTGAAGCATCGCCTGGCTCACGCCAGGACCCAGGGAAGAGAAGCCCCAGGGGAGAGCAGAAAGGCTGTGGGTGCCAAGAGGAAGCTGTTGGTGGGAGATGGCCAGGCATGGCCTGACATGCGTAGGTCCCTCGGTGGACTGCAGCACAAGCAGCCTCCCCGAGGTACCTCTCGGGGCACGGGCAGAGAGGTGGGCAGGAAGCTGGATTTCACGAGCACACAGAGAGCGAAGAAGAGCAGAAGGGAGGAGAGCAAGCCACAGCGTGGAGAGGAACCCCCGGAGGAGGAGGAGGAAGAGCAGGCGACCTCAGTGAGCGGCCCCAGCTCCGGGCCAGAGCAGCGCAGAGCTCTGCAGCCGGTAAAGATGCAACAGGTGGTGGGATCCCGTGGGCCTCACACGGCCCCACGGAGGCTTTCCGTGTCCCCACACCCCTCCTGTTGCTCCCAAAGGCCTTTCGTCACCTCCGGAATGGCGCCTGGCTCTGTTGGGGACAGGCAGTTGAAAGCAGGAGTGCTTTTTCAGCATAGGCTGTGGCCCCAGCTGAGGGAGCCCTCCCTGGCTCCTCGAGAGGCAGGGCAGAGCTGCTACGTGCAGGGTGCAGGCGCGGTTGTGCTCGGGAGGGAGCTGGGTGGGAACCAGCCCTCGCTGGAGCCTCTTCCAGGTGAAATCAGATTGGAAGGGCAGGAACGGAGGGAGGGCAGGACGCAGGAGTTTCTGTGGGTGTATCAAGGTCTTGGGACACGTGGTGGGGCTGCGGTCTCGTTTTTGCGGGTGGCTAGCTGCGCTCCAGCACCCCGCTCACGGTCCCCTTTGCTTCCGCAGTACGTGAAGGAGAGGCGGCTGCAGTACAAATACAAGGCCCCAAGCCCCGAGCTCTGCAAGCGAGTAAGATCCATCAGGTCAGTGCAGCGACACACCGTGCCTTCTCCCAGCCCCGAGTCCTGTGGGCGCACCTAGCTGCTGCTGTCACCCCTACGACCGCTGGCCCTGCGGCCCCTGGGCACTCCTGCTGGCCCTGCTGGGGCCCCTGCACGGGGTCCTGAGCTCTGGCTCGGCCCTCCTGGCGCAGCAGCCCCCCCTGTGAGCCTGCCTGGGCCCCCTCCCGTGTTCCCTTCTCATCCTGGCTCCCGTTCTGGTTTTGCAGGATCTCCAAGGCGACGCTGAAGTGGGCGTGCTGGATTCTCACCGACAGGGTGGTGGAGGCCTGAGCCGAGCCCACGTGTGCTCTGAGGGGCCTCTTGTCTCACTTCTTCACCAGTTCAGCAAACTGCATGGGAAGAGCAGTCGGGGGGAGGGGGGGACCAGGACCCCTGTCCCTAAGGGGACAGCTGAGTGGTGGCTGGCCTGGCTTCAGAGAGCGGGGCTCCAGCGGTGCCGGGAGGTGACCTGCTGGAGGCCGGCACCCTCAGCCCAAAGAGGGGGACGGCGTCTGTTCAGGGGTGCTACAGCGCATGAGCTGGGCTCACTCCCACCTCGGGGCCATGCCCTACCTGTGATGTGTCCATCGCAGCGTAGAGCAAAGAGCCCGGCCTGGCACGCAGGAGCGGGAGGGGACCTGTTCCCCTGCAGCCACGAGGCCCTGGCACCTGACCCCCGTCCTGAAGCCAGTGCAGTAGTTTGGACATTTATTAATTGGTTTTGCTAGGGTTCTGCACTGTTTGTTACAAAATATCCTGCAAGGTTATGCTGTAGAAATTAAAAATAAAAGTCATATATTTTTTAAATACACAGCTCTTGTATTAAAAAAAAAAAGAAAATAGGCAGAAAAAAAAAAAAGCATCTTGCTTTGTCGTAAACATCGGTGCAGGTAATGCATTTGGTCCGGAGGTGGAGTGGAAGTGATCTGCTCGTGGTTGCCACAGGAGAAAGCCACTTGGTTTTTGGGGTAACGCTGGTGACAGCTGGAGACCTGCAGGGACGGAGAGGCGGACGTGGCTGGGTCGCTCGGAGTAGCGGCTGCAGAGCTGCGGTTTGAAGAGCGATGGTTCATGTTCACGCTGCGAGAAATCGGGGTCGTGGGGTGCTGGATGGAGCGTTACCCCATGAGCTGAGGAGCAGGAGGTGTGCCGGGAGCTGGGGGCTGGTACGCGTGGTGACAGGGCCCTGGTAACGCTTGCTAAAAATGTCTCAGCCGCTCTGCACCGCCAGGCTGCGAGCACCTCCGCCGCCTGCTCTGCCTCCCAAACCGCTTCCTAAAATTGCCAGCGTTCCCTGCCACCACCTGCAGCCCACCAGCCTGTGTCAGCAGAGGCAATCCAGGGACGGCGATGCCGCTCGGTGCGTCTCTGCGTCGCTCCTCTGCCCTTTGCGAGGGCTCCGCGGGTCCGTGCCCCCCCGGGCGCTGCTGGAGCCTGGCCCAACAGCCCCAGCCCCTCTGTGCCGATGCCCGAAACGGGGCCACCGCTGCGGCGAAAGTTGGCTGCTGCCTTCTGGAGGCGACGGCGATGCTGCCGGCCCCTCGGCCGCGCCGATGAGGTGCGGGAGCGGGGCACGGAGCAGAGCTGGGGTGCCCCGCACCCCTGTCGCTAATCACCCCGTCACCGTGCGCTTGCTTGCAGGGTTTTATTGGGAACAGTGCAGCGGCATGCAGGGGCTCACTGTCCCAGGGCCGGCTCCCCCCAGCCCAGCACGGGGCTTCTTTGGTCTACGGCTGAGTCTTGTGCATTCGCAACAGTCTGTGCCGCGGCTCGCGGCCGCTCCCCGTGCGCGTCTGCTCTGGGCTGTGGCTCCTCCAGCCCGGCACGGGGCTGGTCCTGCGGCGCGGGGCCTGGAAAAGCCACGATCGCTGGGGTGAGCGGGCGCGGGCCTCGCTCAGCGCGGGGAGCGCCTCGCCTCCCCCGCGGCCTCACCTCCTGCCTCTGAGGCCAGGCCGGGCTCGCTGGCCACCTCCGGTCTCCGTTTCAGCACAGGCGACCGCCGCAGACGGAGGGGGACTGTCACGGCTGGGGGAAACACAAGTGGGCAGTGCGTCACGGCCACGCCGCCGGCACGGGGACGGCTCCGGGCATGAGGCCGGGGCACGGCAGCAAAGCGGGGACTGCGTGGGGCATGAGGGCGCTTTGCCGGGCGGCTGCCGAGCGCGTCCCCAGCTGGCCCCCACTTACTTCCCAGCTCCGCCAGGCACTCCGGCTCCCTGAGCTGCTCCTCGTGGATCGAGACGGCCCGGCGGCCGCTGGGCGCAGCCAGCCGCAGCGTCAGGCGATTGTCTGCAAAAGCGGTGGAAGACAGCATGAGAGGGTCGGGGTGCCCCCGAAGCAGAGCTTGAGGCTCGCCGCATGGCTGCTGCCAGGAGGTCTGGGTACCTTCGGTGCCAGAGTGGGGCGATGCGGGCAGCGGGGTGCCGGCGGCCGGCTCCTCACCGTGGCTGACGCGGCGCAGCGGTGCGCTCCTCCCCGGCCGCGGCAGGCTGCTGCTCCAGCCCTCCCGGCACACTGGCTGCCCGCTCTGCTCAGGGCCGGCGGAGCAGCGCCGGGGCTGCTCCCAGCTCGGCCCCATCAGCTCCGCGTTCAGCTGCCGCCCCAGTGCTTTCCAGGCCGGGCTGGGCTCCACTGTGCTGCGCAGGGACGCGTCTGCAGGGAAGAGCATGGGTACGTCCCCTGCGACCCTGTGGACGGGGACTCCAGGGGCTGATGGCTCCCAGGGTTCCTCTACCAACCAGGGTTGGGCAGCCCTGGGTGGTGGGACCCTGCCCAGGTGCCCCTTCCCACCAGGTCCCACCGCTGACCCACCTACCTGTGGACACGGAGTGCGTGCGGGCCTTCAGGGACGGCGGGGAGTCCGCAGAGCTGTCCACGATGTCCCCTGCAAACACAGGCCACCAGCTGGCTTCAGTACACCGAGGTCACCCCATGCCACCAGCACCAGCGTGGTGGCCAGCCCACGGGGTGCGCATGCAAGGGCCTTCAGGGTGCCCGGCGAGGTGGCACTCGGGGTGGAGGGAGGCTGGGGGAGATGTGGCCCCTCACCATCTGAACCGGCTTTCTTGATCTCGCTGTCTTTGCTCTGCAAGGGAAAAGAAAGGTGGTGACGCTGGGTGGTGGGGCTGCCTTTGGGCCACCACCTCCATTGCCCACACGGGTGCAGGCTGTGTCCCTAAGGAGGCTCCTGCCCCACCTGCTGCTTCTTGCCCTCAGCGGCCAGGCCCTTGGTGACACCCATGCGGTGGAGCATGACGTGGACGCGCTGCTCGAAGGAGTTGGGCAGCTCCCCGTCGCTCTTCTCCAGGTGCCTCTTCTGTGGGGACACCAAGACCGTGCCAGGCCGTGGGGCGCAGCTCCCATCCTTAGCCATGCCCCATGGGTCTACGGGGATGCCAGAGGCCCCAAGCACTGCTCAAGGGTCCCCATGGATCCACCTTGTCCTACCACCACCACCCTTGGTGGGAACAGCATCTGGCCCAATGACAGGGTCATCCAAGGTGACATTTTGGGACTGATGCTTACCTTGTCCTGCCTGACACCCAGCACCTCCTCGTCCTCCCCGGGCAGCAGGATGAGGGACTGGGACTTGCCCTCCCGTGAGTACTTGGGCCTGATCCTGCGGGCAGTCTCGGGGGTCTGGCTGTGCTCAGGCTCGGCACCAAGGGCCCCTTCCTCAGATTTGCTCAGCGGCTTGCCCGGCTCGCCCGCCTTGCTGGGGGCCCGTAAAATGTCACTGAGCATCGACCGCCTGCTCCTGGGGGCCGCCGTACTGCCCTCAGGCTCCTTCTCGCACCGCGAGCCCCGGCTGGATTTGGGCTTCTTGAAGGCAAAAAAATTCCCAATTTTCTTCTTGAGGGTGCGGGAGCTGGAGGGTGCCAGAGGGGCTGATCCCAGACCCGTCTCCAGTGCCGTGGGGCTGGGGGAGGAAGCATAGGGAAGGTCAGCTCCAAGCTGTGTTGTGTTCCCCATCACCCTCCGAATTCTGGGTCCAGAACCTGGACCTGCCCTGGCAAAGGCAGCCATTCCCCCCAGGTGCCACCACCAGCACCTCCAGGTTCCACCATCAGCAGGTGCCATCACCACCTCCAGGTGCCACCACTGCCCTCTCCCACCCACTTTGCCCATGGAAATGCCCCCGGTGGGGATCACGAGCTCTGCCCGGCTGGGTGCCTGGGGCATGACGTGCCGTTTCCCCTAGCATCCCTACAGCACTCAGCCAGCACGGCGGGTGAAGGCAGCCCGGGGCATGGTCTGCAGGAGCACCATGAGCTGGGATAGACATGTGTTGGGACCCGGCCAGCCAGCCGGGGGCTGCAGCCACCCCCCATGGCTTACGGCAGCTCCTCGGTGATGAGCCTCTTGGTGAAGAAGTCCTCCAGGCCCTCATCCACACGGGTGATGCTCCTATCCTCACTGTTCTCATGGACCACGGGCTGCACCTGCAGGTGGCAAGCACGGTCGTCAGCCCCGGGTGGGCTCCCTCAGCCCGTACATGGGCCAAAAACCCAATGCACCAACACGTACAGCCACTGTGCCCCGAGGCTCACCGCATCATCTCACCACCAGCGTAAGCCCCACCACGTTGCGTCGCAGCTCTGAGCCCCCCCAGCTTTGCTGTGTCCCCATCAGGAGCTCCCCCAGCTGCTGCCAGCCCCTCGCACAGCCCGCACGGCTCCTGCTCGGCCGCCAGCCCCAGCGCTACAGCACCCCGTCAGTGCGGCACCCGTCTTGCAGGTGCGTCGTGTCTCTGACCCTCCTCGGGGAGGCCTGGTGGCCAAGCCCACCCCCGGGCACGGTTGAGGCAAGGAGCAGCCGGATGGCACCACAGCTTCTTGTGAGATCCCTCCTACGGCTGGGCCAGGTCTCCCATCCTGCTGCCCCAGACCCGTGAAGAGGAAGCCTTTGGCAGGGATGTCCCGTGGCCTGAGCTCCAAGAAATGGCCATCCGTGTCCCCAGTGGGCGACGGAGCCGGTGCCCTGCAAGATCCACGTCCTGCCACCTGCACAGCCGGGCCAGCGCTGCTCCTCGCAGGCTTCCCCACGCGGAGTCCGACCCCATCCTCCTTGGGGCACCACCGTAGCTGGATGAAGGTCACCTGCTCCATGCCCAGGCAGCAAATCGGTCCACGGAGGAAGGCCTGGCCCTGGCCCGTGGCGCAGCATGTGTGGCTTCCTACTGACCAGAGGAAGGCACTTCTCTCTCTCGGTGGCATTTCAACCCGTAACGCCTTTTCATTGCGGCTGGATTCATGCCTCTCCTTTCTCCTCCGATGCCGGCGGCGGTGCCAGGCCCCCGCGGTCCCCACGCTGCAGCGTGACGTGCCGAGGTGACGGCCCCGGGGCTGCAGCCGCACCGGTGCTGAGCGGCTCCTGCCGCTCCTCCTCATCCTCGAGGCACCGGGGGGCTGGGCTGTGGCGAGCGTCGCCGTGGCCAGGAGAGCCAGGGCTTTCTGACGGGTGGACAGATCCAGCCGCGTCTCGGTGGCGGGGGAACAAGACGGTGCTATCGGGGTCCAGCTCTGCTGTCACCCGCGGGGCTCGGGTCCCCCGTAAACCCCTTCCCCGCTCGCTTTGGGTGATGAAGCTCCCAGCGGAGGGTGGCGGAGCTGCTGGGGCAGCACCCGAACCGCCGACAGCCCTGCACGCGCCCACCCTTCCCTCCTCCATCCCCGCTGCACGCTCTGCTCCCAGAGCACCCAAAAGTTGCTTTTTGCTTCCAAACCAGCTGGAGGAGAAGGGGAACTGCTGCAGGCAGCGGCTCCCCAGCACATCCCACCCTTGTGGAGCCGGCAGCGCTGCGGGGCCAAGCCCCAGCACCTGCTCCACCAAGGGCTGCATTTTGCTGCTTGGTGCTCCGAAAAATCATTTTTGTACAGTGGGAGAAAAATTCAGCACAGAGGAGGGAGACAGAGCCATTGACAAACGCGCAGCCCCCTGCTCGCACTCTGTTCCCCACCCCAACTCTCCCCCAGCTCCCGCGGTTCTGCATC
>VXAL01019766.1:0-10531 GCA_013399475.1 Chauna torquata | reverse complement strand
GTGGCCTTTCTGCTTCTCGTGGGCTTCTTTGTACTTGTACTAAGGAATATTAAAAGAAGTATAAAAAGAAATGAGTGTACTACAACTGGTCATCAGTGGATTTTCTTAATGTACTGGAATATACGCATTTAAAATTCACAAGTGGATAATGCTTTCTCGTATAATTTTTACTAAATTCATAGTGGTTTATAATTTTCTAATATCTGCCTAATGTCAGGAATTGCAATTCAATTTTCCTTTTGGAAATTCATGCCCGTTATCCTTTTGCACTGATTTCTATGTTAGTAAGCTTTCTATGTGAATCTACTATATTATTTTTTTTATGTTGTTTGTAGCTTTTTACTTTATTCCTGTTTTGCAAACCAACTAAGAATAAATGTAAAGGAAGAACATACATCACTCGCAATATCTCTTGATGCCTTCGCACTTCGGATTGGAATTGCATCAGCTCTCATGTCATAACCCTTCTTTTTGGCATCTTCCCAGGCTTGTATATAAAGTTTCTACATGAAAGAAGACAGAAAATGGCTTCTAAGTATTCACAAATATAGAATTTCTGTATTTCTTTTTTTTGAAAATTTTAGTGAAAGCATATTTTAAAAGATCTGTATGGTTAAAGAAATGCTTAGTTAATTTCCGAATTTCCATTAATTTATTATATGTTTAAGTATTCTTACATGGCTAAGATTAGCTGCATTGGCCTTTGCTAATAATATTGTTGGAGTATCAGGCATGACGTGAACTGACGTTTTGTCTGCATCCCAGGCTTCTGTATATAAACGCTAGGAGAGAGGAAAACAGATTCCTTTAAGAAGTTTAACTGTGCAATGAGACAAGAAGATTGCAGATTTGAAAGTAGTATTTATCAAAAATATATCTATCGATGATATAAAAGAAAAGCAACCTTGAGGCAAAACAAGATATATATATAACCAAACTAATACATTTGTCCAAAGAAAGTATTTTACAAACTGCTGGAGTAGTTCAGGCAAGCTTCATATACCCTGATATAGTAAAGCTTCTCATTGAACAGCTCAAGTACGAAACTTTGTCCTTCCTCATAATTTCTCAGGCTAAATTGGTTGATTGATTTAAGGTTGCTAGGAAACTGCGGTAGGAGGAAAATTATATTCTTTATTCTGCTGTACTTGTAAGAGTTGTTTGACTAATGTTTCTTACTAAAGAGAGTGTATTGCGATTTTCATCCTCCAGGTCTGAGATAAATAGTAGAAGCTTCATTTGCAGAGAATGTAAGTTATTTCCTCATAACTTGTTCATCATGCAGTATCCGACACTCAGTTAACAATACAGCACTGTAACAGCTGCAATAAATGCCTTGATATTCTGCTATATTCTATCTTATAGCACGCTCATGGCACCATTAGCTCTGTACATACCCTAACACCTTTCTGGAGCATAATCTCTGCAGATTTCACAATATTGTCTAAAAACTGCAAAGATATTTAGCCTGTTCTGTCACAGATGAGTTTTGCATACTGAAGTAGTTTTAACAACCTATACCAAAAAAACTGTACCAAACAACCACTTAAAAATAGGAATTCAGATGGGATAGGAAGAAGAGAAATTCAACAAAAATCTTAGTGTTAGTCTTGAATAATATGTTACTTAGTAAAAATGTCCAGAAAAACTTGACCTAAGTGTTTAGTTCAGACAGAGCCCCAAGATAAAATACCCTTCTCCTGTGCAAAGGTTGAATTTGTACATTCATCTTCTCTAAGTCCATAACAAATCTGTGTGCAGTTTTACCTTGTATTTTGTATTATTGACCTTATGAACAAGTTCTAGCAGTTAGTCATACCAGCGTTTTTACAGAAAAAACAAACAAACAAACAAAATAAACAAGAAACATCTCACCTTATTCATTATCTCAGCATTTTGCTTGGCTAAGACCATAGCCAAAGAATCTGTCACGCTAGTAAATTTAATTTGGTCTGCTGGTTGACGATACTTCCTTTCACTCAGGATTTCTCCAGCTTTCTTAGCTTTCTCAACGTCCATGGAACCAATAGGAACCCATCCAATACCTCTCAGCCATTCCAGGTCAGATTTGTAAACAGCCTGAAAAATTTTTGAAAGTTCATCATGTAATTGCAAGTGTATGCAATATATATATAATAATTATAAATAAATATATCTTATTCTACACAAGGAGTTTTATATATTTTTGCATAGTAGGAGCATATGGTTTTGAAACCAATTTTAATTCTTGAAGAGTAAAAGAATTTTTAAATAACAAAAAAGGAGTTATTGAAGATCTCCACAAATACCAGTTACAAAGAAATTATACCTCAGGTTAAGGACAGAGAAAACAAAATTAAATATCAGTTTGATGATAACATATTAAATATTTCACTTCTACAGACAAGTCTGATGCAAGTGACTAATGCATATTATATCTTTAAAAAATATTTTGTACAAAACCCAGTACATTTAATTATGTATTACAAATTTAACACTTTACTCACGTCACTCTGCAGATCATAGGCCTTCTTAGCATGGATAACATCATTCTGGTCAGGCAGACACATCCACTGATGCAGATGATGCTTGTAATCAATGTCGCTGACCAGCTCCTGACATTTCTTGGCCAACACAATACCCAGCATGTCCACTGGGCTGCTGAAGTGCGTCTTTGTCTTCTCAAAGGCTTTCTTGTACTCCCTGTCACTCTGGATCTTGGCCACGTGCATCGACCACATCATCTTGGGGTCATCCTCGATGTTTCGGGCTCCAATGTGGTGGCCAAGCTGCTTGCGATAACCTTCTTTATACTTGTACTGAAATAAAATATATTAATACGGTGTAATTATCAATTCATAAATGATGCACACAGTTTAACATAATCACTAATATTTTGATATGACTTAGACCTTCCTACTATTTCATTAGCTTTCACACAAAATTTTTTTTTATTACAGATATCATTATCTCTGGATTTGATATAGCTGTATGTCCTGGTTTTGGCTGGGATAGAGTTAATTTTCTTCATAGTAGCTTGTACAATGCTGTGTTTTGGATTTATGATGAAAATAGTGTTGATAACAGACTGATGTTTTAGCTGTTGCTGAGCAGTGCTTACACTGAGTCAAGGACTTTTCAGCTTCTCGTGCTGCCCTGCCAGTGAGGAGGCTGGGGGTGCAGAAGCAGCTGGGAGGGGGACACAGCCAGGACAGCTGACCCAAACTGACGAAAGGGATATTGCCTACCATATGACATCATGTTCAGCAATAAAAGCTGGGGGAAAAAGAGGAAGGTGGGGACATTCAGAGTGGTGGCATTTCTCTTCCCAAGTAACCACTATGCATGATGGATCCCTGCTTTCCTGGAAATGGCTGAACATCTGCCTGACGATGGGAAGTAGTGAATGAATTCCTTATCTTGTTTTGTTTGCACATGCAGCTTTTGCTTTACCTAGTAAACTGTCTTTATCTCAACGCACAAGTTTGCTCACTTTCACCTTTCCAATTCTCTCGCCCACCCCAC
Source organism: Chauna torquata (assembly GCA_013399475.1). Taxonomy (NCBI): domain Eukaryota; kingdom Metazoa; phylum Chordata; class Aves; order Anseriformes; family Anhimidae; genus Chauna; species Chauna torquata. The sequence goes on along the minus strand of VXAL01019766.1, from coordinate 7,027 downwards.
TGGGGGCAGGGAGTGAATGGCTGTGTGGTGCTTAGCTGTCTGCTCGGGTTAAAACACAACATAGTAGTGCACATTCAATTAACTAAACATTTAATGTCACATACCTACTAACAAGTCTGATATTCCACGTTCTTCTAATGTTAAAATTAGAATGTAAATATTAACTTATTATAAAAGCTTACCACAGAACATCTTGAGGAATATAGTCTGAGTTGGTCTTTACACTAACAGTTTAATTATCAATCTTGATGGAAAAACAAACAGCACAGAAAAATGTTATCCTCTTTCTCTTAGTGATGTTTCCTCACCCCAGAAGTGAAAATTGCCATAGTCATAGCATATTTTTTGTTCCATTTTTGTATTCAGACATCTTGAATTTCAAGACAACATTCCAACAGAACTATTTTTTCCTTAGGAACAGACAACAATTTAGAACTTTTAGGATTGATTTAGTAATATATATATTTTGGGGAGAAATTTTAAAGTATTCCCTATTTTTAATCAGAAATTAATTTGGTTAACTCCAGCACAGAATTGTACACCTTACTGAGTATCCTACCTCAATACCCATGGACATCAATGGAACTATTATAGTGGACATAGATTTACTCTTCATATTGTTTTATCTATTTATTACTGTGGTATATAACTCATGCATAAAAATACTGGCTATCCATTTCTTTCATGTACTAAGGGCATGCAGTAGAATCATTGGATTTTAGTATTATCTATTCTATACTCAAGATACTACATTAAAAAACAATGGAACAAAAATTCTGATTCTTTTGCTTTACCAAATCCATACAGACATGATAATAAGACTGCTTACATCACTGGCAATCTCTCTAGATGCTCTGGCAGCTTGAATAGGAATGGCATCAAAACGCAAGTCATGACCCTTCTTCTTTGATTCCTCCAAAGCTAGTTTGTACATTTTCTGTGAAAAAAGTATACACATTTGTGTTTCAAAAATCAGACAGTTTACCCACTTCAGTTAAGCACATCTGTGTAATAAAACAAATTAAGTCCCTAAAAAATATTGTTAATGTTCAGATAGCTTAAATATCTGAACACAGCTCTATCTTCTCTAGAAAGCAAAAAAACAAAAAACAAAAAAAACAGATTTCAAAGATCTTGTAATTTTATGGTAGTTGCCTGGAAACTGGAAATGATCTAGGGAAGGGAAAGAAAGAAATATTCCAAAACTTAAATTATTTATTTTTATACTTTGCTATAGAAATGGTTTTTAGTTTATGGTAGATAATATATTTTAAAAGCTCAAGTTAGATACCTAGGAGGTAAATTTTAGCAAAAGAACAGCTCTGATGTTAGCAGTGTAGCTGGCCATTTGTGGAACTAAACAACTTGACAATATAATATGAAGTAAAAGTCAGAGATGACAAAATTATACTTTTCTTCAGCTCTTCAGTTTTACTCACCTGACTGTAGTTTAATTGGTTTTGTTTAGCTAGCAGGATTTCTGGTGTGTCAGGCATGACATGAACCATGGTCTTATCTTTATTCCATGCTTCAGTGTATAAACGCTAAGAAAGAATACAGGAAGAGATTAATGTTGTGTTCCAATAGAAGTTAAATATTCATAAATCAGCTAAAACATAAAAGATATTATGTAAAATTACAGGAAACAGCACGAATAAATGCTTACATTTTTAATGAGATACAGATTCCAAATTCTCTTTGTAAAGAGAATTTATATGAGGAAATTCAACACTTAGAAAACAGTTACATTAATTAAGAATAATGAATAAACCAAAGCATTATTACTACTCACTGCATAGACATGTCAAAGAAAGGATTAAAATGGAATACGTAGAATATCTCAAGCTGAGTCTTCCATTACATGGCTATTAGTTTTGATTGAAATAAACGGAGTACACTATTTAAAAAAGCATCATCTCTGAAATTCAGCATTACTTGTGATCATGGTATTTCGAGTCTTCTGTCTCCACGGTTTAGCAGAAGAGTGTTGACATCTTACTAAATCGAATCAAGACTCACCTTATTCATCGTCTCTGCATTCTGCTTGGCTAAGACCATCTCTAGAGAATCAGTAACGCTAGTAAACTTGATTGTGTCCGGAGGCTGACGGTATAATTTATCACTCAAGATCTCTCCTGCCTTCTTGGCTTTTTCAACATCCAAGGAACCAATTGGGACCCAACCAATGCCCCGCAACCATTCAAGGTCTGACTTGTAGCAATTCTATTACAAAAAAATACACAGGTCATTCAAATAATAATGCTGTATTTTAGATAGTGCATCTTTTCACAACTATTTAAGTAAACTCACTATCAACTTTTAATACAAAAAAAATTTAATACAAATACATTCCAAAGCCTAGACAAAATCTAAGAAGATATCACTGCATTTCGTCTAGATTCAGAGTGAAACCATTATGCAAGCTTCACAGAAAGGCAAATGATAAATAGCTCAAATAGCCCAAATTACAGAATTTCATTTAAATATCAACTATTCAACATATCTTATTGGAGATCTGAGTTTCAAATGAGCCATAAAACTTAAAAATAAGTCTTGAAATTTGGTTTTACCACATTGGTATGTGATGTCCTGGACCACCTATGTAAAATTTCAAATACATTCCTCCCCAAAAATGAAATATAAAGTACTCACATCACTCTGCAGATCATAGGCCTTCTTAGCATGGATAACATCATTCTGGTCAGGCAGACACATCCACTGATGCAGATGATGCTTGTAATCAATGTCGCTGACCAGCTCCTGACATTTCTTGGCCAACACAATACCCAGCATGTCCACTGGGCTGCTGAAGTGCGTCTTTGTCTTCTCAAAGGCTTTCTTGTACTCCCTGTCACTCTGGATCTTGGCCACGTGCATCGACCACATCATCTTGGGGTCATCCTCGATGTTTCGGGCTCCAATGTGGTGGCCAAGCTGCTTGCGATAACCTTCTTTATACTTGTACTGAAATATAAATCAAGATATTATATTTATATATCAACTATAAATATCAGTTACGCATTTTAAATGTTTCTAATAATAAAGTCTCCAAAACTGTCTATAATCTACAGCCAACAATATAAGTTCAAAGTAATTCTGGGGTTAATAACACGGATTCTCAGAATAAATTTTTGAGATTTGTATTAGAACCCTAAATAGAGAAGTGTGAGAATTTTTTTTTTGAAAAAACACTCTTCTATAGTATGAGTGAGAAATAATCCTGATTTATACATACTATATTTTTAAAGATTTAATTAACTACTCAGCTAAAAATTTAACATGATAGAAGCATTATATTGTCCACAAATTTTACAAATAAGTCTTTATACATATATAATAATTTACTTCCAAAAATGTACTTTTTGAGATCAGAGTTTAATTGAAATGCCTTTTACAGAATTTAACTGATAGTTTTGAGGTTGCAGAGATCAGATATCAGCACACAAAGAAACAAAAAATTAGTGTCTTACATCACTGGCAATTTGCCTGGATGCTTTGGCAGCTTGAATGGGGATAGCATCACTTCTCAAATCATAGCCTTTCTTTTTTGATTCTTCCATGGCTTGTTTGTAGAGTTTCTAAATGAAGAATTAAACAATAGGATTCACGTAACTAAATTCCATATATTAGATTCTGTGCAAAACAAACTGCTTTTGAGTAGATTAAAAAATTGTGTTTATTTATTCTAACCTAGCTTTATCTAACTTTCTTAACTCAAAGCCCCTGAGCAGTAGCTCATATAAATTTATACCAAATGAAGATCTTTGCTAAATGTATTAGATAACAATTTTTTTTCTTTCAATACTTTAATAACATAGATTACAACTTCATAGATAAGCTGTTCCTCCACATACAAGTAGAATAAAACTTACTTTTTTTTGGTCTTTCCAATGCTGGAATGAATTTTTCACATTCCCAACATTATGTACAATGGCAGAAAGAACCCCCAAAACTTCACTGGAGACACACTTTTCATGGAATTTGTTCTAAGTAGTGCTCACAGATGTATGTATGCACTACTGTACAAATATACAAACGATGTTTTTAAAGTCACAATTTTGATGATAAATATTTGGTGTTACTTAAAGAAATTGATGGTATCATCTACAACAGGTTTATCAGAATATTGATGATCCAGCCATGAAACAGACCGGTTACATTTGGAGATCTAACACACTCACCGCACTGTAGTTTTGCATGTTCTGTTTTGCTAGTGTGATTTCAGGTGTGTCAGGCATTATGTGAATTTGTGTCTTGTCTTTATCCCAGGCCTCTGTATACAAACGCTGCAGGAGAAATAACATATGTTAAGGGAGGAAAAAAAAGATGGCTACTTGGAGATCCCCTAAAAATTAAGAAGAATTACAGAACTGTAGTCCAAGTAAAGTCTAAAAAATCCTTATTCCTTACATAGCAATGAGATCTTATATTCACTCCTCCAGATACTTAATTTACAGCTTAAGAATTTGTAACATAGAAAGAATTCTGTTTAAAAGAAAATGTTTAGAAAAAAGGCTTTCCACAGAATACTGATCAGTCACACGCAGATCTAAACTCTAAGAACAAGAGCTCACTGAAAGAGGAAATGGTTTTCTTGACATAAATAGGATTGAGATTAGGGCCACAGATTCAGAAAAACACCTACATTGTAAGAACTCTGCTGAATTGTTTAAAATACAGATATTTCAAAGACTGCTCTGAAACTAGTAATTTATTGAGCCTTAGATTACTAGGAATATTTGATAAATTATTAGATTTATTAGACAAATAGCTAAATTGTTATATTAAAAATTAGGTGTAAGATAACAACTACTAGATACACACTAGAATATGTAGAAAGCTTCATAATTGATAATTAAAATTTAACTTAGTAGCTTGGAAGATACTGTTCTATTGGTACTTGGTAAAACTAAGTTACCTGTTGATTACCAAGAATGTAACTTAGACTTTTAAAGTCCTGCTGTGCTGAAACTTCATGCAGCAACCACAGACTTGTATTTCTAGATCTCTGTCTCCACGGTTTAGCAGGAGAGTGCTGACATCTTACTAAATCGAATCAAGACTCACCTTATTCATCGTCTCCGCATTCTGCTTGGCTAAGACCATCTCTAGAGAATCAGTAACGCTAGTAAACTTGATTGTGTCCGGAGGCTGACGGTATAATTTATCACTCAAGATCTCTCCTGCCTTCTTGGCTTTTTCAACATCCAAGGAACCAATTGGGACCCAACCAATGCCCCGCAACCATTCAAGGTCTGACTTGTAGCAATTCTATTACCAAAAAAAATACAAAGACAGCTGTCTCTTTAATACTGCCAGGTAAACATTTCATATATCTCATGCAAATAATGCTTACTTTCTGTTAGTCACCTTCCTCCTAGTTCAATCTGCAAAACAATCCTTGTTAACAACCTAGATTCAGATCCAATCTCTGTCTTCAAGAGGTATCATTCACCAAACAACATGAAGGGGAATGGTCAAAGAGTAATGATGGGATTAAAACAAAACCCGGAAAGTCAGCATAAACTTTTCTTGTAAGCTATATTCCCAACAAACAGGAGGTCATTCACTAAGAAAGAGCAGGTCCTAATTTAAACCATTTTCCCAAGAGAATGGAGGAATTCTCTCCCCTACAGTCATGCAACTTACAACAAAAAAGTCATACTAGGCCATTTCCTCTTTCTATGCAGGTAATAATCTGCATATAAAGGCATTAAAGTTGTCTGTTGTGATCATATGCAGCTAATCTGCTAATCTATTATGCTAACAGATTAGATGTATTTAAACCTTCATAATACTCAGCCTTCCTTGTTTAAAAATTCATTCACTCCTAAAAGTCTTATGTCCTTGCCTTGCAACAAGTAGAGAAAAACACGATGTGGAAAAACACTGCAAGACAGCTCAGGAGCTTCTGCATTTTGTATGTAGCAGCTTCTGTTTTTATATATATGTATCTTCTTTGTTTTGTATGTAAAGGAAATTACATATACTTTAGAACTTCAACATTCATCAGTGAATACTCACGTCACTCTGCAGATCATAGGCCTTCTTAGCATGGATAACATCATTCTGGTCAGGCAGACACATCCACTGATGCAGATGATGCTTGTAATCAATGTCGCTGACCAGCTCCTGACATTTCTTGGCCAACACAATACCCAGCATGTCCACTGGGCTGCTGAAGTGCGTCTTTGTCTTCTCAAAGGCTTTCTTGTACTCCCTGTCACTCTGGATCTTGGCCACGTGCATCGACCACATCATCTTGGGGTCATCCTCGATGTTTCGGGCTCCAATGTGGTGGCCAAGCTGCTTGCGATAACCTTCTTTATACTTGTACTATAGGCAAAAGATGTTTATTAAGTTTTATTTTAGCTTTCTTCACATATTAAGAACAGCTCGTGTGGAGCAATCTCCAGAGAACTTAGTATGTGAAACCACAGAGATGTTAAAGTAAGTATTCAGTTGATGAACGGCAGTACGCAGATACAAAAGGATTAATCTAAAATATTCTGCCTGATATGACCTTCACAAATTCCAAAGCACACCATGGCCTACATATTAAGAGGTACTCCTCAGTACATGAGAGTATAAAAAGTCTCCAAACTATGCCATCAATAAAAAAGGTCAAAAGTTCAATAAATTTACCCATCTCCATAAAAAGACAGCACGTGACTTTCAAACACAATGGTAAGACAAATTCCTATTTAATCTCAGCTTAGTATATAAAGACTAGAAGAACATAGAGACAGAAATGGGAAAATGAACAGAGACAACAAAGAAATAGAAGAACTGGTAATATTACCATCTAACCATCTAAAAAAAAAAATACTTTTACACTGCCTTCAGCTCTACAAAAAACTCTATGATCAAAAAATTCAAAAGCATAGCACATTGACAGAAAAGGTTCCACAAAAAAGATACTTTCCAAAAATTAAAGAAATGAAAGGCCAAATTGCAGGGTAAGATCAAAATTCTGACTGACTATTCAGAAACACTAGCACAGACTTCAGCTGCAGGCACTGAGAAT
>VXAL01019761.1:22411-32863 GCA_013399475.1 Chauna torquata | reverse complement strand
CGCAGCCGGACACCCACCCGTGTCTGTGCCCAGCTCCTGTGTGCACCCGGACACCCACTCGTGTCTGCGGCCACCTCCTGTGCGCACCTGGACACCCACCCATGTCTGAGCCCACCTCCCCACGTGTACACGAACACCCACTCGTGTCTGCAGCCACCTCCCCACGTGCACCCACACACACACCCGCGTCTGTGGCCACCTCCTGTGCGCACCCCGACACCCACTCGTGTCTGCGCCCATCTCCCAACATGCACCTGGACACCCACCCGTGTCTGTGGCCACCTCCCATGTGCATCCAGACATCCACCCGTGTCTGTGCCCACCTACCCACGTGTACACGGACACCCACTCATGTCTGCACCCACCTCCCCACGTGCACCCGCACACCCACCACACCCCTCGCCCTCCTCCCCTGCTCCCCAAACCTCCCCGCCAACCGGGCTGGCCCAGAGGTGACCTCCGAGATCTCCCCCCAAACACCAGGTCCCTCCGTCTGTGGGACGCCTCCCGGCTCCTACAGCATCCCCGCGTCCCCGCGCATCCCTCGCAGCCCTGGGTCCCTTCCCACGGCCAGCCGGGAGCATCCAGGGAAGGAGGAAACACTGCTCCAGCGCCTTGGAGGGAGCTGAGCCCTCTCGACCCTGGCGCTGAGAGCACGAAGTGTTTTCCTCTGGCCCTGTCCAGCGCAGGAAGCACGGTCCCTGGGTTCTCCTCAAGCAGCGGCTCCTACCAGGCGACGGATGAGCTGCCTCTCCCCCAGGTAGCGCATAGCCCTGGAGCAACCAGCACCGCTCGCGAAAGCGGAGATGGAGCCCGGGCTGTGCCCTTTACGGGAACAGTCCAGACACCAAAAAGGGAACCAAAATTGTTTAGCTGGGAAAAGAAACCGTCCAGAGTTACAACTTGGAAAAAAAAAAAATAACAACAACCAGGGGCAAATGTTTTTCTCTAATTCTGTAATTTCAGTATTTTTGAAAGTGAAAAGATTTTTTTTTTTTTGTGGGTAAATCATTCCTGGGTTAGTTCAGCAGCTTACATCATCTCGGAGCTGGGTGTTCTTCACCGTGCATTGACCGACACCAGCAAGCTGGCCAGGTTTTGCCCAGCAGAGCTGGGACACCTCCCATCTACAGGAGGGTCCAGCCTGGCTCTTCTCCTCATTTAAGCCCCATGGGCCCGATGAGGTTGGGCCCCGAGCCTGCAGCCCAGGGGCAGAAATCTGCGCGCAGAGGAAGGCAGAAGATGGTGCCGCCGGAAGGGCTGCAGCCACCCCTCGTGCCCTGCCGCCACCTTCCCGCCCCACTTTATGTTATCCCACCTTGAAAGATGGACCAGGGCAACCCATAACCGCATTCAAAATCACACGGCGAGGGGGACGGCGCCAGCGGGCCGGGCGGACGTGTCCCCGAGCCCGCGTGTTCACCTGGGTATTGTTTAATGTGCCAGGAGGGACGTAGGCTCCGTTCCTGCCTGTTCGCTCCTTTTTCCAGATCACCGGTGAGCGGCACAGCCAGTTCTCAGCAGCCTCGGGTCACTCCCTGCATTGTCAAAATTTGCCGCCGGTTCCTGCCCTCCGCTCCCCGCCTTGCTGCCCTGTCTCGGCCCAGGAGAGGTCCTCTCCGTGTTGGTGGCACTGGGGCATGAGTGTCCTCCTCTCTAAAATGCTGCACAGGGTTTCCTTAAGAACAAAACGAACAAAAAAGGCCCCTCAGAGACAAATGAGCAGAGATCCTCTATCCCAGGGCAGGCAAGAGTGTAGGAGGATCTGGCTGAGTGTGGTGGGATGGAGATGTCCCCCTTCCAGACCTTCTGCAGGTGGCTCAAGCCCAGAGTTTGGTGATGAGCATCTCCCAGGGCCGTGCAGATCCCAAGGCCTAGCTCAGGATAATGTAGCTCACCCAGAAAGAGCTCCACAGGAAATGCTGAAGGAGGAACAGATGGTCCGGTTGGATGTCCTCAAGCATTTGGGACACGGGGTGGAAACACCAGCTGGTTCCCCAGAGCAGTTGGTTCATCCCCTCCCTGCCACGCTTCTTCCCAGCCACAGTTTCTCTTACAGCTTTATGCCCTGGGTTTGGACCAGCTCAGGACCACGTTGCTCCACGGGGAGCGGAGACCTGGGCTTTGTGGGACACCTGCTGCCCACGTGAAGGCAGACCAGAGCAGGCAGCGACCATGTTGCTCACCCGTGCGCACGTGCACCGCTCCACGTGTACACCGCCAAAGATCAGGACTCAGCACCGTGGTGGCGACAGCTGGATTCAGCCCTACCAAACCAGCAGGTTCCCACACCGCATCCAACACGGTCAGCAGCGGCTCTCCTTGCACACACCTTTGGACATGAAGACACCATTTACCATGCGAGGGGGACATCTGCAGGTGGATAAGACCCTCCCTGGCCCTGGATACTACCTTGGTGAGACCCTGGCAGAGGCTCCCAAACTTTCCGCATGGCCAAGTGATGCTCGGGGAGGTGGAAGCAGCCTCCTGCAGCCATGAACATGTTCCTCCAGGCACTCCCTGTGCACTAAATCAGCCACCTGCAGTATCCCAGAGCCCCCCACCAGCTTCCGTCTGCAGTGCTGCAGCGGTGGTGGTCCTACGTACCCCTCTCCTCCCATGATCTGGGTGTCTGACGGGTGCATGGCATCTGGAACAAGGCGTCCGCTCTTGCAGCCTTGAGCAGCATCTCCCTCTGGTGGCTGAGGAACATGAAGCCGGTGGGAGAAATCTCCCCACTGCGATTTCTTCAGGCTGGTTGGGAAAAAATCTCGATGCGCACCAGGTCATGGAGGCATCTTGCGTTTTCCCCCCAAAAGAGATGGGGAGGCCGGGTAGGGGGACATCTGAAGTTGTGAAGTGCAGCTTGGAGAGCCCTCCGACTCCAAAGAGGGCTTTGGACTTAACTAGCTACAAGTCATTTCTGTAGGTAGAGACCTGCAGTTGGGATTGTGCTTGGACGTGGGTGCAGCAAGGCTCTCACCCAGGCTGGAGGTCTTTAAGGACAGATAATCCGCATTCTTTCACCTGATTTCACACGGCTTCCAAGGAGAAGGCGAGGAGGAGCACGGCGGGATCTCACCAGTGACCACCTCCCATCATCAGGGAGAAAAGCTATGGGAACACGGCCCCCACACCTACATCCCCAGCCATCATGCCGCTCTCATGTTGCCCCCAGAGTCCCCCCTCTCTTGGCTACTCCTTGACTCATCCAGGATTTCCGCGGCCACCTCTGGGGTCAGAGGTTTCAGCCCTTGATGCAACTCCACGCCCTCCTGGATGTGCTCTGAGAAATCAAAGTCCTGACGCCCGTGCCCCAAAGCACTTCTTTACTTCCTCGAACTGCCTGTTTGGCCACGGTTTCTTTTCTGACTGGTCCGTGGGGTAGTTGCACATGGGCTGCTCAGCGCTGTCAGACCTTTCTTGTAGGATACAGCCCTCCCAGCCATCTCCTGACCCTTATCAATTTTCGTAGTTACAGCTAAAACAGACCCGTGGCTGTCCAAGGCAATTCCCAGCAAGCCCTGAAGCTTGAGTTCAGTTAGCGCAAAGCCTGTGGTCTGCTGTTAACAGTGGCAACTCCGTATTTATTGGGTTAAACACATTTATCGCTCACCAGTGCAACAAGGATGGTGTAAATCTTTCTGTGACTCAAGGCCCTGGACCAGGACAGGACAGCAAACCTTGAATGCATTTTCTTTTCCAACCCCATCTCGCCTGGTGATAACCAGCAGAGGTTTGAGGGCCGCCCAAAACTTGGACAGCCACCACTCGACCTACAAAACATTTGATTTTTGTAGTCATTGCAAACTGTTATGGCACGTAGGATAACAAACGTAAGGTGCAGAGCCAAGGTCAAAATCTCTGCAGCTGGAGGAAAGCATCCAAGGAGAGATTCCCACCAAGTACAATGCCGTGCACTGTGATCCTTGGGCTCGTGGCTTGTTTTTCCAGCCCACTGGACTTCAGATGTTAGGGTTGGATGCTCTCACTATCTGCAGCAAATGCTCAAAATCTGCCCCAAACTTCACTGGTCTTAATTTCTATAGTTTCAGCAGTTCTTGTGAAGTTAGTGTAATGTACGTGTAACTGCAGTCAGTACGACCGGTCCAACTTACATAGGATGTAGCCCCTTTTGTGGGATCCCTCGGGGAAGGCTCTAGGGTTAGGAAGAGAATGATCCTGCTCAGGGAGGAAAATGACTTTCCTATTCCTTGGTCATGGTTTGGGATAGGGAGAGCCGGCACCACCGCCCGCTCCAGCGTCACTCACCCTACTCTGGCCAGCCCGCGGCTTGGGGTAGGGACAGGGGCAGCCACCACCAGCCACCCCCCGCTGAACCCAAACTTCTACCTTGGGAAGAGGGAAGGGGACAGGGAAGACATAACCAACCCTTCCGCCCAGCTTCCGCTGCCTGGCACAGAAATTTGGCCAAGAAAAGGTCTCCAGCCCCATCCCGAAGGGCTGCCAGCATCCCAGCTTGCCACCTCCACTCCTCCTCAGCTGGTACTTGACCTCAGCAACCAAACTCACCCAACCCACTGCTGACCGCATGCCACACCGGAGCTCCCGGCTCCTGCACTGAGGTGGCCTCAGCTAGGAAGATGCTGGACGCAGACCCTTCTTCGTCCTCCTGCTGTAAATCCCCACATCCTGGGGCGGCAAGAGGAGCAAAGCGTGGGGAGGAGGGAGAGGAGAGGACGTGGAGCCCCGTGTCCGTTCATCTCCGTGTCCTTTCTCTGCACACCCTCACCTGCAGAAAGAGAAAAACCCTACTCAATTAAACAAACAGTTTGATTGGCAGTGGGTGGAACCGGAATGGGTAGAAAATCTAAGAAAACAGGAAAAAGGAGTTGCAAAGGAGAGAGGAGGAGGTGGTGCTGCATCCAGTTAGGAAGCTGCACAGAAGTTCGCTTGCAGAGCAGCAGGAGAGCCAGGTCCCACATCCCCAGCAGCAATGCCCAGTGAGGACCTCTACGTGCTGACGTGCAGCCACCGAGCACCCCCAACACGAGACACAGACACAGCAAAGGCTGGTTTGCTTTTTAAAGCAGCGATTCTATATTATCAAAGGAATAATTGAGGAAAACAAACTGTATAAAAACTTCAGCAACGCCCTGGCAGCTCTGCTGCCTTTAGTGCACACAGTGAGGAGGGCTCAGGAAAAGCTGCTGCAACTGCTTCTCCCTGCAGAGCAAAGCAAAATACAGCTGTGCTGGGGCCGTGACGGAGATACGGAGCTTCTGTCACGTTGGAAAGTGGCTTCAGTCTGAAACCAGCACCCTCCAACCGGCCTTCCAGCGCACAGGTCAGCCTGGTGAAACACGTCCGGCTGGGTCCCTTCTGAGCAGTGAATGCTGCGTGGCAGCTTTTTTTAATAATTCGTCACATGCTTGTCCTTCTTGATGCCTTTCCTGCCCCGCGACACCACTGGAGCCCTGCCTGCGGTGGCACCACAGCTGGAATACGCAGCCAGATGTGCACCAGCTAGTACCCACCGGCTCGCTGGACGTTTTGCAGGTGAGCCCAGCAGGACTCTGGCCAGACCTCAACCTGCACGACCGTGGACAAGCAAGCAGATATGGCTTTTGTCTGTAATTCAATGTCCTGAGGTTGTCGCCTGCTCCTGTGTAGGTTCTGGGCTCCTACAGCCCCAGCAAATAGAGCGATAAAGCTCTCAAGAAGAACCTGGTGGGGGAAGACTACACCGAGCACCACCGAGCCTTAATTTAGGGCTTGCTCTGCCCACATGGTAAGGCATCGGGGAGAAAAACCCATGATGTTTCTGTTTTAGGCACTTGCTTGCCCTGAGCAGACTCCTGCTTTGGCCAGCCTCGCAGCCCCTGGAGACAGCAGCCAGGTGTCCCTGCTGGGCCAGACCAGCAGCTTGTGCAGGCACCTCTAAAGGACACCTTTCCAGATTTCATCACCGATATATAAAAGGCAGGATGCTCCGGCTGCCTAGCAGGGTTATTACACGAATCGATTTAACAAATACTCAAACCTCGACTTTTAAGATATTCTAGCTGTTGAGGCTCTCCAGAAGTACAAGGAGAAGATGCACCAGGAAGGAAGGCAATTTCCTCCTGATGAAGGACCACATCTGCCTGGCAGCAGGGGTTCCACGGGGACAGTCTTGAAGGCCAGCATTAACATCCCACCGCCTCCTGTCGTACCTCGCCCAGCGCTGACCCAAGGTGACGATGCAGGGTCACTCCAGCATCCCAGACAAGTCTTTCCCCTCTCCCAGCTCCCTCCCTCCTTGCTGGGGATACTTTGGGTCAGCCTTGGGGGTGGAGGTGAAGCATGGTGGCCTCAGCTTGCTCCTCACGACAGTCCCCTGCATGCCACAGGGGCGGGTGTCCTGAAGGTGATGCCACCCCACGAGGGGACCCTCCGTCCCCATGAGCAGCTCCTCGGGGGGACCCGCCACCCCACAGCCACTTGTTCTGCAGAGAGAAGAGCTGCTCTGCAGATGCCTGTGGGCACAAGAGCCCAGGATTGGGCTGATGCTCGCCATCCCAAGGGATAAATCCCCTCCTCTTCCTCCTCCTCCTGCCAAGCAGCCCAGAGGCGGCTGGGTTTCACCGTCCCTTTGCACTGGGGCCATGGACATGGCAGTCACTGTTGCCACACCAGGAGAGGTGATGCCTCCTGCGTTTGCGCTGAAGTACACAGAGGAGCCCTCAGCCGGGACTGGGGAGGAGCTGCTGGGCAAGGAGACGGCAGGGTGAGAACCAGGCTCCTGCCCTGCTCTGTCCTCCTGCGCTGCTCTTCCAGCACCGACCCCGCGTTTGCTGCCTCCTCCGTTCCTCGCCAGCAATTTCTCATCGGTCAGATCAGATCCAAGACCCAGAGGAACGATTTCTCTCGTGGGGAGGGAAAGCTCTGCCCCAGGCTTGGGTTTGTCCATCACCCATCCGCCAGGGTAAACCTCTCCCACGCCACCATCTCCAAAAGTAGCATTGATCTTGGACACGTCTCCCGTCTTCAAGGCCAGCTTCACCAGCAGCCAGTGGTGATGGTTTGTCCATCCATCCTCCAAACGCCCTGTGAACTGCAGGAGCGATGAGCCGTTCTCGTTTTTGGGAGCTACTGTGGTCCCTTCTACCGCCAAGGACTCTCCATCTCCTGAAATTCCCAAACTCTGCCCCACCTGGGAGCTGCTTCCAGCAGCCTGATCATCACCGGCAGCTGCACCATGACAGGATTTCTCCAGGAAGCCCTGCCAGATCTCTGTGGACTTGGGGTGGAGCAGGCTGTAATAAACCACCAGAGCCACTGTGCCTGCAAAAGACCAGAAAAGCGTCAAGGGACAAATCCTGGCTGCGCTGCGGTGAGGTGTGGAGGAGAGACCAGGTCTGTGCTTTGCAGAGACGTTGCTGGACATCATGCAGGCACGATGCAGGCATCCTTTCCCCACTTCACAGCATCCCGGTCCTCCAGCCACTGAATGAGACACACCAGAAGGTTTTACCCCACATTCACGTCTCATTTTAAGGTATCCTTCCTCCTGGAGGACCAGGACCAGTTTCAAAGCAGCCTCCCATTCCTGCTGGACACCAGCTCCAAAAACACCTTCACACCCAAGGCTGTGCGTGCAGGAGCCTGGGGAGGTGTGTGCAATGGGACGAGCCCCTCTGAAATTCAAACCCACTCCCCCATCTCCATCACTTTTAAAAGCTCATCAAATGCCACTTGGAGCCATCTTTTCCCAGCTTTGCTCCCTGCTGGGGGGCTCTTCCAAACCTCACCACTCTGATATTACAACACCTGCTTACTTCCACCCTAAACTCATCCATGGCCAGAGGAATTCCTCCTTTTCCAGCCCAAATGTGTACTTTCTGGACCACAGTCGATCTGTGCACAGCCAGAGATGCGCTTAGAAATTAGATATATTGCGCTTGGTGGTGGTACCTGAGCTGTTTGGTGACTTCTCGATCATTTCTGCAAAACTCCCCCTCCGGGGATGGGCTTTTAAGAAATGTTCAGAAATGAAACTCAAGGTGGATTCAGGTACAATCAAATAAACTCAGAAGCTTAAGCTTGAAGAAATAAAGCAAATATTCCCATGCAACTAAACTAACTAATGACGCTTGTTTGCTCAAGCTGCTCTCAAAACGTGCAATCCAGGCTCTACAAACCAGCAGATCTTACCTATTGCAGACCCCGACATGACGGTGCCAGTGACGCCCAGGCTGTGCCTCACCTCTGCCTGCAGGAACTCGGTGGCCAGCAGCAACAGGAGAGTATTTTCCATCAGCATTATCTGCAGAGCAGAGGGGAGAGAGCTGTCACTCCTGTCCTTCTGAGGGCTTTAGATGTGCTTCTAATGACCAAAACCACACAGTTTCTAGACACTGCTGATTTATTTTGCACCTATGTTGCAAGCTCCCTTTTTTTTTTTTTCAGCTTTTTCAACATGCTTCAAATGGAGTCATGCTTGGTTATGAAAATAAAAAAAAAAAAAGGAGAACACTTCCATATTCTGGGTACTCACCATGTAAAACACAACCACCCTGTGCTTGGAGGGACCAGGCTGGACATTGACGTAGCAGAAGACGTACAGGGCTCCCACCAGGACGTTGAACAGCCTCCAGCGGCAGGGCTGGGCCACGATGTCCGTCTGCTGGGCCACCAGCCAGAAGGACATGAGCAGCCAGTGGATGCCTGCAAGGGGGTGGCACCGAAAGAGCAAAACAGTCCCGGAGGCAGTGGGAGCATCTCCACGGCTGACAACGGGATGTGGCATACGGATGATGAGCGTTGGTCTTACCTGCCACAGCGAAAACCCAGCAGGAATACAGCCTGGTGAAGAGCACCAGGGCCAGGACCCTGGTTGCTAGCATCCCTGTCCTCCAGAGCAGCAGGCAGAGGAGGGCTGCGGCCGGTAGGCGGAGGTGGCCGGGTTTCAGCAGGCAGGAGAAGCGGCTGTAGGAGACCAAAGCCCAGGAGAGGGACAGCAGGGACAGCCCAGCGCTGATACCTGCATGGGGACAGGGGCAGTCTGAAGGGGCTCGGAGGACACCTGACCATCTTGTAGGACCCTTTCTCCGCTTTAAGGAGCCGTGTGTAGCACTGCACCCACACAAGCCAGACACCAGGTCCTGCCAACTGGAGTATTTCAACCAGTTCCTCCCAAACCCAGTCTCCTCTGTGTGCTCGCCCGGCATGTCCCTGCCCAAATCCTGAGCCCACGAGCCCAGCAGCACAGGGCAGCTCCATCTCTGGTCGCTGCGGTTGGACCAGAGCCTGACACCGACTCTAAGTGTGACCTTGTGCAAGTCCTGGCTCCGCGCCCCAGCTTCTCTCTTGGCAAAACACCGCTGAAAATTCACCTTTTTCTGTGAAGCAGCCCCCAAGCACTAAACGCTCAGCGCTACACCAGGATTCGGCTGGACCTAAGGAACGTGCTTTGGGTTCAGACCCAACCAAGGCACCATCTGCCATGGAGATGCCCCGTATGCCACAAGAAATGACTGTGCCAGCTGGGAAAAGCCATAGGTAGCCCAGAAACTCCTCCAGGTTCAACCACAGTGGATTTTCAAGCCATATTTGTCGCTGTCGCCTTGCATCAGAGCTTCCTAGCTCCTCTGCAGCACGTTCCTCCACCCAGAACCTGCTCTGTGCCCTGCCGGCTGGGAACACAGGTCACCCACCCAAACGCATCCCCCTCTGCAACACGAAGCATCCTCCTGGGAAGTCCCCGCTCACCGGGGACAAGGCTGGCCGGGTCGATGGCCACGAAGACGTACGCCTGCAGCAGGAGGTGAGGCAGGGTCTGAAGCAGGGCTTCCAGGAGCCGCAGCACGCACGCGTCCCCGTGCTGCATCAGCACCTCCCCGGCACCGGCGCTGCCGCCCGCCTTCGCCTCCATCCGCAAAACATCCCAGTACCTGCAAGAGCCAGCGTGATGGGATGTCCACCCCGCTTTTGGCAGGTTTAGGGAGGCTGCATGGACCGCGGGGTGAATCTCTCACCGCTTCCAGAGGCCCAGTTGCAGGACGTGGAGGACCAGGAGCCCACAGCCGGGTGGGCGGCCGTCTGCCCTGAACCAGAGGATGCTGAGGAGCTGAGCCACGTAGCCGGGTACCAGGCAGGCGATGGTCAGCCAAAACCAGCCCAGCTGCCCCCGGGCCAGGTGGTGGATGATGGCGCAGAGCCCTGGGAAACAGCAGAGAGGCACCGCTGGGGGATGCCACGGCCACCTAAAAGATGCTGCCCACGACCTCCCCGAAAATCCACAGCACGTGTCCCGCTCTTATCTTGGGCAGCCGGCTCCTTGGGGCTTGTCAGCAGCGGCGCAGCCGTCGCCGCCGAGGGGCCTGGCCAAAGGTGGGCTCAGATAAAGAGCGCCCCGCTTCAAATTAAAAAAAAATGCAAAAATTTCAGTTTCTTCTTCTTTTTTAAAAAAAAAGAAAAAAAAAGGAGAAAACGGCCGGGGGCTGCACG